>VZRR01005463.1:0-35360 GCA_013398015.1 Oreocharis arfaki
GGATGGATGGACAGATAGAAGGAGTGATGCCCCATAAGTTGCAGGGATGCCCCAAAAAAAAGACCAAGCAACACCCCTCAAGGCAGAGCAACGTCCCATGAGGTACAATTATGCCCCAGACTGGAATGCTGCCCTGTAAGACAGCGCAGTGCCCCATAAACCAGAGTGATGCCCCACAAGCCAGAGGGAGGCCCCACAAACCGGAGGGATGCCCCACAAGCCGGAGGGATGCCCCACAAGGCTCCGGCACCCACCTCCCCGCAGCACCCAGCACCCATCCCCAGCCCTGGCCGGGAAGCCCCTTCCTGGCGCTGCTCTGCTGCCGCCTGCCTTAAATGTCAGAGCCAATGAAGTGTTGCAAAGGCTTTATTGCTTTCCGTGGAGCCGATTAGGAATCTCTTCTGCTGGGTAAAGAGCAATATTGCAATATGAGGGATGGGGGGAGCGGGAGGCAGCCCTGTGTGAATTCCCCACAGGAAGCTCTGTTCTCGCAGCCAGAACAGTTATCAAAAAGACAATTTAGGCAGGATTGTGCTCTAACTGGCTGGAGGACAGGGGAGCCAGCCCTGGACAGGAATCTTTCAGCTCCGAGTAAATGAAACTGCAAAAGAAATCAGCTTTCCTGCCTGGTCTGCAGGGGAGGAAGGTGCCAGAAGGAATTGGGTTTTTTATAACCATTAGCTCAGCCCGGCACTCCCTGCCAAGGCCAGGAGCTGCCGGGGGATGGAGGCAGCTCAGCAGCCTCTGCTGCCGTGGTCTGCAGCAATTCCAGCCCTCAGAACACCCAGCAGGGCACGGAGGAAACTCCCACCCCTCCCTGTTTCGTCCCTGCTGACACAAAAACCCAGCTGGGGGCAAAGCTAGACTTTTGTCACCCTCACAGAGAGACTTATGTCGCCTTGAGATGCTGGGCCCAGTGGCCAGAGGGGTATCCAGGGAGGTGGTTCGGGACTGGGGTGTTTCTGGGAAGAGAGGTTTTGGAAAAGCCACCAGGCCCTGTGGGGTGAGAATCTCCATTTCTGGGAGAGAAAGGCTCCCATTCCATGGGGAAATCCTGACCTGGCCAGTGCCAGCTCCGAGGGACGTGTGGCCACCTCTGGGATCACGCAGGTGCCTCGGGTTCCATCCCGGAGTGACACTGGAAGACCAGGGCAGGTTAAGGGCTCTGGCAGGCAGGGAGGAGCTGAGGCCGCCCGTGCCAGGCCTTGCTGTTAATGACAATTATTTATGGAGCACCCTGGATTCGCCCCAGGTTTTGGAACAGCAGCACAGCCCAATCCATCCCCGCTGAGGGCTGTGGGAGGCAGAAATCTATTTCCACCGGCTCTGATGGGAGCTGGCCCCAGTCCTGCAGCTTCTGCTGACATCCCTGGGAACCGACAGCCAACGCTGCCAGCAGAAAAATGACAACTTCCCACCCTGAAATTACATCCAGACACAGGGGGGAAAATTCCCTCCATTTACTCCTTGGTCAGGCAAAACTGGAAGCAAAGCTTCTCCAGCTGGAATCCCCACCCTGCCCGCGGGATCCGCGGCACAGCGGCCTCCTCGGTGCTCTGTGATTTCCCAGCGAGGAAAATCACCAGGCTCGGCTCGGAAAACGCTGCCTGGGAATGGGGAGGTCTGTGGGGTCAGCTGGAGCCTGGGGTGTGTGTTCCATCCCGCTGCTGGCAGCCCTGGCACTCGCTGGAGCAGCAGGAATGGGCATGGAATGGGATCAGGGTGAGCTGGGGGCTGTTTGTCCGTCTGTCCATCCCAGGGCCGCAGCCTGTGCAATCAGGAGACTTTTAATAGGAATTATTCCATTGGCTCAGTCAATCAGGGTCAGGATGGTGACTCCTGGTGCCCCTCAGGGTGCCTGGTACTCCCCTCTCCCCAGCACCAGGCTACGGGCACTGGGATCCCTTCAGACATTCCCATTTTTCTCCCATCTTCCCCGGGAGAAGCCCCAGGGAATCACAAAGTGGAGGTGAGCACATGGGGGCTGCTCGGCTTCTGCACACCTCTGCCCATCGCTCTTCCAGGCCCTGCTTTGGATGGATGTGATTTCCAAGGATTTGCCTGAATTTGCAGGTTTTTCCTGGATTTACAGGTTTTTCCTAGATTTGTAGGTTTTTCCTGGATTTGCAGGTTCCCAGGTTCTCCCCAGGCTCAGCCACGTTGTCCCACTGCATCTGCAGGAAAAGTGGGGGACAGCAGCACCTGGGGCAGGGCCGATCCGCCGGGATTCGTGCAGGGGAGCCGGTCAGTGGCTCCCGTGTTCCCTGGAGAGCTGGATCCCAGCAGAGCGCTCTCAGAGCTTTTCCTGCCCACAGCAGTGGCAGCTCTGCCTGTTCTGGTTTCACTGGGCTGGGCAGGGAGCAGGGCACAGCGATCTGGGTGAATCCCTCGGGGATTTGCCCTCCCTGGGGATCCCATCCCACAGCCTCGGCACAGGAGTTGCACAATCCGGGGGGCAAATTCCTTAAAAGAGAAAGAGAGGCCGAAGGGTTTGGCCTCAGAGGACAACTTCTCTGGATCTGATGCAAGAAAGTTCCCTCTGCTGGATCTGCTGCTCAGCTCAGCCCATTGCACGGGCTCCGATCCTTTGGGGTTGACGGACATCCCTTGGCCCAGGGAATTCCCGATCCAACCCCTCGTGCATCCATGGGAATGCACCCAGTGATTCCCCCTCTGGCTCCCACTGCCCGGGTGCCCACAGCTCCCAGGGAAGCTCCAGGATCTGGACATGGGAAGGGGACCCTGCTCAGCCTCTCCCCTCTAACACACAGGGGTTGGACGGTCCTGCCCTCCCCAAAGCGTCTTTTTGGTTCTCCCAGAGGTTTTTCTGCAGCCTTTGGAAGCTCTGAGAGATCAGGCTGAAAGCGATGGAGGCTGCACGGCTTTGTGCTTCCTTGGGGAGAGCTGCAGAAGGTTATTTGGGTTATTTGTTTTCCCAGCCTTTGTCTCTGCTCCCGCAGCTTTCCCAGGCCGGCCGAGCCGGCGCTGCCGCTGCCGGGAAGTTCGAGAGCCGGGCCAGCAGCCTCGCTCACACCTCCTCCGAAGGGAAAGCTCATTAAATTGATGATCCAGGGATCCTTTATCCAGAATCTCCCATTCTTATTAGAGGCATTAATTAAAACAATAGTAGATCAAAGCGCTGCGAAGCATCTCATTTGGGATGAAGCCTCCTCCCCTCCGCATCCCGGCTTTTGTTCTCATCCCTTTGAGGTCAGCAGCTCGTTACTGCACCGGCAGCATCCCGGGGCCGGGCGGGACCAGCAGGGCACGGGAGCGGCCCGCGTGTCCCTCTGCGGCTGAAGGGACCCTTCACAAGGGCACGGGGGTGACGATTCCCAGGAAAAGCCTCTCCTTCCTCCGCCTCTGGGTCCCGAGGCGCTCCCGCTGTCCCAGCAGCTCTCCGAGGGACCTTTCCCCGCACGGCCAGAGCAGCACCGCCCCGGCGGCCCCGCGCTCGTCCTTGAGCAGCAATTAGCGAGCGCTCGGTGTGATGGGCATCTCCTCCGAACTCCTCTCCAGGCTCTTCCAGCTGCTGCTGATTAGCGTTTGGGAGCGCAGGGAAAGCGGGAGCAGCCTGACCCGGGGAAATGTGCAGGCTTTTATTAGCGCTGCAGATAATTACATTTAATAAGGACAGCAGCTTTTCCCACACCAGAGAGCTGAACCATCAATCTTGCCTTTAATAATAAACCCTCTCCAACTCATTTACATTCATTGTTCCTTTTGCAACACAACATTACCCACGCTTTATCGGCCCGGCAGCGAGCGGCCGCGAGCGGGGGATCCGTGTGGAGCGGGATGCCAGTGCCGTGGCAGGGGTGCTCCCGGGGGGCCGTGCCCTCATTCCCATGCCCACGGCACCGGCAGCCCCTCGCCCGGGGAGCCGCAGCCCCCCGAGCACCAGAGCCGTGCAAAATTTCCCAGTAACTCCGTGGCTTTGTGGACTCCGGTGCAATTACTCACCTGGCAGGAACCTGCACCGCCAGGATTGCGTCCCCAGGGATCCCAGGATGAATCATGGAATGGGTTGGGTTGGGAAGGACCTTAAAGCCCAGCCAGCCCCAGCCCCTGCCCTGGGCAGGGACACCTCCCACTATCCCAGGCTGCTCCAGGCCTGGCCTTGGACATTTCCAGGGATCCCGGGGCAGNATTCTCTGCAGCAGCTCCACTTCTGATGTTGGACCCCAGGGCTGGAGCAGCTCTGTAGGTGGGGTCTCAGCTGAGCAGGGCAGAGGGGCAGAATCCTCTCCCTTGCCTGCTGCCCAGGGATGGATCATTACACAAGGATGCAGGAACGTTCAGGAGCAGAACTGGTGGGATTTTAGGAGGAGAAGCAAAGGCAGCGTGTGTGTGTGTGTGTGTGTGTGTGTTGGGAAGCTCAGTGTCCCTCAGGAGATAGGAAAAATAATGGATAAATGAATAAGAGCGCCGAAAACATCCATCTTCACAGCTNATAAGAGCGCAGCAAACATCCATCTTCACAGCTGAAATTGGAGAGGAAAGCTGAGGGTATTATAAATCCTATTTTGCTGCTGCTGCTGCTTCGCTGTTATTTGGTTTTGCTGGCTCAGACCAGGACAGATATTCCAGCCCAGTTTTCCCTTCCCGACACTCCTTGCTGCTCCTGGGCCTCCCACTGCCAGGGGAGGGAAGCCATGGGATGTGGTGGGAGCAGAGGGCTCTGGGAATGTCTTCTCCTGGCCTGGAGTTCTGGAGGACACCAGCTCCTGGGGGCAGGGGGGCAGGTGTGGGGTTGGGGGCTTCTCCCACCTTTCCCACGGAGTGATGAAGAGGGACCAAGGAGCAAGGCTGGGCTGGATGGGGTTTGGAGCAGCCTGGGGTAGTGGAATGTGTCCCTTCCAACCCAAACCATTCCACGATTCCATGAC
The DNA here is from genome assembly GCA_013398015.1 of Oreocharis arfaki. Lineage (NCBI taxonomy): Eukaryota > Metazoa > Chordata > Aves > Passeriformes > Paramythiidae > Oreocharis > Oreocharis arfaki. The sequence continues at coordinate 4,890 of VZRR01005463.1, forward strand.
TCTGTGATGACTTAGACCTCCTTAGAGCCTTCTTTAGCCATCCCTGCACCGCTCCAGCACCGGGGCACCTGGCGGGATGCGGATTTGTAGCAGAAAAGGGCTACAGAAAGAGCTCAAAACCTGCACCTTCTCTGGCACTTGGTGATCCCATCTGGCCATCCCTGTGTGCCCAGACCACCCTCCCTTTGTCCCTGGGCCAGCAGCCGTGGCCAAGCAGCCAGTGCCAAAGCCAGCGTGGGAATGACATCATTCCCAACAGGACGGCATCACCATGCAGAGACAAGGCGGGGCCTTCACGCAGTGAGGGGAATTTGGGATGCTAGGTGCCCCGGGATGCTGCCTGGGGTCTCTGTATGAGCCAGGCAGGATCCCCCAGTCTGTGCCAACATTCTGGAATGCGCAGGGAGCACCAGGCACAGCCCCAATCCCTGTGGAGCAGCAGCCAGGATCTGCCCGGGAAGGGGCCAGCAGCCCCCCCGTGTTTAGTCTGGGCTCAGGGCTCATTATCAGCTCAGCACCAGCCTGGCCTTGGCTCCTGCTCCCCGGGCACCTCCTGCAATCTCCTTGGATTCGGCACCCCTGGCCTGAAGCAACAGCCCATCCCTCAGGGAGCAGGGTTTGGAATGAGCGGGAATGTGCAGGGCCCTGTGTTTAATGGGGAGCTGGGCTGGGGAAGGGCAGCTCCTGCTCCAGCCGGGCGTTATCAGCCTCTGCCATCCTGGAGCCTTCCCTACTCCAGCTGAACACCCCCAGCATGCCCAGCCTGGCTCCAGAGGGGCTCCAGCCCTCGGAGCAGCTCCGTGCCCTCTGGAATTGCTCCAGCAGCTCTCCCGCTCATCCTGGGCCCACGTGCTCCTGCACTGGTTTGATCTCCACACACCTGCCCTGGCTCTGGAGGAGCTTTAACACCTCTCGAGCTGTTGGGGTGGCCACGGCCCCTCCCTGGTGTGACCGGAGGTGCTGACAAGGCGACAATGGTGTGAAAGCAAAGTGACCCGGAGGTGACAGACGGGCCGGGTGCAGAGCAGGTTGGTGCTGGCCCAGCAGGAGCTGAGATAGGTGCAGGAGCCACGTGCTGGATGCAGATGGATGCAGGAGCCAAGCTCTGGATGGAGATGGATGCGAGATCCAACCCCAGGATAAAGATGGATGCAGGAGCCAAGCCCTGGATGCAGGTAGATGCAGGATCCAAGCCCTGGATGCAGGATCCAAGCCCTGGATGCAGATGGATGCACTTTTCCCCTTTGAATCCCTCTGTGCCCCAGCTCCCCCCTACATGTGGCGATCCTGGGGATCCGGGGCATCTCTCCATGCAGCACAGGCAATGTCACGGAGGTGTGAGTGCTTCCCAGCTAGAAGCTGGAGTGGGCTGATCCGGCTTCTGGCCGTGTTTGCAGTCAGGTTTTACACAGGGGTGTCCATGGCCCTTTTTTCCTTCCCCCTCAGACAACTGCAAACGCAGTGATCTGCACCACGTGTTCCCAGCGCTCCCATCAAACACCATCCTTTACTGGAAATAACAGGAGCTGCTGCTCGCTGGGTGGGAAAAAACCCAGGAATCATCATGTGGGAACAACTCGGTGAAAACCCCCCACCAAATCCGTGTCCTGGAACTGATTTATTTCCTTTTATCTCCTGCAAGAAGTGATCAGCTGGGGCTTGGCAGGAGCCACCCCTGCCATGTGTTATCTCTCTGATATCCCGAGCTGATAATCCCCGCACAGCTTTGTGCCTCACACCCCTCGGGACCCGGCTGGAGCAGCCCCTCCATCCCGGTGGGATTTCTCCTCTCTGCCGTCGCCCTTCCAGCCCATAAATATTTGTGTAAGAGCCTCTCTCCCCCAGCCCCGCCGCCGTTCCCATTTCTCCAGTGTCACAGGCGACTTTTTTCAAACTTTTTAATTCCGTTCATTAATCATTTAGAGAAATGTGCAATTACTCGAGTCCAATTACAGAAAATGTGCAACTACTTGAGTCCCATTATGAGCCCCTAGAAAATGCCAAGAACTTGATTAGAGCAAAACCACCGCCAGTCCCACAGACTTTCAAAGCAAACACTGCGAGTTCTCCTGGCAGGGGAAGAGAAATCCCAATTTATTTACGCGCAAATGTGTCCAAGCCTCGCTGACAATATGGGAAATCTTTCCTATCGGCTGGGACGTGAGTTCAGCGTTCCCTAAAGGAAGAGATGTCTCTCTCTTAATTAAAGCAAGGCCTGAACTCGCTGTAACCTCCTGATTTCATGGCGGGGATCTGCTCGGATTTTTCCAGAGGGTTTGTAATTACCCCACGAGCCGACGGCTGGCCCGGTGCTGCTCCTCTTCCAGCGGCGTCTGGATCCGCGGGAGCGGGGACTCTGCTCTTCCCAGAGCCAGGCAGGACCAGGAACGCCGTGCAGCTCCCACGGGACGTGGCCCCCGTAATCTCTGCAGCCGGTTGGCTTCATTCCCTAATCCAGAGTTACTCCAAGTGTCTCCCATGCAAACCAGGAGCGGCTCCGTCCCTCGGCGGGGACACGCGGGGCTCGCTGCCACATGCGGCTCCTCGCTCCCCTTATTTAGGTCAGCGCTGCCCGTGTGTGTCTGGGGGAGCCAGAGGAATTACGGCTTATTAGGGATTAAACCGGGATTTAAGGGCCTTTCTTAGCGTGGGGCTGCGGGGCCGGGGCCGCTCTGCCGAGCCCGACTCCCAAAGTCTGAGATTTTCAGGAGAATCTCAAGCTAAGGGGCTTAGGGAGGGGAATTAATTTCCTGGGACGGCACAGCTCATCCAGAATAAAAAAAAAATCTCTTATAAAAGTATAATTTTCTCCTTGTTATTCATGATTACAAAATAATAAGATTGTTTAAAAATCCAATAGAGTGGATGTCAATATTGGCAGGAGACGTAATTGCAAAGCACGTGCCAGCCGTCCGTGGCTTTTCTTAATTTTAATTAGGATAAAATTTACTAATCTTGCCGGGTTTGCAGGAGGAGGTTTGCCAAGAGGCCATCAATTGATCTGGATGATATTGGCTCCCTTTTAAGAGCCCCTCGCTAGCTGCTATGTAAAGCCTGGGCTTTCAGCTCCCTTCTCAGATCCTCTCCGCAGTGTTTTTGGCATGTCAAAAGGCCAGATGTTTTTTATTTGAGAGCAAATTGACACGTTAAATTACATTGTGCAAACAGCAAAGCCAGCCATGAGTAAACAGGCGACGAGGATTCATTGAATTTTATGGGTCGCAATAATGTTTATGTAATTTAACAAATTTATGCTTCGTGTCAGCTTCACCGCAAGAGTTATTCATTCCAAAAGGAAAAACAACTTCCATGACAGCCCCCATAGATTCCGCCTCGGAGCCAATCAGGAGCAAACCCAGCTTGAAGATGACAATGACACGGGGCGTGCGTGACAATCGCGGCCAGCACAGCCAGGCTGGGGCTACTGCCCCGTTTGGGTCTTTTGGGGGCTTTCCACTCTGACTCGATGGCTTTTCTGCCATCCAGCCAGGACGCCAGCAAAGGGGGGCTGCTGTCGTTCCAGGCTCTGCAGAAGGTGCCATTCAGTTCCATAATGCGTTTTCCAGGTCCTCGGGAACTCCGGCGGGTTTAGCAGGAATCCTCGACGAATCCGGCTGTCTTCACTCCCCACCGAGTGCACACCTAGCCGGAATTTCGCTGGCAAGGAGCCGTGTGTTAATATCCCAAACTCTCCTGGCTGTTGAAACGTGAATTCCCTGGGAGCTCCCCGCGGCCGAGGGCGGGCGGAGTGGAGCGGAGCGGCGGCGCTGGCGGGAGGGATCCCATCCCTCTCCTTCAACACCTCCCGCGCTCTGGGACACGCGGGACAGCTCGGACAGAGCTCCCAGGCTCCCGTGGGACAGGGCCCCGGTGCTCCCAGCCTGGGTTAAGGTGGGAATGCAGGATTTTGGAGCAGCCAGGCGTGGGAAGTTCATCAGCCCTGGAAAGTGGCATCGACAACCAAGGGCTCCCCACTGACATCAGCAATTATCAGCAGCAGCCCAGAGGGGCTGAATCCAGCCGGGGTCTGGCTCCAATGGGACAGCACGAGGTGACAGCTCCCGGTAGCTCCGGGAAAAACCTGGAGAGCAAAGGAAAGGCATCTTTGGCTTTTTTACAGTGTCTGGAGGGACAGGACACAGGGAATGGCTTCCCACTGCCAGAGGGCAGGGATAGACGGGATCCTGGGAAGGAATTCTTGCCTGTAGGGTGGGGAGGCCCTGGCACAGAGTGCCCAGAGAAGCTGTGGCTGCCCTGGGATCCCTGGAAGTGTCCAAGGCCAGGTTGGACAGGGCTTGGAGCAGCCGGGGACAGTGGGAGGTGTCCCTGCCCATGGCAGGGGGTGGCACTGGATGGGCTTTAAGGTCCCTTTCCACGCAAACCATTCCAGGATTCCATGACCTCCAGCTGCCCATCCAGGCTTTGTTTCCCTCCATAACAAGGTGGTGCCTTCAGGAAGCCCAAAAACCCCTGGAGGGGATGGCAGGGGAATCTCAGATTTTGTCAGCTGAAGGAACAGGTGCTGCTCATATCCCAGATTTCCCATCTGGCTCCTGTCCGTGTCAGCAGCAGCACTGCCCTCATCAGCAGGGAGCTGATTCCCGTGTCTAAATGGCATTTAATGCAGGCCTGAAGGAGATCTGTGCACAGGACAGGGAGAGGGAACGAAGGGTTATTGCTGTCAATATAATTAATTTCAAGCTAATTTGAGCATCTGATTAAGTTTAGCATTACCATAAAAACGAAACTGCTATTTAAACCAGAGTGGGGTTTATTAAATAAGTGCTGGAATGCAACAGAAAGCAAAATGAAGGCAATAAAGTCACTCGAAGTAATAAAATTAAGTGAATGCCAGAGATAATCCTTTGAAGGATCTTTCCTTTACCCTTTCCCGGGATGGAGACCTTCCTTCCTCTGCTGTATTTTCCATCCAGGCCTCCAGAATTCTTATGGGTCTGTCCAAATCGTCATGGAATCGAAAGACGTAAGAAGAAATGGTCAATACAATGATTTTTCTTTGGAAAAGGAGGAGGGATCCTCAAGGAGGAGAGGGGGCTGTGAGTGAGCTCCTGGCTGGAGCTGTTTGCTCGCACAAGGTCACGGCCAGCTCATCCGGCTGGGAATTCTGCCGGGAGCAGAGCGTGGGTGGGAAAGGACAAATGGGATCCCCCCGTGGGTGCTGCTTTGGGGGGCTGCCTTCATCACTGCCCTGCCTGGAAGGAGACATTAGTCCGGTCAGACAACTGGTGGTGAAATCCCTGCGGGGTTCCTCCCACTGCGCCCGAGCCAGTCCCCCCCTCCCCGGCTTCACGTCATCCTGGGAAAACACTTATTTACTCTGAAGGCCACAGAAGCCTTAAAATACAAAGGCTGAGATAACACTGATAGGATCACACAGACATCCAGATTCATTTATCCCGCTGGCCTAAGCAGAAGTGACTCGGTGATCGCGGGGAGCGCTGTCCCCCCGCTGCTCCCGCGCCTCCCCGGGATCCCGTGCCAGGGGTCACAGCTCGGGATGAGCTGGTGCTCGCCAGCCTAACGCTGCTCCCAGAGCCTCAGGCACTGGCTTGGACCAGCAATGGGGAGGGAAACGATGGAGGCACGTGCTGAGGTCCTGCCCTGGCTGTGCCGGGCTCAGGAGTGCTCAGGGATGGGGATAGGGATGGGGATGGGCATGGGAGCAGTTGTGGTTCCTGTGCCAAGCACGGTCCCTGTGCTCGGTCCTTGGCATCCTTCAGCCGCTCTGAGGTCTCTGCTGCTCTGGGTCAGCACCAGCCCAGAGGTGCCACTTCAATTGGTGCCACCCCTGCCATGGGCAGGGACACCTCCCACTATCCCAGGCTGCTCCAAGTCCATCCAGCCTGGCCTTGGACACTTCTAGGGATCCAGGGGTAGCCACAGCTCCTCTGGGCACCCTCTACCAGGGCCTCCCCACCCTCCCAGGGAACAATTCCTTCCCAGTATCCCGTCTATCCCTGCCCTCTGGCAGTGGGAAGCCATTCCCTCTTGGAGCAGACGTCATGCAAATCCTGGGAGTCCACTGAGGCTTTTCCTGCTGCTCTCCAGGGCCCCTCGGGACATTGCCCAGGCTGTGACCAGGCCTGGAGGAGCCCCACATTGACATTCCTCAATTTTAGGCAGTTCCAGCCAATATTTCCTTCCATCCTGAGCCCAAACTTCCCCTCCTAAGTTTTCCATCCGGCACCAGGGTTTGCAGGTAACTTCCACTGTGAGGCTGAGCACAATTTAGATTATAAAATATATCCGCGGGCTGTTTCCTTAATTGATTTCTTTTGTTTCATTCTATTCCTTGAAGATTTGTCAACATTAATTTTTATGTGCTTAACACTTTGCAAATACTGGCCAACTTTTTAAAATTAATGTGTTGAGATGGAGATTGAATACCTCCCCTCCCCTACGCGTGCAGTGGGGAAGGAACACGGGACGAGAGTAAAGCACGTTATCAGCATTTAATTGGGGAAATTGGAGTTATTAAAAAGGGAATCTGCCAGCAACCAATGGCAGCCGGATAAACACTGCCAGTTCCCACTGTTCTTCCTTCATCCCTCACAACAAAAAGCCCCACATTTCCCACAATAAGGAGATTCCAGCTGAAGTCGGGAAATCCATGGGTTTTCCAAGCAGCGAGGAATCGTGTTCAGAGCGAATTCCCAGGAAGAGGTCCCGCTGTAAACCTTGAGCTCCTGAGGGCTGTGCCCTCTGACGACGGCGTGCCAGCCCCTGACGAAGCATCATCCACGAAAACCAGCAGGGCCGGGGCGGAATCCTGCCAGGAGCTGCTCCCGAGGAATCCGCGGTTGGATATCGGGAGCCTATCGCGTGTTTGCGAGCCCCGCTCCGAAAACGCGTTTTGGAGACAGCTCCTATTAAAGCGCAATTAGGGGTTAAGTAACAAATTGGCTCCGTGCCTAATCGAGAGAAACACGCTGTGACAATCAGATAAGGGAGAGAACAACACGGCAGCAGCGGCCGGCGGGGGAAGGAGCCGCAGGGAGCCGCCGGCCGCGCCCGTGGGGCTCTGCCGGCACCGCTCAGCCCCCGGCGGTGCTGAAACCCCGCCGGGAACCGCATCCCTCCGGCAGCTCCCGCCGCCCACCGGCCCCGCTCTGCGCAGCCGGGAGAGCGCGGCTGTCGCCAAGGAAACCGGAGATTGCCGCAGCGATCGCCGGCCCGGGTCCTGCTGTTGTGCGGGGCCGGGGTGAGCAGTCGAGTGCCACTCCAGGCCTCGCTGCCGCTCCTTGAGACAGGGACACCACTCGAGCCGCGGCGCGCACGGAGGGACAGCGCTTCTCCATCTCCGCGCCCGCAGCCCGCCGGGATGTGGTCCCGGCACTTCACCCGCTGGCCCCGCACACGCGGCGGGGGCACTGGAGGAGCTCTCGGCGCTCTCGGAGCTCCAAGGGCCGCCTGAGCAGGGCCTCGTGCCCGGGGATTCACGCTGGAGAGGGGCAGGGACACCTCGGTGCCGCAGTGCGGGTGTGGGGTCGGTCACGCCTGGAGTTCTGTGTCTGCTGCCGTCCCTCCCGTGTCACAGGGAGCCGGAAAAGGTGCGGGGAGAGGTGACAGCGGTGTGTGGCAGCTTCCCTGCCCGCCCTGTGCTGCAGGAAGAGACAGCAAACCCCAGGGGCTGGTTGAGAGACTCAGTGGAACGGGCCAGGAATGAACTCCCAGCCTGGAAAGGAGATGAGAGGGGGTTGTGAGGGAGGCTCCAAGGCGCTGGATGCACGCAGGTGGCAAAGGCAGTTGACCATGGTGTCAGGCAGGGACATCTCTCCAGCTCATCCTGGAGGATTTAACTTTGGTTCCTTGCCCTGCGGGGGGAATCTCACAGCGGCTGCTGCAGCACCGGCACCGCTCTCCTCCACAGAGCCTCGCCACGGAACCATGGAAAGGTTTGGGTTAGAAGGGACCTTGAAGGTCATTCAGTGGGATCATCTCTGTAGCCCCCATGGCAGCTCCACATCCCCCTGATGCTGGGCCCCAGAGCTGGAGCAGCTCTGCAGGCGGGGCCTCACCTGAGCAGGCGGAGGGGACAGTCCCCCCCTGACCTGGTGGCCGTTTTCTGGACAAAGACCAGCCAGGACACCCAACCTCAACCCAGCTTCTTACAGCTCCTGAGGCAGCTTTAGGATCCCTGAGGACCAACAGGACCACCTGGGCCAGCTCCTGCTCAAGGACAAAGACCTTTCCCCAGGATCCACCCTGCTGACGAGGAAAATGTCCCGTTCCTCCTCTGCCAGAGGGGTTGGAAAAGCTGCTGCAGGGAAACGCCTGCAGGGCACCCACAGCCTTGAATCAGGAGAGTTCCACAGGATCGTGGAAGTGTTTAGGTTGGAAAAGCCTTCTGAGATCATGGAGTCCAACCATTCTCCCAGCACTGCCACGGCCACCAGTGCCCCATGTCCCCAAGGGCCACATCTGTACATTTTCCCAGCATTTCCATCTCCATCCCAATCAAACTCCATGGAACTGCTCCTAAGGGTGAGCAGGGGCTGGCTGAGGAGCAGCGCTGGGCTCTGCTCGCTCCTTCCACCACCCCAACCCCACCCCTAAACTCCACAACCGTGTTTATTCCCGGTTTGGATCCGACAGGGAGGCGGCAGAAGCAGAATCCTCGAGCACAGCGAGTTCTCAGCGATATAATTCTCTTTAATCTTTTAAGCATTTGACAGTATTTGCTTGAAAGAAGGAGCAACAAGTACATAATTATTGCACTAATTAAGCTGCCAAAACACAAGCATGCTGCAAGAGCACCTTTGAAACAGTGAGCTCTCGATTCATTAGCATCTGCTGTAAGCTTATTAATCACCTAACAGGCAATTAGCAAGCTGTTACTGTTTGAGACTAGTATGTAAATAAATTCTTGGGTTAATTTCTTCCTCTGATAATAAAGAAAACATTATGAAAATTAGCTAAGCGACAATGTAAATGATCTTGACTGTTAATTATGTGCTGGTGTTACACACGCGGCCGCCGCACGGCAGAGAGAGGATGCACCTCTCGTTTGGCGCAGTTTGAGAAATAAAATTGTTGACAGAGGGAGCGGGGAGCTTTTCCTGCAGCGCAGCCACAGCTGTTTGCCCGCAGCTCCCCAAATGCAGCGCCGAGGGATTGGCACTGCGGGGTCACCGCCGGCATTCGCGGGCAGCGGTGCCAGCGCGGGGATGTGCCCGGTCAGGAGCCTGGCCCGGGGCTGGATCCCTGCTCCACCCAGCATCCGTGAGCATGGAATGAATAAAAATCCATGTGAAATCCACAGAAGTGCCTTGCCCTGGGCAAACCGGGAGCCAGATGTGTGTTCACCCTCTCTCCTTGCGGAAGAACCTTGTTTTATGGCCCGAACGAGATGCTTTGGCTGCGAGGACATCGATTATCTCCACAAACCCAGGCTGGTGGCACTGGGCTGTTATTTGTTATTTCCTCAGGGAATGATTGTAAGGATTCTCTCTCCCGTGGCTTCACCCTTCACCCACCAAAGGAACACTGGTCCTGTGGCCAAACGGGGCAGCTCCTGATGCACTGAAGCACCGTGGGAGCTGCGAGCAGAGGGACCCAGCAGCCTCTCCGGAGGGTCTGCCCTGGGCACAGCCCATGGGGACAACAGGCAGTGCCCCAGAGCCGCCCCCTCGCTCCCTGCACCACACCCAGACCCCAGCCCCGACCATTCCGTGCCAGGAGGGGCCTTTCCCTGCCTGCCACCTTCCATGGAGGAACCCTGCCGCGCTCCGAGCTCGGCTCTCCAGTTCCTCTCCCACAAATCCCTCCCAGCTCCTTTAAAGCTGCTCCAGCAGAGCAGAAAACTCATTATGGAGAACTGCACAGAGCCTGCTCGAGTGAGGAATTACCAGCAGCAGAGGTTACTTCATAATCTCATTAATTTAAACTATTTTATCACCAGCCTCTGCCCTGTAATTACGCGTGCAAAACGCACACAGAATATTTCACCCTTAAAACTTGAAACAAAGGATGAAGATTGAGGGCGAGATGAGGCCCTTCCATGGGGCTGCAGCGGCTGTGGGCAGAGCCATGGCCTGGGCATCCTGGGATCCCTGCCCAGTCCCTGCCCAATTCCTGCCTGATCCCTGCCCAGTCCCTGGGTGCTGTCAGCCGCCTGTGAGCAACCACGGACACCAAAACAACTCTCCAGGTGAGCCTCGGCAGCCTCACAGGGAGCAATCCCTTCCCAATATCCCATCTATCCCTGCCCTCTGCCAGTGGGACACCATTCCCCTTGTCCTGCCCCTCCATCCCTTGTCCAAACTCCCTCTCTATCTCTCTCTGAAGAGTTTTCCCAAAGGAAAACTTCCGGACCACAAAAAAAGTCTATAATTTTAACTTTAAAAATATAAAATACATTAAAAATCTCACCTTTTCAGGGTCTGGTTTCTGAGTTTTGCATTTGGTGACAGCGACTCTTGGCCGGTGTCAATCGGAATGGAAACTCCAGCTGGGACAAGCAGGCCCAGGTTTCTGGGGGTTTTTATGGAGATGTGTTATTCCAGTTCAGGGGAGCTCAGGGCAGGGAGCATTCCTGCTTCCCGTGGTGCCTCTGGAACAGGGGTGAGTGGGGGATCCCGGTGGGTTCCAGGATCTGGGTTTGAACAGCAGGGAAAATCCAGCAAAAGCAACAAACAGCGGGAGAGGAGCGCCTGGGATCCGATCCATCCAAGGAAAGCTGAGATTTATGGAGGGAAACAGCAAATCTTTGTTTCCAGTCGGGGCTGGAGTCACATCTGTCCCTGGGCCCTTGCACAAACATCTGGGGCCGAAGGAGCGGGATCCTGGCAGCCAAGCTGCCAGTGGGACACCGAGCCCAGGGAGTGCTCCGGGCGGGATAACCACTGATGGATTGCATTTGTGGGCTGGGATGGGCTCCTGCCGGCTGGAATCAGGGCCAAAGGCAGCTCCAAAGCACCTTCCTCCATCCCTGGGACACCGGGAAGGGACCTGGAGCATCCCAACGGCTCCCAGGAGCATGGAATTGCCTCCCTGGCCCCGCTGTTGTGTGCTCCCCTTCCCCAGCTGAGCACTCCGGCTGCCAGAGATTGGTTGCGTTCTCCACATGAAAAATTTACTTTTTAATGGGCCAGGCTGCGGCAGCGCCTGAGCCGGATCCAAAATAACCTCTTAGCACACGGCTCCGGAGGGATCTCCAGCCATCCCCACAAAACTGGAACACAGCTCGGGCTAAAAAGCTCTTTACAAGCCGTGCCCTCCTCGGCTTGTCGGGGCCGTGCAGCTGTTGGAAAGCTCCAGCGCTTGCTCCAGGAAATGGGAAAGGATTTTTTGGAACCCCACTGCTCACGGCTTTTGTTTTCCAGTTAAAGCAAGCTCACAAATCAATAGATTTGGATTTATTCTTTTTTCTTCTCTGGGATCCAACAGCAGAAGCAGCCTCAGCAGCCTGGCCAAGGGGAGCTCAGAGCCAGGGGAGCGGATGGAGGGAGAAGCTCTGGGACATTTGCAGGGAATGTCAGGGAAGGTGGGACAAGACCCATGGCCAGGGAGAGGTGGGGCTTCTGTCTGAGCAGGGGCAGAGCCCCACGTCCCCTCCATGCCAGGGGGACACGGGCCTGGTGCTGAGGGGATTTTTGGCAGAGCTGCAGCTCTGGTTTGGGTGTGAAGGAACCTCAAAGCTCTTCTCATTCCAGCCCCTGCCACGGGCAGGGACAACTTCCACCGAACCAGGTGGCTTTCAATTTTTTCTCCTGAAGCTGCTTTTGTCTTGGAAACCTCCTGGAGAAAAGTGGATTTTATCCAGCCAATCAGCCTGCTGGGAGCAGTGCTCGAGGGTATCAGGATCACCCAGTTCATCCCACACCCGATGGCCCTGGATGGCCCTGTCAGCGCAGCCACCGGGGCACGGACCCATGAAATGTTTCCCTGATGAGTCCCGGGAGAGCGGCCAAGCCAAACGGTTCTCCCGGCTTGGGGAGAGGATTCCTTTGGAGCAGACCGACAGGTGGGGAAAATTCCTCCGCTGGCAGCAGTGAAATTGCCACTCACGGTGGGGCCGGAGCCTGGGTGTCCCTGGCGACAGAGGGAGCACGATGTGCCAGAGGGAGCGGGGCTGGGCCAGCGCCCGGATCGATGGTGGGAAGGCAGCGCTGTTGTTATTAACGCTGACCTTGTCCCGAGGCTCTCCCACAGATCCAAAGGTCACAGCAAAGCAAACAGCTCCCGAAGGACTGGAGATATCCCAGCGCAGCCGGGACGGGATGCAAATATCCCACAGAACAAATAAACACCTGGAGAGCCAGCTCCCCTGGGCAGCAGGGAATCCTGGAATCAACACCAGCGGGACACGGAGGGGATTGGCCCCTTTGCCCCAAGCTGCAGAGCTGCTCCAGCTCTAGGGTACAACATCAGAGAGATGTGGAGCTGCTGGAGCAATTCCAGAGGAGGCCCTGGAGCTGCTCCCAGGGTGGAGCTCCTCTGGAGCCAGGCTGGGAGAGCTGGGAATGTTCACCTGGAGAAGGGAAGGATCCAGGGAGAGCTCAGAGCCCCTTGCAGGGCCTAAAGGGGCTCCAGGAGAGCTGGAGAGGGACTGGGGACAAGGGATGGAGGGACAGGACACAGGGAATGGCTTCTGACTGACACTGGGAATATCAGGCAGGAATTGTTCCCTGGGAGGGTGGGGAGGCCCTGGCACAGGGTGCCCAGAGCAGCTGTGGCTGCCCCTGGAAATGTCCAAGGGGGCTTGGAGCAGCCTGGGACAGTGGGAGGTGTCCCTGCCCATGGAAGGGGTAGCCTTGGATGAGCTTTAAGGGCCCTTCCAACCAAAGCATTCTGTGCTTCTGGGATTTAGGTCGGAAAAGACCTTCAAGACCCTGGAATTTTGGCTCTCCAGCTGTTCCGCTGCACCGTGAGCCGGGCCGGGCTGAGGGCGGCACAGGCTGCGGGAGGAGCAGGAGGGATGGCCGGGGCTGTTATCCCGGTCAGGGGACGCAGCAGAAGGGCTGGAGCCGGGGATGCTGCCGAGGCCCGCCCTGCCCGGGGAGTGGCGCGGGGATCGGGGGGGGGGGGTCCCGGCTCGTTCATCCCGCTCCCTCCGCTGTCCCCGCGCCGAGGGACTCTCCCACCCCCGTGTGGCTGTGCCCGGCCGTGCATCTCCTGCCCACGCAGGACCGGCCTGGGGGACACGGGGACACGGGGGACGCGCACCCCACACCCCACAGCCGCCCCATCCCTGCGCGGGGGGACCGGAGCCACGGGGGACAGGGTGCTGCTCTTCCCAGAAATCGTCATCCACCCCACAGCGCGCAGCCTGGCCCCGAAGGGCTGCCACGGGTGGGATCCTTCCCTCTGGACACCCTGCAGCTTCCAGCCACATCCCGAACCAGCTGCTCCTTCTCTCCACTCTCGCTGTTCCAAACCTCTCTGTGGGCTTGGAAAAGCCCTCAGAGACCACTGAGTCCAACCATCCCCCAGCACTGCCAAGGCCACCACTGACCCACGTCCCCAAGTGCCACATCCACACAGCTTTAAATCCCTCCAGGGATGGGGACTCCAGCCCGTTCTGGGGCTGAACATCCCTTGCCATGAAGAAATTGTCCCAATATCCAACCAAAACCTCCCTGAGAGGCCATTTCCTCTCATCCTGGCCATGGATGGATGGGGAGACCTCGGCATTTTTCTCCCCATCTCAGTGTCCAGCAGGGCCAGCCCAGAGTTTCCCTGGCTGCTCTGGCTCAGCGGGGGCCGGAACAAGGCTCGGGGTGTTTTTCCCTGCAGGACTGCCTGGCTTTGCTCCAGCTCAGGGCAAATTCCCACAGTTCCGGGTCAGCTGGATGTTCCGTGCCGTTCCACACCCGCGAGCTCCCCTTGGCAGCTTCACAGACCCATCAGGCCCCGGCGAGATAACGAGGCCCAGGCTCTGCCATCTCTCCCCAGATCTGCGGATATTCCAAGCCGCGCTAAGCTCCGGGTTGGATTTTTCAGGCAGGCAGCTGAGGACTTCAAGGGCACCGGTGCTCATCTGCTGGAAAATCTCCCCGACTGCCCAGGAGCATCTGCCTGGTGGGGGGGTGGCACTGCCCGGTCCCACCAGAGCTCAGTGTCACTTGGGCACAGACACAGGAGAGATGCGAGGTTTCCAAGGGGCTGCCTTTGGGATGAGAACACAAATCCAGGCTTTACCCACCTTCCCGGGGCTGTTAAACGTCCAGGTTTAACAAGGGAGGAGGAGGAGGGTTTGCTGTGATTTCCCCATGCCTGAGGATTTGTGCACAGGAGAGGCACAGAGGGTTTGGGGATGAAACTCCCTCTGGCTGCTGCAGGAATAAACGTTCTGCCCCAGAACAGAAGGAGGGCAGGGTGAGATGGGATATGGAGAAGGAATTGTTCCCTGGGAGGGTTGGGAGGCCCTGGCACGGGGTGCCCAGAGAAGCTGTGGCTGCCCCTGGATCCCTGGGAGTGTCCAAGGCCAGGCTGGACGGGGCTTGGAGCAGCCTGGGATAGTGGAAGGTGTCCCTGCCCATGGCAGGGGTGGCACTGGATGGGCTTTAAGGTCCTTCCCAAGCCAAGCAAGCCCAGGATTCTGTGATCCTATGACAACCGGAGCTGTTCCAAAGCCTTCCCCGGGGCTGGAAGCAGAGCACAGACCCTTCATCTTCGGGGTTCCCTGCCATTCCCGATCTCCTTAGCACCACACAGAGAGGGAAGAAACATTCCCCCACAGCCATCCCTGGGCACTTCCCCTCAGCCGCCCCGGAGCCGGGTTTGCTGCGGGAGTGCGGGATGCCAGAGGACGGTTCATAACCCGAGAGGGACGGGACAGCAGCAAATCACCTCCGTTATGAGCCTGGCCATAAAACCCCTGGCGGGGAACGGAGCCGCTCCCCCCTCCCGCCGTGCCCAATCAATTAGCGCTGAGTAATTGCAGCCCATTAGGGCCGCCCGTGCCGGGGGAGCTCTGGACCTGCTGGAGAAGGGCCGGGCTAATGCTCGGCGCGGCTCCCAGGGCTCCTGCCCACCACACAGCCCCCAAAATCGATAGCAGCAGGAAATTGTTGCTAAGGCAGCTCCAGGTCAGCGCTCGGGATCTCAGACATTCACTGGGCCGTGAATAATCCCGAGGAACAACCACGGAGGACACTCCCAAGGGGGGAAAGGGTTGGGAGAACCCCGTACAAGTGTCCCGTCCCTGGGAGTGTCCAAGGTGGGAGCAACCCGGTCTGTGGAAGGTGTTCCTGCCGTGGCAGGGGTGGGAATGGATGAGTTTTAAGGTCTTGTCCAGCCCAACCATCCCAGGATCCCATGGAATAACAGCTGCTAAATGTGAACTGGAGCACCTTGGTGCTCTATAACCCAGCTCTAGCAAACCCCCCATCATCAGCTCCATCGCTCCTTCCCATTTCCAGGATGGATCTCCACCCTTTCCTTGGATGCAGGAGATGAAGGAAGGCCCAGAGGGAAGGTTGGGAGCTGGGAGAGGTTGGATCTAACCCCAGAACCCACCCTCAGCACCCCCAGCCCAGGGCAGCAGGAGATGTCCAGTGCACCACATGGACCTTTCCCTGCATGCAGAGAAACACCTCAAAGTAGGAGAGGAAAAATCCCCTCTGGCCTGCCCTGGGGCTGGGGCTCAGCATTCCAAGCACAGGAGGAAGCATTCCCAGTGCTGGGGCTGCCCGAGGATTTCGATGGGATTGGCCTGGGCTAACACACTGTGATCAAAGCTAATCTCTGATTAGCCACACTGAGGAGATTTAATTTAGTTTAAAGCCTTACCTGAAATGCAGAACTGGGTATTATTGCCTATCTGAGCGGGGCTGCTGCTGTAAAGCTGCAGTATTTATAGGAGAATTAAACCCTCCCTGCGAGCATCGCCCAAGGAGGCAGCAGAGCTGAGCGTGGCATCGCCCGCTCCAAACACCCCAAAATCACCACTCACTCACGGAAATGTCACAAGATTTTAAAATGTCGTTTATTTGCTCTTATGTCTGTTTAGTTTGAGAGAGCAGAGTTCACATTTCCAAGCCGGGATGGGGGTTAAATCTGCCCCTCTCATCTCAGGAAGGGGAGGTTTTTACCCAGCGCCACCCCGGGAGCTGAAAGTTCAGCAACATCCACTGAAAGGTTTGGCTGCTCCTGTGCGAGGTGTGGGGGGCTGGATGGGAACCCTGAACCCCACAGGAAAACCCCACGGAGGCTGATTCCCTGCCACGCTGCAGGGCCTCCTGTGGCTCTCAGCTGGACGCTCACATTGCTTTTCCAGGTGCTTCCAGGGCAGTTTCTGGAGAGCCACAACTCAGGAGAGCATTTTCCCACCACTCTGAGGGACAATCTCCATGCCCACACTGCAGGTGTGGCACTTGGGGACATTTTACAGAATCCCAGAATCCCTGAGGCTGGAAAAGCCTTCCCAGCCCATCAAGTCCAAGCTGTGCCTGATGCCCACCTTGTCCCCAGCCCAGAGCACTGAGTGCCACATCCAGGCCTTCCTTGGACACCTCCGGGGTGGGGACTCCAAACTTCCCTGGGCAGTTCCAAGGCCTGACCACCCCTTCCAGGCAGAAATTCCTCCATGTCCAACTTGAGCCTCCCCTGGTGCAGCTTAACCCGATGTCTGTCCTCATCCTGTCCCTGTTCCCTGGGAGCAGAGCCCGACCCCAGCTGGCTGCTCCCTGCTGGGTGCGATTCCTGCTCCCAGTGCTGGGAATTCCAGGCCCTGAGGAGTTTTCTGGGCCAGCCCATCCCGGCTGCCGGGAAGTCCGGGGTGCTGGGAAGCAGGGAGAGGTAAATGCAGCCCTCCCCACGCCTCGTTTCCTTGGGAAATCAGAGCAAGGGGAAAAAATAACCGTAAGCGAACTAATTCCTATTAGGAACGAGCTCCTCTCTCCCCTCATCTCCTGCGAGCGTTCTTGATTAGCTGATAAATGATTAATGGTGCCAAGAAAAGCCGGCTCCTTCATCTCTTGCTTTCATCCCCCAGCCGCCTCCGGGGGACTCCAAATGTCACGGGCAGATGAAAGGGGCCCCCCGAGACCCCACGGGTCCAAATCTCCCGGGAGGAGAAGCCGAACCCCTCCCTCTGAGCCTTCATCCCCTGCCTCAGCCTGGGAGTGCCTCCTCTGCCTCCTCTGAGCGCTGCCTGGTTTCCCTTTCCCGGGAAGCAGCGGCAGGGAAGGCACGGGAAGCAGCCGGCACGTCCCCGGAATCCATCGCTCCTGACAAGGGCTCTATTTTAATGCTCCTAACAGCAATTTTTATTCCAGCACTATGGGAAGGCACTTAGATTTCTGTGCAGTTTTTACTTTTTAATCTCCCATACTTCTTGCCGGTGTCAAAGTGTCACCAGTTAATAGTCTGACTGGAAAAAGGAGTGTTTCAGATCTTGTTCCCTCGTCCGCGCTGTGAATACATTAGAGAGGCACTGAATGATTTAAGAGGGATTTTTCTCCCTCGGAGCAGGCAGGAAAGGCAAACGTGGGAGTGCAGGAGGGGCCCAGCCTCGCTGCTCCGAGATAAAAAGATGGGCAGTGCTTCCTGCTCCGGGCTCCCCTGAGGCGGCGGGATTTGGGGTGGGGAAAGCACCGCTGGCACCTCCTCATCCCTCAGAAATTGCCGGTGATGCTGCCTCACCCGGGACACTCCAGCCTGACTCTCCCAAGGAGTTTCCCTCCAAGGACTGTTGTCATTCCATGGGCACTGAGCACCAGGGAAGCGGACACCCAGTGCCAGAGGTTGTGGAGCACAAGGAGAAGCCTGGGAAGCGAGGCGTTCCCACTGGATTTACCCCAGGTAACGGGCAGAGCATTCCCTGTGGATAACAGCCCGTCCCTGGCAGCAGTGGGAATGCCCAGTCTCACCCATTTCTGCTGGAGCAGGCTCCGAGGATGCTGCCTTTGGTCCTGAACATTCCACCCCTCAGCTCCCTTCTGCCCCTCCCAGCTCCCGGGGGATGTCCGGGGGTGCTTCAGGGATGCTCCCAAGGCCCTGGATAATGAGAGCGGGAGATCAAAGCTCCCCGGCTGAACCAGCCCTCAGCAGCAGCCGCCTCCTGGCAGCCCATCCCTGCGCATTCCAGCTCCACCAATTCCAGCCAATTAGTTCATTAATCTGTCCCTCATTAATCTGTCCCCACCCAGGCACCAGGAAGGGCTGGGGGAAACACGGAGCAGAGCTGGGACAGGGATGGGGCAGCAGGGAGGCCTGGCAGCCTTATTATTATTATATTTATATTTATATTTTTATTTTTATCTTTTTTTATTATTATTTTTATTTTTAATATTATCTGTAAAGATCATCTGCAGCCCATTAATTCCTCCCAGCAGAATTCCATAGGAAACCTGCTGAGGCCTGGCGTGCCCAGTGGGACTATGGGAATTTTTGGGTTAAGTCAGGCCTTACCGAGGGTCTGGCAGCCTCTCTCTCCCAATGTATCAATGTCTGATATCTGTCCCAATATATCAATATCTGATACCTCTCACAATACACCGATATCTGATATCTGTCCCAGTGTATTGATAACTGATATCTCTCACATTCCATATACCAATATCTGATACCTCCCGATATATTGATAAGGTTTGATGTGCCCGCAGCGGGGGCTGGATCCAGGGAGCACCAACAGCTCTGCCCACCCACAATTAGTGGAAGGGAAAGGGGCACGAATTGTGGAAGGAAAAGGGAGGCAGAGGAAAGCCCGGGATTTCCTTGGCATCATTTTGCACAGCTCAGCCCTGGCTGCCGTGACGCTCCAGCCCCTGGGATTACCTGTCAGGCCTCTGTGAATTTTAAATAAAAGGTAAAAGTGTTTAACTGGAACACGACACCTCTGAGCACTCAGGAATAGCTCAGCTCTGCTTCCTGCCATGCCAGAGATGTGCCAGAGCCGGATCCGCACCGGGCAACGCTGCACATCCAGGGCCTGGCATGATGGCAAATGCCTTCCCTCCTCACACATTCCCTGCTCTGCCCTTCTCCTGCGGCACAGGAGTCTGGAGCCACTCCTGGGCTTTGCTTCCAGCTCATCCCGAACCAAACACACACACAAATAACAGCTCTGCTCACGGAGGGACCCACGGGTGCTGCCTGGGCGGGCTTTGGGGAGGGGGATTGAACGTTCCAATGCTTCTTCCAGCTCAAATGGAGGAGAGGAAAAGGCTTGGTTTGGGTGGGAAGAGACCTTAGACATCATCCAGTGCCACCCCATTCCATGGGCAGGAACACTTCCCACTATCCCAGGCTGCTCCAACCCATCCAGCCTGGCCTTGGACATTTCCCAGGATCCAGGGACAGCCACAGCTGCTCTGGGAATTCCATCCCAGGCCCTCCCCCCCCCTCACAGGGGACAATTCCTTCCCAATATCCCATCTCACCCTACCCTCTGGCAGTGGGAAGCCATTTCCCGTGTCCTGTCCCTCCATCCCTTGTCCCCAGTCCCTCTCCGGCTCTCCTGGAGCCCCTTCGGGCTCTAAGTTCTCCTCAGAACCTTCCCTTCCCCAGGTGAACGTCCCCAGCTCTCCCAGCCTATCCCCAGAGCAGAGGAGCTCCAGCCCTCGGAGCATTTCCATGGATTCTGTGATCCTGAAGCAGCCCCATCCCTCTGGTGCCACTCTCAGGGGGCTGGTGGGGAATTGCACAGCTCGGGCTGAGCAGGAGGAGCCTTTGGGATCCCCGGTCCTTGGGCTACCACGGACCGGGGGGAGGTTGCCACATAAGGGCAGCGACTTTGCCATCGTCCCTGGAGCTGCAGCAGAGCAGGACACGGAGCACCAGGAAGGCAGGGAGGGAGCTCCCAGCCCGGCGCTCGCCCCATTTGCACTTCCCCAGGTTAAGGAGGCACCCGAGTGGGAGACCCCGATGTCTCTTTAAAGCGCCTGCATTTAGGGCTGAATCCAGCACGTGTCCCTTGCACGAGCGCTCTGCACACCTACAGTCCCACAGAACCAGGGATTTACGGCCTGGATCACACCTGCAGAGCTCTGGGATGCCAGTGCTTGGCAGGTCCTGGTTTTCCGTGGGTATTTCTTTGCGGAGCAGCGAGTGCCGGTGATGCACGGGGAGCGCTGCGGTCGGGGCGAGCCCGCTCAGAGCCACGGCCCCGCTGCCAGGGCCGGGCATTAATTATTAACTCCAACCAGGAGATTTGCCACTCTCCCAGCACCCGGCGCTGCAATCGTTCCCCACATGAAAGAGCATTAAGTGAAAGCCGGGATAAAGCCGATCGCTCGGCAAAGTGACGTCCCCGCTTTCAAGGCCTATTGCTCGGCAGGAAAATTTACAATCCTTTAATTCCATTTACAAGGCGGCAACACAAAAGGGAGCTGGAGACGCAGGCTGGAAGCCGGGAGACTGAAGGGGAGGAATAAAATAAACAAGAATCCAAGGGAGCCGGGATCAGCCCCCCCCCCCCCCTGAAATTCAGCCGCCCATTAAATTTCAGCGGGGATTACANTCAGCCGCTCATTAAATTCCAGCCGGGATTAGAGGCGGGAAGCGCCGGGCGAGGCTCTCGCTGCTGTTCAATGGGAGGTATATTAAGTTATATAGGTTCCATCTTGTCCCTATTCACGCCGAGCCGGGTTGTCTATACCCGAGCAGCTCGGCGTAATTTGCTTATAAATAATTGACTTCTTGGCGATTAAAATCTCTGGAGGGGCTCCGGGTTTATTCACAACAAGCCGCCTCGGCCTGCCGTGCAAATTAGGCCTTTCAAACCTGTCTCATCTCCAACAGAAATGTTATGAAGAGTGATTTTTTTATCCCCTGTAATAACCTTCAACTAACCTTTAAACTGAAGTGAATAATTTAAATCTTATTTTCATATCAATGGGGGAGTCAAGCCAAGCAATTATCTTTTATCTGTATACTCTGTCGTCAGAGCGAGGCATAATAAAGTTTTCCCAAGTGGGCAGAGTGAGGCAGGAGAGGAGGAGAGAGCGGGAGCGCGCTGGGATCTGAAGCCATTAATGCGGCGATGAATTATTCAGTAATGAGGACAAGATCTGCCAGCGAGGATCCGCCAGCGCCCGCCGGTGCTCGACACAAATCGCCCGATATTCGGCACAATCACAGCCGGCCAGGCTGGGTGGGTGGGCGGCACCCCCCGCCCGGGGAGGCTGCCCCCCCCCGCCACAGGGTGAGGGACCAAAAAACAGGGGAAAAGGGCAATAAATCCCCCCCAAATCCACCCCCATCCGAGGCGCTGAAGGGGAGCGGGGGTGGAATTCCCCCCCGTGCTCGTTAAGATTCTGCCGGGCTCCCTCCTCCCCCCGTCCTGCCGGACCCTCCGTGATCTCCTTTTTCATTAATTCATAAAATATCCTCGCTGCGATCGAGGCGCTGATTGCAGCGGCAGCCGAGCCGGAGCTGCTGGAATATCGCTCGTTCCAAGCCCAGCCTGGGCCGGGGAAAACGCGGCCTGGCATCAAATATTCATCCCTTGCCTTGGCCCGGGGCGGGGAGGAGCGGGCTGGGGGACTGGGATGGCTGAGCGGGGCTGGGAGCGGGGAGAAGCCGGGAAAAAAGGAGAACCATCGTTAAACTGCTGCCCCGAGCCCCTCTGAAGCGCCAGAGGCAGATCCCGCTTTTCCAGCTGGAACGAGGCTTTAACCTGCAGCTCCCACTGCAGCCACAACCACCCGGCGCTCTCCCCGAAGTTTAAGATCTCCAAATTCCCCTGGCATTATCCATTAAAAAAAGATGCTGGCGCCTCACACCGCTGCCTTCCAGGGGATTAATTCGTGACACCAAATTCAGTGGGAGGAACGGGGACGGTCGGGGCTGGGACCCTCCTCCAGCTCCCGGCTGAGCCACATCCATCACAGCATCCCTGGCAGCCTGGAAATGTTTGCACTGCAGCAAAGGCGGGCCCGGGGGTTTCCTCTTTGGGTTTTCTCACCCGTCGCTGGCGGAGGGCTGGGAAGTGATGGACAACTCGGGAAAATCCCAGCGGGTGGGAGCCGGTGGCTTGTGCAGAAAAGCAGGGCCCAGGGCGATCCTGGGGAGGGAGCGGTGCTGGATTAGATGTCAGGGCAGCTCTGGCACTGAGCATTAAATATCTTCGTGTAATCTTTCCACTTAAACCAATGATTAAACAGATTTAGCAGATGATTAAACAAATAAAGATTAATGAAACAAGCAAAGCAATCAAATCTTTATGGGGGAATAAATGCGTGATCCAAAACAATATTAGGACAAATTGTCTAAAACTAATCAAGGCTGCACTGCCTTTGTCTAAACAGCGTTTGTTATGTTCGCACTTGGGTGCAATCAAAATATTTGCTCAAACCAGGATGGAACTGAAAATCCAAAACACCATCGAGGATGAAAGGAAAAATAAGGAATGTTTTGCAGTATTCCCTGAGCTCCCGGGCCAAGCTGGCAGCTCCTGCCCGGCCTGGGTGCCCCATGGGGGCTGTGGGATCCCATGGGAGTTGGGCTGAGGATGGAGAAGATTGGGATGGCCCCAGGAATGGCGAGGGATGGGAGAGCCAGAGCAGGGCCAGAGGGACCCTGAAGCAGCTCCACCGCCACTGGTGCTGGTCCCTCTTTAATTAATTTTATGGGAACTAGAGGACCTCCAAGGTCCCTCCAACCCAGCCCATCCCATAATTCCACGAACTTGCAGCTTTGGTTGCTCCAGCAGCAGCAGCACTGGGGTTTAGAGCTGTAAGTCTTTTTCTTTCATCAATTTTGCATAGGGGAAGATCGTGTTTGCTCTAAATACTTTTGTTTTTAAAGCCTCCTAAATTTTTGAAATGAAAATAACAAGGGGGAGAAAAGAGAAAAGGCTTTTCCAGACAAACTGTCAGGAGGCTGCAGCCGCCAACAAACACAAACAGAGCTGTTCTTAATTAGGGGGGAAGGGAACGAGGTGCCAGATCCAGGGAGAGCCGTGCCTGTTCCTGGGCTGCAGCACTCGTGGGAACATGGATGTGCCAGGCTGCAGCACCCCGGGGTGTCCCAGCGTGTCCCTGCTGGGGACGGGGTGTCCCAGCGTGGATTTTGGTGTTTTCCTTGGCATTGGGATGGTGCTCTCAGACAAAACCAGCCCAAAAGTGGTTTGGCTGCTGCCCTTAAACCTTTCCCGGGTAAGTGGGGTGGTCACTTAACACTAATGGACATCCCTGTTTCCAAAGATAGCGGGGTGGGATGGGGGGAATTCCTCATTTTCCAGGGATAAAGCAGGTCCCTCCCGCTGAGACAGACCTGAAGCTAAGGGCAGAAACAGCCTCACCTCCCACGCCTTTGGCCTCCTGAGGTGGAGCTGACCATCCCTGCTGGGTGGGGGTCAGGGAATCACAGGATCATGGAATTGTTCCAGCTGGAAAAGCCCACAGAGACCATGGAGTCCAACCATTCCCAAGGCCACCATAACCCATGTCCCCAAGTGCCACATCCACAGGGCCACATCCTGCAGGGTATCCCTGCAGGAATGGGGCCTCCACTCCTGCCCTGGACACTGCCAGACCCCCTGTCCCTGTCCTCCTGTCCCCTCTGTCCCCCCAGCCGGGACGGGGCCATCCATGGCAGGGCACAGCAGCAATTCCAGCAGGAATTCCCACCCCATCCCCTGCGGCAGGGCAAGGGCAGGAGCAGGTGCTGGATGCCGTGGGCACGGGGGGATCTCCAGCAGCTTTGGCCCCTTTGCCACGCCCGGCAGCCCCAGCCCAGCCCCTGTCACCGTCCCTCGTGGCCCAGGCGTCCCCACAGCCCCCGCTGCTCCCACTTCCAATGGGAATTCTGGACCCTCCGGCTGAGCCGCTGCCTGGGCTCTGCTTCGGCACAGAGAGGAGATTTGCATCCAGCAGCTGCAGCAGGAGAATCCAGCAAATCCATGACACGAATTCCAAGTCTCCTTCCCTCAAGGAAAGGCTGGAGCCAGCTCAGCATCCCTCCTCTCTCCCCCCTCGTTCTTTTTTTTTTTTTTTTTTGGAGACTCATTACTATATTGTGGATATTCTCCACTAAAGGGCATCTCTTTGAATGCATTTGCTTTTTTATTAATGTGTGCTAAGACAAGTCAAGCCTGATTATCATGAAGACAATTGCTGAATTCCCTCCTGGAGAAATCTCATCTAGACTGTGTAGGCGTTTTAATTTCAGAGACCCATTAATTGGCACAATTGCTTAAGCAGCTGCTTTCCGTGTCATTTTAGGACCACTTTATGAAAAACAGAGCTTAAAAAAAAAAAAAAGAAAAAGAAAAGAAAAAAAATATATGACAGGCCAGAGCTTTCTACATGGCAACATAATTAATGCAAGGAGCTTCCTCGGAGCAGCAGAGCAACAAAAAGCCACCAAAATACGGCTGCCCTGCGCTGGCTGCACGCGGGGAGCGGAGCCCAGCACCCTCCTCCCTCTAGAAATCAGCTGGGAAACCTGCTCAGCGCCCTGTGCTGCCACAGACGCCTGCCTATCCCGGGATCTGTGGGAAATAAACCCGTGGGGCAGAGGGGAAGGGAGAGGGATCCGGCAGGAGCCAGCCCAGCGCTCTCCCAGGTGGGCTCAGTCCCGGAGCGCTGGCACTGCGGATGCCCAGAGGGTGGGGGGGTCCGGGGGTCCCTCCCTGCTCTAGGGGTGATGGGGAGGGGTCCGGAGGAGGGAGAGGCTCTGGCAGGGAGGTGGGAGAAGCAGCAGGTCCGGAGGGCTCCAAAGGCCCTGTGCTGACCCCAAATGTGGCTGCTCCCAGCGCTGCTGCCATGCCGGCACATCCCGGCACATCCATCCGCCCTTGGATCAATCCCAGTGCTGAGGGGACAGGGACAGGTGGTGACAGAGCCCCCGTGGGGACCTCAGGCTCCCTGGAGGTCCCTGGATGCCGTCCTGGCACACGCAGGCCGTGCACAGCTCCCAGAATTAGGTTAATTATTGAATTAATGAAGCAGCAATCCTTCACTCCGGGAGCGTTGGCCAGCCCGAGTTCTGTGCTGGTCTTTGCCACAGGCAAAAATACACATTCCCATTTATTAATAAATAAAGCCCTATCAATGCCCTAAATTATCAGTGGAATATATTTGCTAACCCAAAGCAATAGTAGGAACAATTACTTATTAATAAAGCAATAGCTAAATCTAATTACATCCCCATCAGATCCTGCAAGTAATAAAACCACAGTTGCCTTCCAGAGCTGAGGGACCTGCTGACCTCAAATCAAAGTTTAAACCATCCATCAGCTCCCAATACATTCCCAGCACATCCAGCAATTACCATGCCCTCCATCGGCTCCCCCGGCAGGGGCAGGGGTCACCCCATGTGCTGCATGGCTGTGAGCAGGAACAGAGCCTCAGAAATCTCATTATCCTGTTAACCATACATTTATCTGACAAGATAAAAGAGACTAGGTGACCAAGCTATCATTAAAGATTAATAGAAAGTATAAAAAATTCAGCTGCAACCAGCATTACTGTTTAGTGCCTGTGATAGGCCTGACAGGATTATTAATCAGGCAGCCAAAAAGATTTAGGGCTTTGCTCTTGGTTTTTTCGTTTCAAGTCTGCGGTGTCGTCCCCTCTCCCCAGCAGGCAGAGCCCGGGTCAGGGGGGCCGCTGGTTAATTGGTGCTGGGGGTTTGGAAGGGGTGGCTCGGATCAATTATTAAATCCCGGGGCCGAGGTGAGGACGGGGCGGGGGCCGGGATGCTCCGGAGAGGGCCGGGGTGTTTATGGCAGCGGCTCCTCTCCCGTGCCAGGCTATTAATAAATTGTACAGATCAATGCCAGGATTAATTTTAATCGAGGGCTACAAGGATCACGCAGCTCCCAGGGTGATTTTCCCCTCATTCTTAATTCCATTTAAGTTTAACATGAAAGATTCCCAGGTAACACCTACACAGGAAGAAACGAGATTTCCCTGTTTTTAAGTCTTAAGTATTCTTTTTATTCTGCTTTGCTTTTTCCCTTTTGATCATAAATCAATGTCCGTCGCCGCTTTCCCGGGAAGCCGGGCTGCAGGCAGGGCTGCCCTGCATTTCCACACCTGCTATGGAGAAAAACCAATAAATTAGGGAAGGTGTTTTCTAAAAAACTCCGTGGAGGGGGAGCCGGGGTGGGTGGGGGTCCCCAGCACCCCCCAGCTCCCCTCATCCCTCCCCCCCAGGGTTCCCTGCCTGGATTGCTCTCCAAACACACTTCTGAAACAGGAAATATCACTGAAAGCTTTATCAGCCTCTGTGGGTCCATCCCAGGGGGTTGGAACGAGATAATACTCATGGTCCCTTCCAACCCAAACTTTTCTGGGATTCTGGGATTCTGTGAAAACCAACCTTTTATTTTCTCACATGAAAATATCCCAGTGGGAGCTTGCAGTGGCTCGGACCAGCACAGCCTTTCCCACACAAATGGGACCAACCAGAGCAATACCTGAGAGCATCCCAGGAGAATAATTTACCTTAAAACAACCCCAGAAATACTGTTTCCCTGAAAAAAAAAGTGCAAATCAACCTGTGGAAGCCCTGATGTCCCAGGAAAGGATCCAAGCAAGAGGCAAATGGAGCAGGGAAACACGGAAGTGTCTGAGCACAGCCCAGAGCCTGGCTGGGAACACAATCTCCATAAGGATGTGGTTTCCAACCCAGCATGTCATGGAATCCTTCACTGGGAGCTTTCTCTGCTGCAAAAATCACATTTTAAAGCATTTCCCCCCCACAGATTTCCATGTTTTTAATCCATTCTCTCCGTTGTGTGGGATCCTGCAGTCGGGAATTAATCATCAAACATAACTGCAATTATGCACAGAACAAACTGGGCCTGGAGAGGTGCTCAGGGAGGTCTGGTGACATGGGATGGGGGTGACATGGGATGGGGGTGACATGGACTGAGATGCTCTGGGGGGATCTTTCCCCCAGGACTCGACTTGAGGATCCTCCCGACCACCTGCAGCAGCATCGGAACAAGATCATGCTTCTCCAGTGAAGCAGAAATCCTGCAAATCTTCCATGGAACCATGGAATGGTTTGGCTTTGGCTTAAGGCCCATCTCATTCCACCTCCTGACAGGGCAGGGACACGTCCCACTATCCCAGGCTGCTCCAAGCCCCAATGTCCAACCTGGCCTTGGACACTTCCAGGGATCCAGGGGCAGCCACAGCTTCTCTGGGCACCCTGTGCCAGGGCCTCCCCACCCTCCCAGGGGAACAATTCCTTCCCAATATCCCGTCTACCCCTGCCCTCTGGCAGTAGGAAGCTGTTCCCCCTGGTCACTCCATCGCTGGTCCCACACCTACGCTGGACTCAGGAGTTTTCCACGAGAAGGCTCCCACGAAACTCCTGCCTGCAGGAAGAGGCCATGCAGGCAGCCAGGGAAGAGGCCCTGCACTTGCATCACCTTCTGCATTCCATGCTGCTGCCAGCCTTTGAGCCAGGGTGCTGGAAAGCCTGGGAGCCTCTTGGCTTTGCATGCGTGCAGGAGCTGCCGGGGAGCTGCTGCCGAACCCCAAATAAATCGATTCCAGCTCTGCAGGCCGAGCGCGGGGAGCAGGGCCTGGATAATCCCCAGCTGCAGCAAGGTAGGACTTGGCTTCCCGGCCTCTTTGAAGCTTGCAAGAGTGAGATAAAAGAGAAATGTTAAAGCTTCTCCAAAGCGAGCGGGAGGGGATCCGGGGAGCGGCCGTGCCGGCGCTTTGCCGGTGTCGTGGCACGGCAGAGCTCGGATCTTTCTGCCTCTGACAAGCCTGGGATGAAAGGCAAACCTCCAGCACATCCCCTGTGCTTCAGCGAGCAAACCCCACGAGTTCCTCCCGCCTCTGAGGCCTCACATTGATGCCGTCGGGGCTGTTGCTCAGTTTGGGGCAAAAAGTGCTGGTTTCGGCTGTGTGACATCGCGTGCAGCCGGGCCCGGCACGGGGGCGTCATTCCTGGGAGAGGAAAAGCAAATCCACATTGATCCAAAGCTCCATTCATCTCACAGGGGTCCAAACCACAAGGAAACAGCTGGAAATTCAAAACATTCCCGGGTTTTTGTGGTATCCCTGCCCCGAGGGCTGGGAGGACCCCTCAGTCCAATGGAAACCAGGTGCCAGGAGCTGCCGGAGGTGGGCTCGGGCTGGGGGGCTTCACAGGGAGGCTTTGCTTCCAGGGACATCTCATTCCAAGAAAATCCATGTGATTCTCCCTAAAAATATTCCCCCACACCCCTATATCTCCCGGCCTGGAGTGTTGTGGCTGCATGAACACATCCATGTTCCCACAGGATGCTCCAGCCTCTCCGGGTCATCCAGGGATGCTGCTGCTCTCCTTGGAGGCTCCAGGCAGAAACTCTTTCTGTGGTGGGGACCGGAAACATTTGGGAGGAGAATCCATCCCTTTCGTGGGGAGGAATTGTCCAAAGTTGATGGAAGATAAACTCCAATTAATTATTTACTTCCATGAGCTCATGGAAATCTTCCCTGGAGCCTGCCAGGACCAGCGGGCTCCCAGCTTTTATCTGTTTACCAGGATGAGATGGGAGAAGGGGATGGGGCGGGGGGGGGAGAAAGAGCTTAATGACGGTGTCTGTTGATCATCAACACGAGAAAAATGAATTGCTTCCCTGAACCTGAGAAATATCAAACTGCATAAATAAATCCATTTCAATTATTAATAAAGGAATTTACATTTGGAGCCTGAGCATGAGAATTAATTTCATTTCTTATGCTAAAGTGGCCAGTATGGCTGAGGAGTCGAGAATTAAAAGATGCAGAAATGAAGGCAAAATGAAGGTAGAGTGGGTTTGGAAGGAAAAAGAGGCAAAGCAGAAATTCCTGGTCCTAAAGAAAACCATCTTCCAGCAGCTGGAAAGGAACTGGGAATGAAAAGGGATTTGGGGTGTGAAGGTGATTCAGGAACGACGGTCCCGCTCCGTCCCCATCCTCGATGTTCTCCCAGCCAACATCTCCCATGGAAACAGCTCCAAGGAGGATGCCAAGGACAGGACATTTGGGGACAGCCAATGCTGGCCCACAATGAATAAATACCAGATCTAAGCAAACCCGAGACTAAAACCCTTCCCAGAACCACCATCTGTGTCCTCCCTGCCTCTGCCCCGGGGCTGCTCCCTCCTCCGAAGGGACCCCGATCCCCACTGGGATCCCTCGTGAGTGACACCAGCACATCCCCTGCCTGCCTCCAGGGAATTCATCAACAGTGATCATCTGGGGCAAAGGCTGACCTGCAGTGTGGGCAGGGCACAAATCCTGCCTGGGTTTTGCCCTCTGTGAGAAATGACCCCAGAAATTACCTCAAAAAGTGGCAGTGCCATGGTGGCTGCCACAGCTGGGGAGTTTGGGCTGGAAATGGCAGGATTTGGGCACTTCCCAGGGGCTGGAACGGGGCAGTTTCCCAGCGCCAAGGCCAGGGCTTGGCCACGGCAGCTCCTGGCCCCAGGGCACAGGAACACATCAGCCCCTTCCCAGACTAAACAGCCCCATTTCTTTCCATCCTCCCTCTTTGGTGGCATTCCCTGACCTCTGGAGCAGCTCCCTGGGAAGCAGCAGCTGGAGCTGGACGGGGTGCCCATGCCCCAGCCCCTCTTCCACACCCCATTCCCCGTGTCCCTAGGGAACAGGGGCAGCAGGCCCCGCTCCCTTCCCACTGCAAACGCAGGCCCCGGAGAGCACAGCCCCATTGTGCTGCTCATCCCACGGTGCTGGGCTGAAACCCTCTCCCAAAGCCGCCCTTCCCTCGGCTGCCCTTTCCCCAGAGCAGCCTCCTCGCCGGCTGCATTGTTCCTTCGTGCGATGAGACATTCCAGGAAAACCAACTGAAATCCAAACAGACATTTGGAGGGGCTTTTGTTTGGCTGTTCCCCAGCTCCCCCCCGCCCTGACTCGTGTGAAGGCACTTGTCGAGTTGATTTGCTCGCGGTGCCTCCAGAGCCCGGCCTTGCTCCGGAGCCGCTGCTCTTTTCAGTCGGCTCCTCGGAATGAGAAGAAAAACTTGGCAAAGCAACAATAGGGAAGAGGGAAAAAAAAAATATGAATAATCTCGGCACAGAAGTTGCTTTATGTGAGGTGGTTGCCGTGGGGTTGAGGCTGGGAGAGGATCATGCGAGCGCGTCGTGGGGGAAATGATAACGGGAGAGACGATCCCGAGGAACGGCGGGGGTTGGGATCCGAGGCTGGAATGCAAACCCGGCGGTACCATCCCAGCCTGGTGCCAAGGGATCCGTGAGAAACCCGTGAGGCTGGGGGAGTCTGGATGGGGACAGAAGTGCTGGTGGTTCCCTGTGCTGGGAATACTCAGCCGAGGCACCTCCGGCCACACAGGTTCCCGATGTGCAGATTTAGGATGGAGGATGCAGCACTGCTGGCAGGGAATTCCCGTGGGTACCCACCCCAAACCTCACCAGGGGGAGAATCATAACACAAGGATGGGACTTAAAGGGCTGCAACCAACATCAGAGAGATGTGGAGCTGCTGGAGGAATTCCAGAGGAGGTCCCAGAGCTGCTCTGAGGGGCTGGAGCCCCTCTGGAGCCAGGCCGGGAGAGCTGGGAATGTTCACCTGGAGAAGAGAAGGCTCC
>VZRR01005466.1:545-63867 GCA_013398015.1 Oreocharis arfaki
TTTTATGGTGTTGAGGTGGATTTTTGAAGTTTGTCACCTAAAGCAAAGTTCACTGGCATTTGGTAGTGGAGCAGGTTGGATGCAGTTCAAGAGTGGGAAGCTCAGTGCTGATAGCCTCCCCCTCTCACCCACGTGCTGGATTTTGAAGCAACCATCACGCCTGCAGTGCCAGCAACTGGGTTAAAAAGTTAGGCAGTGTAATCCCTGCCTCTCTGGCCACAATTGATGGCTGAGGGAGGATAGAAGGTGGAAAAATCCTTTGTGTGTTTTGGCACTGCACGATTGCTCAGGTGGCATCTGGGGAGGAGCAGAGGAAGGTCTCATGGGGGAGCCTGGTGCCATTCCGCAGGAGCGGGGTCAGCCTGGCCGCCTTGGCATCAGCCTGACGAGCTCTGGTTCCCGGGCCAGGGGCAGTCGGGCCCCGCTCTGGTGCTCCCACTGCGGTGTGTGGCCTGCAGAGCACCCGTGTAGGCACCAGCTGTGTCTGAAGGCAGCTGTCAGTACCTGGAGCCGTGGGCAGGCTGAGAGCGGGTTCCTTGCTGCGGAAACCCACCCTGAGCTGTGCCAGGCACCCCGGCTTGAGTGCCGGGCTCTGTGCCAGGTGAGGGGGCTGGTGGCTGCTACTCTCTACCCCCAGCCTCAAAACTGTTGAGACTACTGTGTCCTGAGTGCAGAAACACCAAAGAATGGACAGTTGAGGTTCCTATAAAGATTGATGGGCACAGTTTTGGGTTGTTACCTTTCCTGTCAGCTACTGTGAGATCAGAGACAGCCATTGTGTGCAGCATTTCTTGGATTATTTTTATTCCTGCAGTCTTCACGGCCTTAGAACAAGTTTCTCATGTACAAGTTTAGCAGTGCTTCTAGCTACCATAAAATGCCTTTCAACCTTGCCTTGCCCAGATCTGCTTTTTCCTATCTCAGTCCCTCTGTCCCTGAGCTCCCCAGCCACCCTGCTTTCAGCCACATCTTCTGCTAGAGCAGCGGAGAATGCAGGTGTTAATGGAAAAGTGCTGTGGAGGCAAGTGTAGCTGTGCATTAGCAGCAAGGTCAGAAGGCTGGTTCTTAATCTGGGGATCTGCTATCGCTGTCTCTTGCCCGACCTTGGAGGTTCGCCCGTGTTTTGGAAAGGGCTGAATTGCTGGCAGTCGAGGTTTTTAATATGCAGCTCTAACAGGCTTGGGGGGGACAGTCGGAGGAAAGTTGTGCAAGAGAAATCTGATCACCGCTACAAGGTTAAGAAGAGGAAAGGAGTGTGATAACACAGCATCTGTATGGCAAGATGAGGGAGGGGAACCCAAGGGGATCATGTTTGGGGCGGTTCTGTCAGTGGGATAAGAGCTGAGCTCCCACTGGAAGCTCTCTGCTCTGCCTGAGCAGCCTTGCTCCTGGGTTTCCCAGCTGAAAAGTTGAAGTAAGTAGGTCAGGAACATGCACTGAGATAAATCCACCTGCAGACTCAGAACTGCCTCGTGCACAGTAAAGCCAGCACTGTGTTGCAGAGTCCTGTGTTTACCTTCATTGTCTGTACATGACTAAACTTGGCAGCACACCCCTCTCCTGGTGCAGCTTCCCAGCACTTGCTTTACTTTCCTGCACTGTGCTCCATTGGTTGTGCTGGAAAGTTGTTACTTGTAGAAGCTTTACGGGTCTGAAGTTCATGCATTTTTTAATTTGCATTTGAGAAGCAATGCCAGTCCTTGGGGCAGTGCTTGGACAGCATGCCAAAGATGAAAGCCAACGCGTGGTTCCTCCTGTGGTGGCAGTGGCTGTCACTTTTGGCAGTAGGTCAGGTTTTTGCCATAGTAGCAAGGCTCTCTCGGGACTAGTTTTTGGTTCTCACCTCCTGCAAGTGCATGGTTGATGCAGCAGAGCTCACACATGCCCCTTTGCCAGTGGAGCTTTCTGTTCATCTGCCTTTTTAAGGTTATTGAGTCTGGGATGGCAGTTATCTGCTATTTTCCTGACAGGCTGGCATAAAGGCACTTGCACAGAGGACAAACCTTCCCTCTTTGGTTGGGGAAGCAGATCTACGCTTGCAGAAGTGTGTGTTCTTTCCTCCAGCTGAAGAAATAACTGCTGTGGTGCTCAGCAGCCACTTGACCAGTTTAAAGGGAAAAATCCCGTGAAACGGACCATTGCAGTGAGGTTCCCTCTAAGTGATATTGGAGTAATGGCATATTTTTCTAAAAAAGCATTTCCTTAGTTTGTCTTTCACCTTTAAGATAAAATCTCTACTGCAAGCTGTTGAAGAGGCTGCAGGCTCAGAGGAGTTGTGTGTAGTTATGTCCCATGACATAAAACTGCAGGATTGTGAATCTTGCCCAGAGCTCCAGTGGGTCGGATTAGCCTGACACCAGCCCAGCTTCCCAGGCTCCCCACTGGCCACCCTCCTGCCCTTGGGGCTGGATGAGACTGGGAATTATAGCAAGCTGTGCTGTGCCAAGTGTCCTGCGTGCTCGGTCTTTGCTGTTGCTGTCCCTGGAGCCTGCAAAGTGTCCACAGCCTGGAGGCTCAGCCGCAGCTTGGGCTGGGGCTGGCTGGGCTGTGGTGCCAGCTCAGGTTCGGCACTGTGTGGGATGGGCTCACGGCGTGTCCCTGGCAGAGGGGTTCCTGTGGGACGGGCAGGTTCCCAGGCTGCTGCTCGCAGCACGCCCCTGCAGGAGCAGCCCCCCAGCGCTGTGCCCAGAGCTGCGTGTGGCCCGAGCGGCGCGGGGCGGCTGCGGGCCGAGGGGCACAGCTGCACCGCGGGGCACGGGCACCAGCCGAGCTGCTGAGGACATCGCAGCTGTCACATCTCCCCTGCAAAGCCTCCCCGGAGACCAGCAGGTTAGTTCCCTGCTCTTGCTGTCCCAGTAGCTTTCTGAAACTAAGGTATGCGCAAGAGTTAAGGCACAGAGAGAGACTTGGAGAATGATCGGCTGGTTCTT
Source organism: Oreocharis arfaki (assembly GCA_013398015.1). Classification (NCBI taxonomy): domain Eukaryota; kingdom Metazoa; phylum Chordata; class Aves; order Passeriformes; family Paramythiidae; genus Oreocharis; species Oreocharis arfaki. Next base: position 3,476 of record VZRR01005466.1, read on the forward strand.
GGTTTCTGTCTGAAATACGATTCCTTCCTTCAGCTCTCCTGAAATTTGAGAAACATGCTTCTCCTGACACAGTTAATGTTTTTGTTGGTGGTGATCTTTGCACTTTGCATTAGTCCTACTCTTAGCGCCTGATTTCTGTGATGTTTGAATTGCATGTTATTGTAGCAGGGTCACCCAGACAGCCGCTTTCAAGGCTAGGTTCCTGAAAAGTTTTGGCCAGATAGAAAGTTTACAAATGGATTTAAATGTAGTTCCCAGATGTGGAGAGTGCGGGGTGGGTAACTCGGGATGCCAGATGCAAAGCACAAGGCATTTCAGCACCTGTAAGTGCCCGAGCCAGCAGCTGTGGGACCCTGTGGATATCCTGGGGCTTGGCCCTGCTGAGAGCACAGCAGGCTGCAGCCTCGCCATGCTCTGCTCTCTCTGTGAGCCAGTCCCAGTGGTGTGAAGCTGCTGAGAAATAAATGCAGAGCTTGTACCTCTGCCCACAGGTGTCTTAGAACCAATTTGAGTTTAATGATGGCAGCAGAGCAGCCCTAATGTTTCACTGTGGGCCCTTATTAAAAGAAGTCCTTGTTGTACCTAAAGTGCTGGAAGTTCCTGGGAAGCTGTGGTTTCCACAGGGGAGGCAGAGGGAGGCACCTCCACAAGTCTCCCACCTCCCCTGATGGGATGTCCTGCAGAAATGTTTTCATTTGGGCCATCTCTGGAGCTAATGCCTATTCATTTAGTCAATTTATTTGGATTCATTAAACTATTTATTTCATTTCATTTATTATTCAGCTAAAATTAAATTTGCATTTTCTGTACTGACACCAGCCTTCACAGGTTAGAGCTGACACATACACACTGCTGTGAGCTTGCTTTGGCTGCAGTCAAAGAAGTGCAGCTCAGCTTCGTGGACCTGACCAGGTACTTCTAGGAGATTTCTCCTCTTCCCAGGGGTCTCTTGGTAAGGAGGAAAAGTTGAAGCTGTCAGTACATCTGAACTCTTTCAAAAATCACAAATCACAAGAAAAACATGATGCTCATGTGATCTGAAAGTTGCTGCTGACTCGTGGGACTGAGGGGTACGCGATCGTGGGGATCCAGGGCTCCGAGGCCTGTCCTGTGCTGGAGGAGTGACTGTGGTGGTCTTGAAGATTCTTTGCTTACTGGGACAGGAGCTCAAATGAGTTGAGGTGGGAAAGAATTCTCTTCCGATCCTTTTTGCCTTTAAAAGGACAGCAGAAGCTGGCCAGGGTTTCTGTGGCGAGCTGCTGGTCTGTTTTTCAGTTTCTCCTGGAAGGTGGCTGGCTGACACGGCTGCTCCAGGGGCTGCTCCTGGGTCTTCCCAGGGCTGCTCTTGGAGAGGGGGTTGTCCTGTCTCTGCATGTGTTGCCTTGGCCTTGATCAGGGACCATGTGAGCTGTGTGGTCCTGACTTTGCTGACTTTGTTGTAGTTCTGACGTTTTTGTGCTAGGGATGTGGCATGTATTTTCCTTCTGCTTGGTGCAGAGCTGTGTCCCTTCCCGCCCATGAAGCCGTGTCGAGTGCTTACGAAAGCTTTCTCAGGAGGGTCCAAGGCTGGTCTGTTTAGGCTGCAGCTCTCACACATCACGTCATGTTTGAAAGATCTGGCTCCTCGTGTGTGTCCCACGAAACAGGAACCAGCGAAGGGCCCCACCAAAGCGGCTGAGAGTGGAGCAGCCTGCGTGCCAGCACGGGATGCACACAGGGATGCAGAGGGGCTCCAAGGCCTGGGTGATGCTGCTGATGGAGGGTGAGGAGCCGGCGGCTGTGGCACAGCCTCGCTGGAGGCGAGCAGTGCCCTGCTTGGCTGCAGCCTCCCCGGGCTGCCCGGTGCTTGGAGAAAGCTCCAGCTCCATAATAAAACTGCTTCAGTTGCTGTGATTTTCTTAAAGTAGCATGGAGAGAGGAGAGGTGTTAGGGGATTGTGTGTGTGGTTTGTTTGTGTTTGATATGGCAGAGCAACGTGAGAGGAGAGAAGATTAGTCTAGAAACTACTTGCTGGTTCACTGCCTGAATGCTTTGTGCTCGCCTCCTTAGTATGGATGGCTGTGCCGGGCCTGGGCGTGCCATAGTAACTGCCCTCGCCTTGTAATTCAATGCATCTCACTCGCTCAGGTTTGGCACAGCACTCGTCCCAGGCTGCACTGGTGTGGCACTCGAGATCGGGCTATTTATAACCACCCCGGCCCCGGCCGGTGTCCCCCGAGTGCCTGGGAACCTGTGAGAGCCCGGCTGTGCCGCGGCAGGCGGGAGAGGAGAGGGGAGCTGCAGCCGCGGGAGCTGCTCCGCGCCCGGCGGGTGTCGTGGCAGCTGGGGACAGGGGCGAAGGCGTGCGGTGGATGAAGGTCTCCGGGCAGCACTTTGGGGGAACTGCTGCAAGCCCAGCATCCAATTCTGGTGAGCACACGGGACGTGGGATCCTGCGTGGAGGCAGCTGCTGGTTCTCTTGTGTCCTGCCACCCTGGGGCCGATAGGTGTTCCCTTTGGAGAAGGCAGCGGAGGGCACGGGCTGCGCGTGGGAGTGTGCCTGGTGGGGACTTCAGCGTATGCGTGAAACACAGCTGACTGCTCTGATCCGGTGCTGCATGAGCCAGGCATGGGAAACGGCCTTTTTGCAAACTGCTGCAGGCAAGTCACCGATCTCCTCTTCCAGCCACGCAGCTCTGGCTCACCCGACGAGAGGTCACCCCTCTTGCCAAAGTCTCCCACGAGCTGCGCTGTTTTCTCGGAGATGCCAGAAGCTGCCCAGTGTGCTGGGCTGTATCCAGACATCATCCCCAGTGAGGCAGTGACTGGAAGCCTACAGAAGGGCACTGAATACATCCAAGACCTATCTGAGACCAAGGACAAAGAAGGAATGGTGACAGTTTGTGATAAGAGCGGTTTGAGTCCTGGCGTTGGCACGGTTGGCCTGCTCCAGCGGACAGAGGCATCTCATGCAGTGACTGTCCTTCCAGCCGACCTTGGGGACAGGCCGGCAGGGCTGGTTGATCATGCTCAGTCACTTGAGGCCTGCCAGAGCTGTGTGAAACTTGAGGACAGCGGCTTAGCCCACAGATCCTGCCGCCGGGAGGAGCACGTGGCAGCAGCTGACTGCGATGCGGGCCCTGGAGCTCATTCCGCCAGCCAAGGCCACGGCGGGGGGCGAGTGGCCGTGCGCTTGGACACAGCCCTAGTGGCTCCGGACAGTGTGCTGGAGTGCAGAGGTCCTGCTTCCTCCCCAGGGAGCCCTGGGACACTGTCCTCTGCTGTGCCAGCAAGTGCGGGGAAAAACCTGCCGGGTCAAAGTGCAGTTGTGCTGCCCGTTCCCCCTGGTGAGGTGTCACCTAAGGCTTGGGACACAAGTGCTGGTTTTGTGACAGAGCCTACTGCCTGCCCCAGTAGAAGGTCAAGCTGTGATCCTGATTCCCAGGCACAAGTTCTGCCCTCAAAGCAGCAGCAGCAGCAGAAGAAGAAGAGGAAGAAAAAGAAGCTCCCTCTCGCAGGTGCTCAGCTCAGTCCCAGGGGCTCTGTCCAGCTGTGTGGAGCCAAAACACCGTGTGCCCCTAACGGGGGTGGGTGGCTGTGTGTGCCCGTGGGATGGGGCAGCACCGAGGGGAGCAGAGGTGACGTTTTAACTTCACGGCAGAAGGAGGAGGAAGGTGGTGAGGTATCCCACCTGGATGTGTGCTGCAGAGGGACCTGTCTGTGCCTTGTCCATGTCAGCAAAGCAAACTTAAGGGTGTTTTGCTTATCTTTTTCTCCGTTCATAAGGCAAATCCCTCTTTTGTTTCTGACTGCAAACATGGTCCTTGTAAAGGATGGGAGCGGATCTGCCCGGCCCAGCCTGCAGCAGCTTGGGTGGGAGTGTGCAGCTGTGAGGGACCACACTTGGCTGTATCTGGCTTTCCTCCTCCCCCACTTCTCCACGAACTGGCACAGCACGGCTGGTGTCCACACCAGTTGTTGGGTACCAAATGGTGACTCAGAGGGGCTTTTGTCCTCACCAGGACTTTGAGGATATGAGAAACAGATTATTTTTTTAATCACAAGGTCAAATTTTGCCTTTCTATCACTATATTTTTTGTTCAATCCCCGTGCAGTGGCTGAATTTTGGTCTCAAATGCTGTCTTGTGGTGTACCTGGTGGCATGAGGGGATGTGTAGTGTGACTGACCAGTGGCTTAGTTTGAGGTTTAGCACCCTGTCTGCTTTCCTTGTGCCCATTGGTGCACCAGTGGCACGTGTTCAGGCTACAGCTGCTTGGGGGACTGCAGAAACTGTGTTACACTGCTTGGAATTCAAAATACCTTTGAGGAGGGAAAGGCAGAAATTAGCCCCTCGAAAGGGCACTGGAGCTGATAATAAGAAATGCATTCCAAAAGTTGGTGCTGGAAAAAGTAGGGGGTTTAATTTTTAGTTTTGTCCCTCTAACAATTTCTCCAGTTACTAAATGTAGGGAAGGAAACTTCTCACTGACAGAGCAGTCCCTGCAGACCATGCTAGCTCCCAGCAGCGTAATGTCACTGACTTCTTGATCTGATAATCTTCGAAAAGGATTTGTGTCTGACTTCGGTTTAGAAGATTTGTTTGAACATAAGTTAGTTACTGACTAACTCTTCCCCGGATCTGTGCTGTCTATCGCTGTGTGCAGCCGGCAGGTTTTGGGTTCAGGTGTGTGTCCTCCCTCACGGCGGGATCTGAGCACTTGGGGTCACCAGGTGCCCGCTGCTGCAGCCTGGCTGTAAATAGGAAGCGTGGTTAAAGCAGGCCCTGTCACCTTGGCGTGTGAACTCCTTGTCCAGGCGCAGAGATGAAACCTAATCCTCAGTCTGATCCTTTGTGCCAGGTGTGAGCGCAGACGGGCGAGCCCCAGTGCGGTGCTGGGCTGCCTCCTGCTCTGCTGTGCTCTGCTGTGCCCTGCCCTGCTCTGCTGTTCTCTGCTGTGCTCTCTGTGGGCGCAGGGATCGCTCGCGCTGTGCCCAGGGCAGCCATGAGAACATCGTGTTACAGCTCAGCTGCCGGCCAGCACGGGCCAGAGCCCGGCAGCTTCCGCCACGCCTGCGGGTACGAACTGCAGGGCACGGGCAGGAGGGGGGTCCTTGCTGGGACACAGGCGCATCCCTTGGAATGACAGGGGAGACCAGAGGTCGCAGCCTTCGGTCGAGACCACAAACCTGCGTCTCGAGGCCGCCGTGCTCCGGCAGGGATCTCGGTCTGCAGCAGTGAGCAGGGCGGTAAGCGGGAGGAGCGGCCGGGTTTGCCCCCGGAGCGGGTGGAACCGCTTCGCTGTGACTCAGACACCTTCCCTGAGCCATCCGGGGTGCAGCGCCCAGCGAGAGCGGCAGCCAGACACAGCTGCCAGCCCGTTTGGGGCTTCGAGTGAGAGAGGTCTCTGCAGGTGTCTCTGAGGCCTTCCTGTGCCTCCTCCTGCCATCTGGAGAAGGCAGAAATCCTGTGAAATCCACGAGCGCCCCGTGATGTGCCTCCCTGCGTGCCGGCACTGCTGAGGCCGCGGCAGTCAGGCTGCGGCGGGTGGGAGGAACCGGCGACCCACTTAAGGCAGGTGGGTGCAGCTCTGCTTCCCCTGGGAGCACATGGGGTGCGTCAGCACCCAGCAGGCAGCACAGCCTCCAGGCCAGCTCGTGCTTCCTTCAAACATACCCATTCTGTAGGGAGCCCCTCTGGAAAGCCTTGCCCGGCTCGCATCCAAGGGTTAACCTGCTGCACAGCAGATCCTTCTCAGTCCAGACTTAACTTTTTAGGTTTCTAAATGTAAGCCTCTGCTGGCTGGGGCTGGATCCACTGGCTTAAGGAGACATGGAGGTGTTGCCTTTACATGTCTCATGTCACAAAGTGCAGAGCTGTGCCAGCCCTGCCTTCACTCAAGTAAGGGAAAGAAGGATGGAAGGTGTGAACATCTTGTATTTCTGCAGATTAGGAACAGTCTTCTGATATCTGAAACACTGGGAAGTTTGTGGATCTGATACCACTGAGCAGTGAAAAGCAGAAGTGTGGTCCTGGCTGGTGACTTTCCCTTGCTGTGTTCAGATTTTCCTGTCTCACTTTGCTTTGCTGCTGAAGGTGTTTGCTGTGCTGCAGACTGGCGTGTGCATGGGTTGCAATGCCAGCCTTCCTTTCAGCCAAATTCTGCCTCCTTTCTGGCTGCCACAGCAGGAACAGAAGTTCAGTGATCCTGCCCTGCTTGGGTGGGCAGGGGCTGGGCCAAGCCTGGCTCGGGCGCCTGGCAGGTCATCCTGTCTGCGGTACCGGTAGCCCCAGGTGTAGCATTTCCGTGGTGGCTTGTCTGCACTCCCTCCAGATCCCCACGTGTTCAGGCAGTCCAGTCAGGAGTAGGGCTGTGCTGGCTGTAGGGTGTGACAAGGGGCTCTCCCCAGCCCTTTGGGCATGGTGTGGTTTTTCTGAAACCACATCTCTTGAGGCACTCTTGCATGGAGCTTTTCTTCCTGCTTTCTAGCATGACGGCAGCTTGCTGGAGCCAGAGCCAGGCCTCTTGTCTGACTCGCCCGTGGCTTCATCTGTCAAAAAAATGAGCAGCGAGTGCTGGGGACATATGCACAGTGACAGGGAACATGAACAGCATCTGCGGAGCTGCTGAAGGCAGCCGAGGCTGCATGAGGTAGCTCTGTTACCTGCTGCCTTTTGGAATGGGTGTGCTCTCGTTGCATTTTTTGCCCTTTTGCAATGTCCTAAGTCAGCCCCAACAGTCATCCTGAAGGGTTTGCTGTTGGCAGTCGTAGGCTGGAGCAGGGGCATGACCCTCCAAGGATGCTTTTGCAGGGCCTGTTGCTGCAGCCTCATGTTGTGCTCCAGAGGGTGCAGGGGGATGTGGTGTTGCCATCCCTGTTCTGGGTTATGGTGAAGGCTGGATGACTTCTCTGGGCTGCAGGAGCAGTTGGAGCTGATGGGGAAGAACTGGCTGTGACAGCTGTAGGTCCTCAAGCCACAGTGTCAGTCAGTGAGGTGAGGGAGGCTGAGCTGCCATTTCCCCTGCAGTGGGGACTGGTGCCTTGCTGAGAGGTGAGGATGAGGAGAGAGACCTGCCAGATGGAGCTGGCTGCAGGGCTGCAGCCTGGAGGCATTAGCCTGGCTTGGAGCTGTCCTGAGCCTGTGCAGCCTTTCAGAAAAGCTGTTTCTGCTGCCTGGGAAAGCGCCCCACCTGCTCCATCTGTGCTGCCTGCAAGGGGGTGCCTGAGAGCACCGAGCTGGATGCTGTGTGTGACCTTGGGGGTCCAGCTGAGTGCGTGGCCGTGCTGGGCCAGCCCTGCTGGGAGCACGGCCTGGGGACACGATGCCTGCTCTTCTCCAGCACCCACTGCCCTGGGAGTGTGGGGCGGTGTGGTGCCCTTGGGGCACCAGCCTGGCAGGCTGGGGGCAAGGGGTACTCTGCCCCCTCCCAGAGTTGCTATCAGCGGCTCTTTCCACTCTTCCAACTTCTCCTGGCAGCCCCTTAGTCCTCTTGAGTGTGGTTCCCAGCCTGGTTCGGAGGATATAGGCTGCTCTAGGAGACTGGCAGCTTCCTAGATCTTATCAGCTCTCTGACACTATCCACCTTATTGGGAAAGAAAACAAACCATTGCGGAGTGGTGAGGTAGGTGCAGAGAGCTCCCCGGCCCTGTGACGCATCTGTCTGAACGAGCGCTTAAAATGTCGTCACCATTTTCTTGAATAAAATTGCTCAGGCAAAGCCTCGCCCTGGCACCATGGGACCTGTGCAAAGTATTTTGGAAGTGCTGGGGGTGGCCAGATGCGGGCAGGGGCGTGGGAGCTGTTGGTGTGCCTGTGGAGTAACCGGGCTCCCACGTGACGCAGCGGTGCTGGTGGCTGCTCGCCTCCTCTCCCTCCCCTGAACGTGTTGGTGCAGAGGTTACAGCTGCCTCCAGGCCGCAAAGCACCACTCCTCCTTTTTTTCTTTAATTAAGAGGCTTTTAAAGACAGCTCAGTGTGGTGTACACTGACCCATCCTTCCTGCTCTCCTTCCCTCCCCTCTCTGCACATGATTTGTGGAAGATGCAAACAGCGCAGGCGAGCGAGAGCGCCTTAATAATGCTGTGAGGAAAGGAAGGGAAGGGCCTGGCATACCTCTGTCTAGTAAACAGCAAGTGCAGGATAAAACCCTTCCTGCCTTTTACCCCCCAGTTGGCTCGGGCTGGCCGGTGTCCGAGCCGGTCTCTGCAGCCCCTCGGAGTCTCTGCAGAGCCTGTCTAAACCCTTCTCTTCTTGCCCAGAGCACCCGTCTGGCGTGGCACTGATGAATGGCAGCGGCCCGCATGACAGCCTCAAGGGCGAGAAGGATGCCAGGCAGAATGGCCATGAGGAGGCTGACCCGGGAGAAGATGGGAACGACCAGGAGGTCATCGTCATACAGGATACAGGATTTACTGTCAAGATCTGTGCACCAGGGATAGAGCCCTTTTCCCTGCAGGTACCTGCCCTTGCCAGCTGGGGAGGGGAACAGAGGTGGTGGGAAATATTTGAGCCAGGTCCCTTCAGCCAGGCAGGCAAGGAAGGAGGCAGTGCCTGGGAGGGCCCCTGTTCACCCCCAGGCTGGGCAGTACCTTCAGGCTGCTCACAGCTCCCTGACCTGTCTATCTTCTGACCAGGACTAAGTGGGGAAGGAGGCAGCAAAGGATGGAGGGTGCAAGACAGAGAGTGCCTGGCCAGTGCCTTTGAGAGAAATGAAGGAAGAAGAGACGTGAGCAAGAGGTTGCCTAGCCCAGGCCTGCCCGGGCATTGCAAGGATAGGGAGGGTGTTTCCTTCTGGATCCCAGGTGTGGAGCAAGGGGAAGGAGAACTCACTGAGGTGCAGCTCTTTGTCCATCACAGAGGGGCTTGGGCGTGGAGCTGAGCACAGGGAAAACGGCCTTCCCGCTTCTGAGCTGTTTCAAGGAAGTGTTGTGAAAACATGATTTCTGGGCCTGACTAAGGAAGGGAAAATCCCTTGCTTGCTCAGCAGTTATGACATGATGCTGCTGCAGGCCAGCCTGGGTTTGGTGCAGTGACAGGTGCTAACGCAGCTCAGGGAGCTCAAGCACCAGCCTGAAGACCAGGGGAACGATGCAGTCTCCGCTTCCCTCTGCATGGAGAGCTCTGCCTCATGTCATGTGGGCAGTGACGTGCTGCCAGATCGGGATGGGCTCTGACAGGCCTGGTTCATAGTCCCATTTAGCTTGATACTTCAGCAAAAACTATTTGAATTAAGTATCTCTAATTCTGGGGAGAGGCATCTGGAATCTAAACCCAGTGGGAAGTTCTTACCTCCCCAAGACCAGCAGGGAGTGCAGCAAAATCCCATCCCCTGTGGAAATAGCTGCATCTCAGACTGGCTTTTTGTCTCCTTTAAATCCCCCTGGCTGTTAGTTTTAATAGGCTAATAATAGCAGGCTGTGTTGTTTACAGCAGCTTATGTAAACCACCCCGAGTCCTCCGGGTGCTGGAGCAGCGTCAGCGGCGCTGGAGCAGAGCAGGGAGCTGGGGGAGCAGCCCTGGTGCTCCAGCCAGGGCGGGTCTGGCCTCAGCTGGGCTGTGTGGCACTGGCACAGACACACCATGCAGGGAGGAGGAAATGGGCTGTTCTCCATGAGCATTGTTCAAGGCCTCACCACAAGTGTGGTGTCCATGGATTAAGGAAGAACCCCCTGTTTCCCCCACCACGTTCTATTCATTCACTGCCCTCTGTCACCTCTGTCCCATGCCAAGTGCTCGGTGCAGTGCCTGGCTGTTACATCTCTGGGTGCCAAGCCCCATGGGGTGGAACTCGGGGCTGACCCTACCAGAGGTGACAGTGCCCTCCTAGCAGGAGCAGAAGTGATCTTCCTGGGAAGGGAGGTGGAGTCTGCCTTTCCAAGCCTGGAGAGGTCTGAGAGGTTTTTGATACTGCAGCTGAGGGGCAAAGTTTGGCAAGAACATTTGGGAGGGTAAAGAATAATTGTCTGGGTTCTTACCTTCTTAAGGTTTCTCCTCAAGAGATGGTGCAAGAAATCCATCAAGTTTTGATGGACCGGGAGGATACCTGCCATCGGACCTGCTTCTCCCTGCAGCTGGATGGCAACGTCCTGGATAACTTTGCTGAGCTGAAGACAATTGAAGGACTGCAGGAGGGCTCACTGCTGAAAGTGGTGGAAGGCAAGTTCCTTCAGACTTGGGAGGGAATGAGTGAGGGTGTTCTTAGGGAGTGATTTTGGCCACCTGTCAGCCCTTTCCTGTGGTTCCATTTTGAGACCTGTGTGCCAAAGGAGTAAGCAACTGTGTAATTCCAGTTTCTTTCCTCACTTTTTGCTCATCAGAGCCATACACAGTGCGAGAAGCCAGGATACATGTGCGCCACATTCGGGACCTTCTGAAGAGTCTTGACCCCTCAGATGCTTTCAATGGTGTGGACTGTAACTCATTGTCCTTCCTGAGTGTCTTCACCGAAGGAGACCTGGGAGGTACGGGTCAAAAAGGCTTCTCTGGTGTGGTCAGGGGGTTCATTCCCTGACTCCTTGCTTAGTTAAACACACAGTAATAATCAGCTGTCCTGTGTCATTTGGGACTGCAGAGAACACTTGGAGCACTTCTGCATCCCTCCTTGAATGCTGACTGGAGGAGGGAATGCTGCACTTTTCAGAACTGACTTTATGTCTCTGTCCATTCTAGACAGTGGAAAACGGAAGAAGAAAGGTACTGAAATGGAACAAATTGACTGCACCCCTCCTGAACATATCCTGCCAGGTAGCAAAGAGAGGCCCCTGTGTGCCCTTCAGCCCCAGAACAGAGACTGGAAGGTAGAGTTCTCCTGTGTCATTGAAACAGCTGTTGGCACATTCCTCACAGCAAACTGGTGGTCAGGGATTGAAAGCTGAGCTGAAGTGGACTTTGGGATTTGCTCTGCTTGGTGCTTAACGAGTGCTGGGATAGCACTGCTTAGCCAAAAGAATAAAGTCCAAGAGCTGGTGTGCAAAACACTGGACATGGAGTCTGGACATCTGCAGAGTGTGGAAGGGCCAGGCTTGCTGGGATGGGTGGCAGAAAAGGGAAAGCAGCATTCCTCTGCAAAGTCCTGGAGACAGGATCTGCAGATCGCTACAGATTGCCCTTAGCTTTCCCATGCCCTCCCACTCGGATTCTTGTTTAGAAGCTGCCATTTGAAAACAAGTACAGCAAGAAATCCATACCCTGTGCAGCCCAAAGGCCCAGGGTGTCTGTTTTCACCCATGTCTCACGGTGTGAAACGCAAGCTAGTGGACTGCAGAGGGCTCGGGAAGCTGTGCTCTGGAGACCAGGTGCGTTTGTAAGCTCTGTTTGTGGAATCAAGCAAGGGCAGCAGGTAAAAGGGATCTGGCATGTACACTGAATGACTTAACTCAGAGAAATGAATTCCTGCTGACAGGAGTTGCTTCTGTTGTGTTCTGCTGTAGCCTTTGCAGTGCCTAAAGGTATTGACAATGAGTGGCTGGAACCCTCCCCCCGGTAACCGGAAGATGCACGGGGACCTGATGTATTTGTACGTCATCACGGTGGAGGATCGGCACGTCAGTATCACTGCCTCCACTCGGGGATTTTACTTGAATCAGTGAGTAACTGAGATTCTTCCTGTCCTGCCCTGTGGCAGCCAACTGGAAAACAACTCACAAACAAACATTTGCAGCTTTTTTTTTTTTTCCTTTGGCAGAAACAGCCTGTTTTAATTTGCTGCTCACATGGGTTGTGGGAGTTGCTATACTGGATTGGGCTGTTCAGTTATGCCTGGTGCCACTTCTCCACAGTGGCTAAATGCCTGATGCTCTAGGGAAAGTTTAAACATCCCATAATGTCATCAGCTACTTGGAGCATTTTGAGTTGGGAGGAAATTCCTTCCCGACTATTGCAACTATCTCATTTTGCCCTAAAGCAAAAGCACAGCCTGTCAGAACTCCCTGAGCTGGGCGCAGATTTGACTAGAAATAATTTCTTTTTCTGTTTCTTTTAATGATGGCTGTGAGAGGCTGTTGTGGCTGTGCCTGTTGGAGCAGCTGTGCTGAGGAGGTTCTCTGTTAAGCAAAGGCGCCTTTGGTGTGTTTGGGAAGTTCTTTGAAATCAGTCCTTCCCAGCTATAAAAATAGGAGCCTCTCTTGATCCTGGGGATGGCTGAAGAAGGTCTAAATTAGAAAACCATCAGGGCCAGGTACAGAGTTACTGGCTCTTTGATGTGGGGAGACTGGATAAGGTCCTTGCTGCCCATGTGCCTCTTTGCCCCATGGTCTCCCATTAGCAGGCAAGGGCACGTGGTGCAGCCTTTGGTCCTGTGCATGTATGAAGAGCTCTCATATGTTCCTAGGGTGTGGGAAGTCTCAGGTATGACAATGGCTTGTGACAGTTTCTTTTTTTTTCTCTTGCAGGTCTACGGCATACAACTTCAATCCCAAACCTGCAAACCCCAGTTTTCTCAGTCATTCCTTGGTGGAACTACTTAACCAGATCAGCCCTACCTTCAAAAAAAACTTCTCTGCTCTGCAGAAGAAACGGTAGCAGTGCTTCTTCCTCTCTAGTTCCTTGAGCAGTCCAATGTGAAGCTGGGGAGGCTCAGCTATGTGGCTAGTTCTGGGGAGCTGGATGCCACTGGTGCAGCGGGGATTGCAGTGCCTGCTTCTCTGAGCTCATGTGGTGGTGGGTGGCTGGGACATGTGAGTGAAAGCTGCAAAGACCACAGAGCCCCTGACTGAACGGCAGGGCAGCACCCTGAGGTAGCTGGCTTTCCCTCGCTCACAGCACGGAGCTGTCAGAGCTGCTCTGCCTGTCTGGTGTTCAGCACAGCAGTGACAGCGGCCGGTGGAATCCCTGAGTCCCGGTCAGTATCCACTGCGTGGCTCCTCTTGGCTGTAGCTCCCCGGTGACTCTTGCTCACAGTGTGAAGATTTACTGTTTTGGTTCTGCCTGAAGCAAACGGGGGGTGTGACAGCATTCTGCTGCCATGGGAGTCTCAGTTCTGGGGCTTACCTGGAATTCAGGTGTTCTGTCCCTGCTGGCAAACTGAACAGGCAGGACAATTTGCACAGTGGGAGAGCAAGCCTGGAGCTGGGCTGCAGTGTTTGTGCAAAGGGATGCTGTGGGTGCATTGACCAGCTCCCAAGGTGTGGATCTCCTGTGGTGGCCACATGCCCCATGGGAGGCTTGGTGGCTGCCTAGCTCTTTGGGGAGCAGAATTAATGTGGACCACGGCCAGGAGCTGCAGCAGCACTGGTAACCTGAGCAGTCCACACTTCTCCCCGATCCGCAAAAGAGACTGAAGCATAAGTATCAGTGAAAGTAACACACGAGGGCTTTGTGCAGGCTTACAGTGCACTTACTTTGTGCAGTGGAGCCTGCCGAGCAGCCATAAACATGTCTGTGCATGTTAATACTCTGTAATTTCCTCTAGCTCCTATAATAATAACACAACAATAAGGCATTGTTTGATTCTCCCGTCCTTGCTGCAGGGACCATTTGTTCTGCTGCAGGACAGCAGGTCCTGTGCAAAAGCCTGTCATTCTTCAGAGTCACTTAATGAACTGCCTCAGCTTGGCAGGGTGTGGATTGACAGGCACATTGTGTGGCTTTCGGGAGCTCTGCTCCTGCTTCATTAAGGAGATGAAAGTGACACTAGACAAGGGCTGAAATTAGCAGTGGCCTCCAGCCACCACTGTGACTATCTGGCCATTTAAAAATTACTGTACTATATTGCTTCTTTGGCCAGAAGTAACTACAGATGAGCCCCCCAGCCCCTGCTGAGAGCAGACAGATTACACAAGAGACCCTTTGGCAGTGCTTGGGTTTCCACTGTGGGCTGCTGTTACATCACAACCTGTAAGGACCCGTGTGAAAGCACGGGGAAAACTCTCTTGGAATTGAAAGGATTCTTCCTTTAAAAAATGTGTAATTGTTGTTTCTCCCAAACTAGGGTTCAGAGACACCCTTTTGAGAGGATAGCCACTCCTTTCCAAGTGTACAGCTGGACGGCTCCGCAAGCAGAGCACGCCATGGACTGTGTCCGGGCAGAGGATGCCTACACTTCTAGACTGGGCTATGAGGAGCACATACCTGGACAGGTATTGGTCTTGCTTTGCCTGACAGCACTGGTGAGAGTTTTGCTGCCAGCTGTGCCGAGAACAAGTTAACTTCCAACAAGTAACCTCTGGTATTTGTGGGAGGGTTTTGCGCTTCAAGGGAGAACTTGCAGGAGTCCTTGTTCTTCATAGGGGCCTTGACTACAGGGGCTGTGCTGCTCAGGCTGCAGCTCCATGAGCACAGAAGCCACTGAGAGGTGCAGCTCTTGCTCAGATATTTATAAATTCCATGTCCATTCTCTGAAGAGTGCCACTGCACAGGAGCCAGACCGCTCCCTTGTGCCAGTCAGGCCTGGAATGGCTCTTGTGTCTCTGAGCAGACTGTTCCAAATGCTGCAGCTTTGTAGCACAAAGTGGTGCAGGGCAGGAATGGCCAGCATGGGCAGGACACGCCTGCAGTGTGACCACAGCACTGGCCAATGACACCTGCACCATGCTGCCCCTTGCGTGACACTGCCCTGCACTGGCTGGGCTGATGCAGGATCTGTCCCAAACTGCTGTTGCATCTCGAGATGTGTTTGTTCCTGCCACTAAGTCACTTCCTCTGAGCTCCACAGCAGCCTGAATTCTTGTCCCTTCCTCTCCCTTCTCTTCCAAAATGCCTCGTGAAGCAGGAACACTGCCCTGCCAGCCCCCTCCCACACAATGCATTGCATCCCACAAGGCTTTCCCTCCCTCTTTCAGACCAGAGACTGGAACGAGGAGCTGCAGACCACACGGGAGCTGCCACGCAAGAACCTGCCTGAGAGGCTGCTGAGAGAACGAGCCATTTTCAAGGTAACTTTGGGGTGTGCAGGCAGCTCCTCACACAGCCCCCTCTCTGCTGCCTGTGCTTGTATCCAGGGGCTTGGCTCCCGGGGCTTGTATCCAGGCCACTAGCCAGGCTCACAGAAGTAAAAGCCAGCGGACCTGCCTGCCTGCTGGAAGGCTACTGGGAGGAGAGGAGCAAAGGAAAACTTTGCAGGGAGCTTTGAGAGCAGGGTGCTGGGAGCGTGGGGGCCCCTCCTGACCCAGCTTTGTCTCCACGTGCCTCCAGGTCCACAGCGACTTCACTGCAGCAGCAACACGAGGTGCTATGGCCGTCATCGATGGCAACGTCATGGCCATCAATCCCAGCGAGGAGACCAAGATGCAGATGTTCATCTGGAACAACATTTTCTTCAGCCTGGGCTTTGACGTCCGTGACCACTACAAGGACTTTGGTGGAGACGTTGCTGCTTACGTAGCTCCTACCAATGATCTCAATGGTGTGCGGACCTACAACGCTGTGGATGTGGAAGGGCTGTACACGCTGGGGACTGTCGTGGTGGATTACAGAGGTTACAGGGTGACGGCTCAGTCTATTATTCCTGGCATCTTGGAGCGGGAGCAGGAGCAGAGTGTCATCTATGGGTCAATAGACTTTGGCAAGACAGTTGTGTCACACCCCAAGTACCTGGAGCTGCTGGAGAAGACCAGCAGGCCGCTGAAGATCCAGAAGCACAAAGTTCTCAACGACAAGAATGAGGAGGTGGAGCTGTGCTCCTCGGTGGAGTGCAAAGGCATTATTGGCAATGATGGGCGTCACTATATCCTGGACCTGCTACGCACTTTCCCTCCAGATCTAAACTTCCTGCCTGTTGAAGGGGAGGAGATGCCAGAGGAATGTAAGAAAATGGGGTTCCCCAAGCAGCACAGACACAAGCTTTGCTGTCTCCGGCAAGAGCTTGTTGATGCCTTTGTAGAACACAGGTGAGCAGAGCTCCCCCCTTCCTGCACCTGCAGCCGCTGACGGTTCAAGTCAGGACCTTGCTGCACTGCCCTGGGAACAGCCCAGCAGAGCTCCCAGAAGTGAGCAGCTAATTGCCCCATTGCTTGGCTGCTTAAATGCAGTTACGGGAACTTAATTAACAAGAGGTGAGGACAGTAGGGATTCAGACAGGGAGCGAGGGAAAGAGATGGTTTGTGTTTTAGTCTCCAGATCTGTTTTTGTTGATTCCTTTCCAAACATTTAGAAGTTCTTCTTTCCGTGCAGGTATCCTGTCCATTTGATAGCTAGGGAATGGGAAGGATTTATGCTTCCTTTTAAGGCTTTCCTGATCCTCCTGAATGTTACCTTTGTTTCTAGAGGCTGAAAAAAATCCCGTGGGAACTGCTGTAGGCGTGTTTGTGGTGGGATGTTTGGGTCGCTTGGTGCTGGCGAGGCAGGGGGAGCTGGGCGAGTGGGACACGTTGCAGTCGTGTGGTGCTCCTGCGGGGCTGCTCTGCTGTCACAGGTGACCAGAGGCTGTGCTTTGCCTGCCGGGAGGATGAGCCCTGCCTGCCGAGCAGCCAGCGCTGCCTCGGCTCTGCCCCTGCCCGGGGGCTCTGGGACAGCTCCCAGCCCAGCAGCAGGACCGTGGCTGCAGGGCGCTGCTCCGAGCCTGGCAGAGCCTGGGCCTCTCTCTGCTGAGCTCTCCTGGCTCTGCCAAACTGCTGCTGAGCTGTGTGTGATGGGTCCTGTGCATCTGGCACTGAGTCCTTCTGAGCTGGCTGCAGATGCAATTGCTATGGGAAGCAATTGTAACTGCTGCAGGGAGATGGGTAATGAAAACCCACTGTTTTGCTTCCTTCAATAATGTGCACTCCTTGGATTTTTGGAAAGCTCGTGGGAAGAGGGTGTATACCCTTCCTTTCCACAGGGAAACTGATGGTCTGTAATGCTAACTCGGTGAGATTTTTCCCTGCAGAGCAGCAGTGATCCTCTGGGATTCTGCTGTGCTGAATTGCCCTTTCCCTTGGCTGCAGGTATCTCTTATTCATGAAGCTAGCTGCGCTGCAGCTGATGCAGCAGAAAGCCAACAAGCAGGAGAGCTCTGTTGCGCTGGAAAACGGTGCCTCTCCGGAGAACGGCGCCGCAGACAGCGAGAGGCCTGAGTCAGAGGATGGCAAAATAGATGATAGCGTGACTGGGCTTGATCAGGTGAAGGAGCTCGCTGAGACCATCGCGTCTGACGAGGGAACAGGTATTTCATCCTCAGCAGCAGCCCGGCGCAGGCCTGGTGGGCTGTCACTGCCGGGAGCAGCGCCAGGCTGGGGGTGGTTGGGGTGATGGTGCTTAAACAGGACAAGCACTGGCTGCCTGTCAGTGTTGCCTGGCCTCTTTGTTAGAGCTGCTCACACCCTGATGAATGACTCCCCTCGGGGGCAGCTGGGTGGGTGTGTCTGAGCCCAGCAAGGCCACCAGCCCCTCAGCTCTTCCCTGGGAGCAAGAGCCCGGCCAGGCTGGCACAGGGAGGGCTGGGGCTGGGCAGGAGGCGAGCGGTGCATAGGCACCTTTGGGAACCCCAGGCTTGGATTTCTGAGTGCCTGTGCCTGGAGGTGGAGACATCCATGGGGTTTTTGGGTCATCTTGCATGCTCTTATTCAGACTTTGCAGCCATTCTCCTTTACAATTGATTGTTTTTATAATGGATTTCTTCAGAATGTGCCATCATTGCTGTTTTTAGTAACAAAACTTTATCTTGATTTAATAGCTAGGTCTGTCATTTCCTGAACTCCACATTCATTTGTATTCTGTTTTTCTTCCTGCTCCAGTGGATCCCAAAAGCAGAGAAGTGATTCGGAATGCTTGCAAGGCTGTAGGCTCCATTAGTGACACATCATTTGACATTCGGTTTAACCCAGATATTTTCTCACCAGGTACGTGTACCCACAGCTGTGTCCAGCCAGCTGCAGACAAAAACTGTTCTGTAGCCGAGGCTGTTGCTGGCTGTTATTTTGCTGGGCATGGTGCAGGGCTCTGAGAAGCACAGAGATACAGAAGAGGGGAGCAGCGATGGCTTTGAGTGCTGGGGCTGCCAGGTGTGGGCAGGGAGCATCTCCCACCGCGCTTGGGGGAGGGCTGCAGGTTGCTGCCAAGAATCTTCCTGTGATTCTCCAGCATCCCAGCTGTGAGACCACATGAGAAGAAGCAGAGGGAGGAAAAAAATCAAATTTGATCCTCATGTAGTAGTTTACACAAAAAATAACAGTTGAACGACTGACGTTGGGCCCTCAGTGGAGAGCTGGGTTTGTTTTAGTAGCATTTCACTGAGCAGTCACAGTGCCCTTTCTCATGCACACATCAGGCACAGGCATCACACGTGAGTTTCCATGGCTTGGAGCAGTATTTTTAATTGAGAAGAAGCTCCCAGAGTGTTTCTGGGGGTGAATACTGGGGCAGTGTGCAGGCACATTGCAGGGGAATGGCCAAACCATTGAGTCTGAACAGCCCAGCCACTGCCTGAACACAGCAGCCAACGCTCTTCCCATCAAAACATGTATAGTTTGAGATAAGTTTTTGAAGCATCTTTAATTTCGGGGAGACAATTACTATTAACTTTTTACCTGCTCTTACTGTATACTTTGTGTAGAGGACTTGATTTCTGTGAGTTGCTATGGTTGATGTTTTTTCTCTTTTCCTCTCCCAGGAGTTCGCTTCCCTGAGTCGAGCAAAGAGGAGGTGCAGGATCAGAAGCAGCTGCTGAAGGATGCTGCTGCGTTCCTGCTGTCGTGCCAGATCCCAGGCTTGGTGAGGAACCGAAGGCCAGCAGTGCTGTTGCCCTCAGAGCTTGGCTGCTCTGAGCAAGCAGTGGCACGGCTGACCTCTGGGACACCAGCTTGGCCTGAGCAGCTGCAGGCTCTGGCACTGGTGGGGGAGCACAGGGAGCAGCACGGGCATCGTGTGCAAGGGCACGAGGGGTTTTCCATTTCCCATCTTTCGTCATGGCACAATTTTCTCACCTCAATCCAACAAATAATTTTTGGCACTGGTAATTAAAGCTATTGCTAAGAGTTTGGGACAATAGAGACCACACAAGCCATCCTCCCTAGCCCTGGGCATCCTTCACAGCTTATTGTTTTAGCTGACCCTGGCTGTGACTCAGTCGGTGACTAATAATTTGAAGTGAACTGGGAAATTGTTTTTACTAATAGCAGTCATTAAAAACTCCCTCTGTAAGTCTTAAGCATTTTGGATGTTACCCATGCACCTGGCCAGATAAGAAATCCCAGTTTCTCCCTTCCTGGGACACTTGCTGAATTGATGGCTAATGCAGCCGTCAGAGCAGGCACTGGAACTGGCAGGGGAGAACTCATGAGCTCTAGTCCAAGAGGTCCAGGAGTTGTTGGTCTTGTGTAGAAGAGGGTTTTCCTTGTTGGAAAGTTTCTTCTGAACTCTAAATCCACTAGTTCTGTAGTCAGCACCAGCTATTCAGTCTTCAAATAAAGAAGGAGGGGAGTGAGTGAGAAAAGGGTTCGGTGGATGTTGATTACAAGGTAGTTGATACTCCAGTATATAAACCCAAAACACTGCACAGGCCTGTGTGAGAGCAGGTTGCAGAGCAGCTGCTGTAGCAGGTAGTCCTGTGCATATCAGAGAGGAGCTGGTGTTACTCCATGACGTGAATTAAACAACTGTTTATCAGCACTGCAACACAACTTAAAGTGCAAGTGCCATTTCTCCTTATCAGCCATGTGTGCACAGCTCCACGTACTCTTTTAATTGGAAATGTGTTTAGTTAGTGACTGAGAGGGTCAGCCTGCTACTTGCACAAGTAGGAGTTGTTTTGCCTCTGCCTCGAGAGAGTGTGGTGCTGTCCTGCCTCCTGGTGTGGTTTCTTAATTTTTGTTTTTAAATGGAAGTTCTTTCCTTCGTGTTTGTCCTCAGTAACCAAAGTCTGTTACATATCCTGCAGGTCAAGGACTGCCTGGATCACACGGTGCTCCCGATGGACGGGGCGACCTTGGCTGAGGCCATGCACCAGAGGGGCATCAACATGCGTTACCTGGGCAAAGTGATCAACTTCATCAGCAAGACCCCCGGCCGTGCACAGCTGGATCACATCTTTGTAAGCATCAGGCTTAACACCAGACAGCTCAAACCACTCTGGCATCATTTGTCCCGAGGAGATTCCCACTTGGCCAGTTGTTCTCTCTGTGTAAAAATAAACAGCTTCAAAAATAGGGGAGGAGGGAGAAGGACCTGTAAGTGGTGGCTGGGGAGGTTTTTTTCCCAAATCCATAATGGCTTTCATAATGTTAGGGACTGTGAGTATCTTTTGGGGTAGAAAATTGCTTCAGGGATTCCCAAATGTCATAGTGAGTAACACAGTTGGGTTTTCAGCCATGCATTTTTTAAGCCTCTAAGATGCATCTGGGCTTTAGATCAGACTCTGAAGTGTTGTGAGTGTGGCTTCCCAGGAGCAGGCAGGGGCTGGGCTGTGGCAGCCCCTGGAGCACTGTTGGAGCTGCGCTGAGCCGCACCGCCGGCTTGTGGTCACCAGGCACAGAGATGCCAGGGGCTCCTCACTGGCTCCAGCAGAGCTGTCAAGTGCTGTTGCAGTCCTGTGCTGCAGGGAGAATAGTGTGTCTCCTGCAGATCTTGATAAAAAGACCATTTCAAAAGCCCAGTGTATTTTTCCATTTTCTTGCCAATGGACTCAGTCTGTTCTTTATTCCTTTGGGCAGAAAATTGGAATCAGCGAATTGATCACTCGATCAGCCAAACACATCTTCAAGACGTACCTCCAGGTATGACCTGCAGTCTGACCTCTTGCCTCATGTGTCCTCCCTAATGACTTTTTTCCACAAACAGAGCTGTTCGGGGTTCTCCTCTCATTAGGCAGTTCCTGGGGGTTGCGTGGCAACGAGAAGTACAAGCTCATTAGCACTGAAATAGGTACAGGCCTGCATGTAAGGGAAAACAAGTTCCCACTTGAAGAAAGCTTTCCCGGAGAGCAATCATTCATGCTTTTCCTCCCCAGATCCTCACTCATTATGTTGGAGGCTTTTAAAAGTGAAATCACAGCTTGTTTTCCTCGTAATACCTTTTCCTCTTTAAACAGTGTTGCTTTTGCCCTTCTCAGAAGCCTTTTCAATTGGCTCAACACTACATATCCTTGTACCTGTTCACACACAGCACAGCAATACACCTGGCTTGGTTCCAATGCCAAAATCTTCTTTGCACTCTCTGCTCTCCCCATCCCAGGTAGCAGCCCGAAGTGTAGCTCCACATTTCTGTGTGTAGGCATGTACCCAATCCTACATCGACATAACTCCGTCTGTGCTGGTGCCATCTGTACCCTCTGCCTCCTGTCCCTCTCGTGGGAGAGCTCCCTGTTTCTGCAGGACTGGCTGTGTGTGAGGCTCGGGGTGGGAGCAGTGCTGTGTGATGTGGGTGTCTCTCCTGACTGACTCTGGTGTCTCTCTGTAGGGTGTGGAGCTGTCAGGTTTATCCGCTGCTATCAGCCACTTCCTCAATTGTTTTCTGAGCTCCTTCCCAAATCCCATTGCCCATCTTCCAGCCGATGAGCTGGTCTCCAAGAAGAAGAATAAGAAAAGGAAAAACAGGAACCTTGGAAATGCTGATAACACTGCATGGGCCAGCATGACCCCTCAGGAGCTATGGAAGAATATTTGTTCAGAAGCAAAGAACTATTTCGATTTCAGTCTTGAATGGTAAGTGGAGCAGGTGACCCTGGCTCGTGCCTGCACTCACCAAACTTCTGTAGCTCTTGTTCTTTAACAGGACCTCCCTTTTTGATTTGTTTTCTCTTTGAATAAAATTTGTACCCTTGAGGGATTTACACAAATTTTTAATGGAAAGAAATTGGACAAAGAGTAGGAAGGGGGAAGTGAAATTTTGAATCAGGTGAAACCTATGATGCAAAGGCAGCCAGGAGAAGGGAAACCTTTCCTAAGGGTACAGAGGGGACCAGAAGGTGAGAAGCAGAAGTAGTTTAGTCAGAAGATACTTGTCCGTATCAACAATGATTTAGGCTGAAGGGAGGTTCTGTTCCAAAAAAAGAAGACGGCTGCTCCTGCACGTGAGCAGAGATGGGGAATAAGGAAGGGGCACATTTTGAGTGCTAAACTGGAAGCACCAGTGAAGTGGCCCAAGGGAAAAGCCATGGCTAGCTGGATCAACCAACTTTTGGTAGTTGAACAGAGATCACCCCTTCGTGTCAGGGACTGCTCCCTCCTCACCGAGAGCTGAAGGTGTTCAGCCCAAACGCTGCAGTGGGCTTTGAGAACACATGTAGGGTTTCTGTAAAAGCACTGCTGTGCTCTCTAGGCTTTCACAGACCATGGGAAAACTCTGCACTGTTAGTCTTTGGTTGAAGTTAGCACCTGGCTGTACAGGGACCTGTGCCTCGGGTACCCACAATGGAGCGATGTCCTTGAGCAGAAACTCCCCTGAGAGCTGAAGTTTGTGTGTGCTTTCTACAGTGAGAATGCTGACCAAGCAGCTGAAGTGTATAATCTACAGAAAATCACCTTGCTCCGTGAAATCTCCCTCAAAACTGGAGTCCAGGTAAGATCCACATCCTCCTTCCCCTGCCATCATGTCCTGTGCTGAGGAACATGAAGAGTAAGTGCAATGTGTTTTGCAGACACAGCACGAGCCCCAAAAGGTCTTTGTGGTGTTCATGTTGGAATACAGGTCCCAGCTCTGAGAAAGGAATTTCTAATCCAGTTCCCTCTTAGGGTAAAGTTGCTGGCATGTCCCTTGGAAGAACAGCTAGCCTCAGTACAATTGCACTGCCTTCTCTCTCCTCCGTGGGCTGTGGGACAACAGGATGAGTTCTCCTGTCAAAGGTGCAGTGTTGGCACTGTGGTGCCATTTTGCGATGTGGTGGTGCACACCTACATCTGACCACCTTGCAGGGTTCTGTCCCAGGTTATGGTACAGGAGATGTTTTGACTGTGAATCCACATTTAGAATTTTTCCCCTTTTCTTGCCAAGTGCCTATGGAAGTGGTAACTGTGCCCTCCACTCTTTTTGGTCCCTCCAGATCCTGCTGAAGGAGTACAACTTTGACAACAGGCACAAGCCCACTTTCACAGAAGAGGATATTCTTAACATCTTCCCTGTAGTGAAGCATGTAAACCCCAAAGCCTCCGATGCTTTTCACTTCTTCCAGAGCGGGCAAGCAAAAGTTCAACAAGGTACAGACCCCATGTGCCTCTGCCTCTCAGGATGATCACTGATAATGGGAGGAGCAGGGTGTGTGGGGCATGGCCACCAGGACACCCCTGGCCCCCGGTTTGGTAGAGAATCCTGGTCTCCAAGACCATCTGAAACACTCCTGCTATAAAGCCACCAGCAGTGAGCAAGGATGGGTCAGGGCAGTGGTGTCCTTCCCCCAGGGCAGTGACCTGTGTATCCCACTGCTGGTCTCACTTTATGTCTCTAGCAGTGTTAGGGGTTATTTTATATATATATATACACACATATGGATATACCTTCTTTTCAGGTTTCTTGAAGGAGGGCTGTGAGCTCATCAATGAAGCCTTAAACCTGTTCAACAATGTGTATGGTGCTATGCATGTAGAAATCTGTGCCTGCCTGAGGCTGCTAGCTCGGCTCAACTATATCATGGGGGATTACTCAGAGGTAAGCAGGGGCTCCGAGGGGGTCTCCTCAGTGCTCTCAGTCCTTGCCCATGCTTGCTGAAGCTCACAGGTGTGACTTGCTGTGGGTTCTGTTCTCTGCAGGCCTTAAGCAATCAGCAGAAAGCGGTGCTAATGAGCGAGAGGGTCCTGGGCATTGAACACCCCAACACCATCCAAGAATACGTGAGTATGGGGAGCTGGGGGAGCAGCAGCACCTCAGGGGTCTGGCTGCAGTCTGTGAGCCTTAGTTTATGTCTGCAGCTGGAAAACAGCTGCATTTTCCTCTCTTCTGCAGCTTTCTTTCCAGAATTGTCCATCATCTCTTATGATCCTGCAAAGTGAAAAGCTGAGTGTGTGCACTGTAAATGTCCTGCATGCTCACTATTTGTCCTGCTTAGCCCAGGTTTCTAGTGTTTGTTGGCTGCATCTTTACTTAGATATATTAATTCTCCTGGCTTTGGCCCTGAGCTTATGTCAAAAACAAAAAGAGGAAAGAATCAACACAGTCAGAATATGGCATACATATATGCATGTCAGGTTGGAAATATTCCATGAGGGGTGTTAAGAGAAACTGAAATAAAACACTCAGCTTCTTCAGTGCTGTGTCCTCTGGGACACCTCAGTGGGGCTGTTCATCAGCCAGCAGACTTGGGCTTTTCAAAGTGACTGAAGTCCTTCTTTAATCATTAAGGAAGACTTTTTATTCATGTGCAGCTGAGGAAAGGAGTGGATAGATGAGTTTCCTTTACATTAATGCTGGGTCCCTTCTCTTGTCCTAGATGCACCTGGCTCTGTACTGCTTTGCAAACAGCCAACTCTCGACAGCACTGAACCTGCTGTACCGTGCACGCTACCTCATGCTGTTGGTATTTGGGGAGGATCACCCAGAAATGGCACTCTTAGATGTAAGTAATCTGTTTGAGAGTCTTCAAGTTCCTAATCTCTAAGAAACCTCTCGGCCTTTAAGATGCCCACGTGATGGCTGTTGAAAACAAACATTCAGGCAGTGCTTTTCCTCCCTGGGTTGTTACTGGTTGGTGCCATGAAAGGAAGGAAAAAAGGAGTTTGACCCTTTAGCTGGGAGGGTCAGCCTCTGTGCTGGGATACTGCAGATGGGGTTTGGGCACCTTAATCCTTAGGAAAACTCCTTCGTTTATTACGTTCTTGTTGCGCTGGCGTGAACTGCAGAGTTGGTTACCTCCCTTGTGCCTGGCGTGTTTGGGCCGAGCCCCCACGGGGGAGGACGGTCCCTGTGATGTGTCACAGCTGCAGGGACATGGCCAGGGCTGCAGCCCTCCTGGCAGTGACACACCCGTGGGGTCCCGCTGTTCACGGAGCAGGAACTGTAGTGTCAGTGTGTCGTTCCCAACGCCTGCTTGGCTTCTCTGCACAGAACAACATTGGCCTGGTGCTCCACGGGGTCATGGAGTATGACCTGTCCCTCCGGTTCCTGGAGAACGCGCTGGCCATCAGCTCCAAGTACCACGGCTCCAAGTCTTTGAAGGTTGCACTGAGGTGAGGCAGGGTGGGGTGCTGGGCTGGGTCCCTGCTGTCAGAGCGAGCACAGTCACCGAGCGCTCACATGGGAGGGTCTGGTCTTGTGAACTGGAGATTCTGTCTTGTTCCAGAGCCAAGGCCGTGGTGCAGTATCCAGGTTTGTTATTTGAAAAGATGGAGATCCCTTGTTCTCAAGGTTAATTGTGGGATCTGCTTGTGTGATGCTGCTTGCTCAGAAAATCTGTCAAGATGACCCTGGTCCCTGTGGACTCTCAATAGAAAAATGTATGTGGGGAGTAAAGGTTGGAGAGCCTGTAAGGGAATTACACTGGGAGCCAGGGACAGTATTTAAATATTCATGTTTAATTGTTCCAGCCCTCGGGGAGGGATGTTTGAGAATCATTTAATGTGCTTTTGTCCTTTGCCATAAAGTCTTGTATTTGAATAAAAACCCTGAGTGGCTTCTGTGTTGCCAAGGGAGCTGGGACTGGCGACACCTGTAGTAGGATCTGCTCCCAGTGCCCACTGCTGCAGTGCTGGAAGCCCTCTGTCCTTCAGTGCACAACTGGCTCTGTCAGCCAGGCATGGCCCACTCCCAGTTCTTGCTGCCACATCGCAGCCATCTGTTCTCCAGCAGGGTGCAAATCAACCTGATTAAACATCTGCAAGAGCCTGCCTTGTTTTCCAGTGGCTGATGAATGTGCAGGCTGCAGAGAGTCTTCTGCTGTTCCTCAGTGGCACTGGGATGCATCCCCTCCCACAGAGAAACCCTGCCAAACCCAGCCATTTCTTTTTCATTCCAGAAGCACCGAGGCCAACAGTCCAAGCCAAGTCAGCTCTCCCAGCTGGCAAGAGCCCAGGGGGCTCAGGCCTGGCTCTGCCTGAGGGCTTAGGGCTGCAGCCTTTCTCTCCAGTGAATAAATCCAGCCCTGAGGTATTCCCATGGATGTGCCTCTCCCTTTGGTTCTCTGGTGTCGCCTTCAGCTTTTCCTGGATGCAGGAGGAAAGTTGCCCAGTTCAGTTTTTACCCCCAGAGGCCACTTCTCAGCATTCCAACAAAAATCCAACCCAAATGAGTGTAGTATTTGAATCCTCAGCTGGGCTGGGAAGAAGTAACTGCCAGGCTGCTGCTTTCAGTCTCCTTTGACACTCATGTTAAGACTTCCAGCCCAAACACTGATGGCATGGTCACACTTGCTGCAGCACAGAAATGTTTCTTCTTCCGAGAAGTGACTCAGCCCTTTTCCTTCCCTCAGCCACCACTTGGTTGCCCGAGTGTACGAGAGCAAAGCAGAATTCCGGTCGGCTCTGCAGCATGAGAAGGAAGGCTACACCATCTACAAGAACCAGGTGATGAGTGGCCACGCTGTGCATTTGTGTGCTGTCACTGCAGGGCCAGAACTGAGTGGTTCCACTGCAAACCAGTGCCCAGCCTGGGCCCTGGGGAGGCCTTTCCTACAGACAGCTGCAAGGGGATGCCAGGGAGTCCTTGTAGGGCCGGGGCAATTTTGCTGCCCTGTGCAGTAACTGCCCACTGCTATGCCAGGAGTCTTTGCTCAGCTTCCTGCAAATGTGTCCGTGCTCTACCCATGGCTGGACAAGCACTTCTGTCATGGGATGGCCTCGTGTTCTGGTGGGGCTTGGAAAAAACTGGTCTCTTCTTCCCATGTTTTACACCACTAGTCTTTAAATACCAGCTCCAAACTGGTTTGGTAGTGAGCTCGGCTGCTGCTCAGCGAAACTCCTGCCCCAGCCCAGGGCTGTCTGAGCACGTCTGCGGCTGCACGCGGTGACTCAGTGCCGCTGAGCTGGCTGAAGGCACGGCCCAGTGCAGGGAATGCTGGAATGCTGCTCCTGGAAGAAGAGCCCAGTGCAGGGAATGCTGCTCACCCAGCAAATGCACTCCCACTTGATGAAAATGTGAAATGTTGATAATAAGGCTCCCAGAGGAGCTGTTTTATGGTTTTTTTGAATACCAAGGCAGGTAAAATCCATTTCACTGAGTTCCTGTAGGGATGCTGAGCTGGCAGCACCCAGGTGTGTGCCCTGGGTTGGGTCCTGTTCTCACTTGTGGTGTTGAACGTTTTTTTTCCCGTTTCCCATCAGCTCGGTGAACACCACGAAAAGACCAAAGAGAGCTCCGAGTACTTGAAGTACCTGACGCAGCAAGCGGTCGCTCTGCAGCGCACAATGAACGAGATCTACAAGAACGGCTCCAACGCCAACATCATGCCACTGAAGGTAACCCGGAGCACTGGGGAGCTGTGCCAGCAGCAGGTTGTGTCCAGCTGCTCCTGAGGGATGTGCACTGTCAGGAGGGGGCAGCGGTTGTGCCAGGGCAGACCCTTCCTGGGCAGAAGTCCCGGCCAGGGCAGCGGCTCAGACACGGTGTGGTGTCATCAGTGTGGATGGAGCGCAGTGTTGCAGGGTGCCTGGGGAAGCAGCAGGGTACAGGGACAGCTCCTGGGGTGAGAGCCTGGCACACCTCCACACAACCCTGCCCTGCTGCTGACTCACTGCCAGGGGGCAGGTTGCTCAACCCAGAAGTACTTCAGTTTCCTCATCCTCAGAAATGCTGTCATCTTTTACCAGGTGCTTTGTTCTCCTTCCAGGGATGTTGTGGTTGGGGAGGCTGGGCGGGGAGTACAGAGGGACTGTCTTACCTTACATGGAGCAGGAATGACTGGCCCTCCTGGGCCAAACCCAGCTGCTCCTGCCTGCCTCCACACCTGGCAGAGCACCCGGCCTGAGCGATGGGTGCTCTCCCTGCCAGGCTGTACCCCAGCAGATTGGGAAAGAGGGTTCCAGCTCCAGGGAGGACAGACTGGGACAGTGCTCTGTGCGTGGGTGTTCTTCTCCCTGTGGAGAACTGGCAACAGACCTGAGGGGTTCATGGCAATGAAGGGAGCACAAGGACCTTGAATCGACTAAATGAAAAGTCCAGGGAATTGGCGACCATAAAAACAGCACTAAAGGATTTACCCTTGTTACAATACTTGAAGGAGGGTAGAAAACACATTTTGGAACTGGCACCGTGATGTATTTAACTGAAGTCCTGCAGGATTCAGCAGGAGGTTTCCTTTGTGACTGGTGGGGAGCTCTGGATGGTGCTTTCCAGCTTACAGATATACAGAGGTAGATAACGTAAATGATGCCATTTTCTCAACCGCTGGTAAATGGATGTGCTTAGCACTTCAGTCCTCTCTAGGTTCTGATTCCTAAAACTTCTTTTCCGTTGCAATGTAGTTCACAGCTCCCAGTATGGCCAGTGTCCTGGAGCAGCTGAACATTATCAATGGAATTCTCTTCATTCCACTAAGGTACAGTGCTTCTTCTGGTTATGCCTTTAGAAATCAAATCTTTATTGTCTTAGTTTGCAAGAGAGCAGAGACCAGCTCCCCAGGATTTGTTTTAGCCAAGATCCCAATTCAGGCCCTGATTAGCATCATCAAGCCTCTATAAACAGCAGGACTCTTAGATTTTTTTTTTTTTTTTAATTATTATGAATTGCCTTTTAAACTTCTGGTTGAAAATTTGATTGGGATGATGGTGGAAATAGATGATCTGAACCAAGACTGTGTTGTTCTAAGGCTGTAAATAATCATTGGTGGTAAAAATGCAGCAGCAGCAGCTGGAGGCTGCCTGGCCATCATCAAGATGAACCCCCTGCTCTGCCCCAGCCCCACTGAGGGAGCAGATCCTGGTGCCTCTTTTTTCAGACCCAACCACCAAACTGGGCACTGGCCGTGGTCAGGTGTGGCTGAGCTGTGGGGGAGGGAGGTGCAAGGAGTGTTCCCTCCGTTGAACACGACCTTTTCCTGGTGCTTCACCAATCCCACAGCCAGTCTAATGTCTGCTCCCCTTCCTGCTTTCCCCTTCAGCCAAAAAGACTTGGAGAACCTTAAAGCCGAGGTGCAGCGACGCCAGCAGCTCCAGGAAAGCATGAAAAGTGGGGAACAGCTGGAAGCAGAGGACAAAGCTGTGGAGGAGAAAGAGGCTGAGCCGAGCATGCCTTCCGCTGCCATCCCCTTAACACAGAGCTCTGCTTAACGTGTACCTCGCTTTAAAAAAAAAAGTTTAAACCACCCTTTTCTGAAATCTGGCCCAGGGCCTTGGCCGCCCTTGGAGCAGCTCCTCCTTTTTGACAATGTTATTGCACTGGTACAATTAATACACAATGCAAAGAACTAATCTGAGCAATGTAATCTGTCTGCCCGAGCTTGTGTCTGCCACGCGAGGGGAAGTGGCCGGAGGCAGCACAGACCCGTCCTGGCGCGCGGGGCCCTCCTGCCGTGTGTGTGTCCGTGTCGTGTGTGTGCGCAGCAGTTATTTCTACTTTGTACATATGAATTCCAAATGAACTGTCTGGAGGAATGTAACATTTCTCAGGTCATTTTTATGTTGACTAAGGACACTGCTTTGCTAAACCAGTACAGAACCAGCCCCATCACTGCTCCACGTTCTTGTAAAACGTGGATTCCAAGCCAAAAGATTGATTTCCCCCAGTCACTATTCAAGATTGTGCTAAGAACAGCCATATTTGTGTCGCTCAGATGACTGAAGCCTGTGACGTGTGCAAGTGGGGGATGTACAGCATTTTCTACATCAGGATATAGCCATGGGATTCCTTTAACCATTTTTTTCTATGTTTGGTTGGCAGTTTGGCAATTCAGTGGGGTTTTGTAACATTCGCATTCTAATTTTCAAGGTAAAGATATAGACAGATATATATACAGATATATATATATATATATATAGAGATATATATATGATATTCACCGTTCCACCTCTGCTCTGCTTGCAGCTGAGTAACTTGGGATACTGTATCCAAAGAGTGAGGGCTTGATCTTTAAAAAAGCGCACAAACTTCCATTGCAGTGGAAACCCCAGTGCCTCGGAGAGGTGGGAATGCAGCAAATGAGGGCTGAGCTAAGGGGAGCCTAATCACAGCCCTATTTAAGGGGGGGGAGGAGGGAGAAAAATTCAGAAATAGAGCTGGTGTCATTTACAACAGCAGCTGTGACACAGAGGTGAGGGCCCTGAACCTGATGGAATCACAACCAGAAAGTACCAGGTTGTAGGGACGAGGTTTAAATAAAAACTGAAGTTCCTCCAGCACTGAAACCTCTGGCAAATACCTTCTTGACTGGCATTTTTGCACACTGGTTTTGGGACTGGTGCTGGGAGCTGCCATTGCTGGCAATGGACGGTACTGAAGGGCAAGTGCCACTAAAGAAATCCTCCCCTCCCCTCCCACGCACATCCCGTGGCATTGTCACTGTCCTCAAGCAGGTAAGATGTGGCTGCTGCAGGCCCTGGGATGCCGACAGAGTTGAATGTCCTGTTTTCCAAGCAGATCAAGCTGTAGAAGAACGGTGGGCTGGCCGCAGCCCCGCGCTGCCGGCGCCCAGCCGCTCCCTCCCTCGTGTTGTCTGTCATGGATCGTGCCCCGTGCTAATCCGCGCTGCTTCTTTTACTGACCCTTGGAGCCAAGTGCTGTCCCTGTGCTCTGTACCCTCGGTTTCCTGTCTGACCTTACAGGTATTTGTAACTCGGGGCTGGGCGGCGGGGAAGGAGGGAGCAGCCTCTGAGGTGTTTGAGGCAACAAAGCAGAGTCTTCACTGCGAATGAACTTGCTCCTATTAGAAAAATTCTGAATTTCCTGGAAAGCAATCAATAAATGACTACAGTGCATCTTTCCTACAAGATTTTTCTTTTACTAGTGTCTTACAGTCCATTAAAAGCTTTTTAAACTCTTGTGGGTACTTTTTTGGTTTCTTTACTGTTTGGTGCAAAGTGTTGATAGCAGCACTGGACCCACCACTCCTGTTCCTTTGAGCAGGGGGAGAGAACAGGACCAGGGGACCTGGAGGCTTTAAAACCTGTAACCCAGTACCAGAGTCACAACCCCAGCCCAGAGAGGGCAGGACCCACAACCTCTGCTGTCAGGATCCATTTGTGCTCAGGGAGAGTAGGCACTTTGCCCTCTCAGCCCAGGGGTAATGTGGCAGCAGGGACACAGCTTTGGGGATGTTGTACCCATGTGAAATGAAGCTGCAAGACACAAGTCCTGGCTATTGAGGCTCCACAGCCAAGCAGTTCACCTGACTACATCACCCCAAACCCCTGCATGTGTCACCTCATACTCAGCCTGTCCCCTGAGAAATATTTCAGTGCCCATCAGTGCTGTATCGGCACTGGAAACAGCTAGTCCAAACCAATCTCACACCTCGAGAGCTGCTGTCAGCACAGCTCTTACTGCTGAGCAACAACTCACTGAGCTACGGGGGCAATTAAATTCAACTGCCCACCCTGTTCTTGGCAACTCACACCTGCACCTGCCTTGCGCTCCCTGTAAGAAACTCACTGCTTGTGGACATACGAGGCTTTCTTTTCAACCCTCACCCCAAAAACTGCCTCTGTGCCACCCCATCACCCCAGCTGGGATAGCCCCAGAAGAGCCCAGATTCAGGGGTTTTTCCCAAATGCAAGTGCGTCTCCTCCAAATGTCCATGCTGAGTCTGTTCCCACTGCCAAGTACCACCCTACCAGCTGCTTCCACAGACCTCAGCTGGCAGGAGTGCCCCTTCATTCTCTCCTCACGTCAAGCTCACGGGCACATCCGTGCTCTTCCCTTACAAAGATGTGCCCATTCCAGTTCCAGCCACTGACCCATCTCTAAACAGTACTCAAGGCAATTAGGGCCAAATCACAGGGAAAAAGCAAACCAAAGCACACATCAGGCGCAAGACCCTAACACCAGAACAGATGTTGCCAGAACCACCCAGTGCCTCAGCTTTCCCCTGTGCTGCCTCAAAGCCAAGAGTGATTACTCCGAGGACTCATGGCCGTGCTCAACCCCCTCCTCAACAGCTCTAACACCGAGTGAGGAGCAGAGAAAAGGCAGCTCCCGTCAGGGCTGCGGTAAAGAGAGGGTCAAGGTAAGGGAAAAATCCAACCAAACCCAACCCAAGCAGGGGAGGCCTGTGCCAGACACAGGGACAAGGCTCTCCTGCCCACCTGTGAGCCCAGCTTAACCCACCAGAGCATTTTCTGCAGCAGCTCATTGCACCGGATCAACCAACAAAACCTCTCACTACTCCACCTGCCATGAACCACCTCAAAACCACTTCCTGCGGTCTCAGGTGAGCACAAGTTACATTAAAATCAGAGCAAGGGCAAAGCAGGTGGGAGCAAAATCTGAGGGTGAAACACCAATAGCTTTTTTCAAAATAGTTTTAATTCTTGCATCCAAGGAAACAAAACCACATCTAGTTTTATATGCATTTAATAGTTTACCAATTGGTACAATAAGATTTTTTTAATATGCAGAAAACATGAATAAATTTTGTTTTACACAGTCTGAGAGCAACAAATCTTACTGTAAAACACAGAGCAGTATTATATACATTCCTTTACCGATTTTGTTTTAATTGTGTCAATAGCTTCAGTTAACTCCTACGGCCTGGGAACTGTTCTCTCCAATTGCAACCTCTAACAGCGCTCAAACAAACATCTGACATTTGCCTTCACGTCGATGTCGGGATCGACTCTAAAGGGTGAAGATTTTGCTAACTTCTCTTCAGAATGAACTCGGGGAAGCCTGAGGGACAGGCAGGACAGGAAAGCAGCTACTTACATGACACAGTGGAAAGATAAAAAGGCCAGTTAACGCCAGTTGTGACTTGCAAATCCAACGCGACCCCCCCGCTCCCCCCCGTCCATCCCACCCCTCTATGCACGTGCTCTTGCTACAGGACTCTCGGTATTGATTTAATACACGGACGTTATATACAGCTGGACACAACAGCTCACTCCAAGGGCGCTTTTCCTTCACTCAACTCAGCATTTGCAATATTCAAATCATTAAAGGATTACCAAGCCACCACTGTCTACAAAAACAAAGTACTTTTCCTTTTAAACAGCTCTCAGGGGAGTCAGGAGCTGTCTAAGAGTGATTTCTCAGGCAGTTCACATGGACAGGAAGAGGCAGAGGAGAGGCAAGGACCCCATGCCCACAGTCCCCACTCACTACCAGCCAGGGGTTGTTTCCCTTTCCTCAGTGCCCTGGGCACACATTGGTCACACCACACACTAAAGCAGGACGGGTTTGTTTCACCTTCTAAAGTGCAAGATGGTATAAAACATCAGCTTCCAGCTTCTATCTAAACCACAACAAATGTTGCACTTTCTGGCCCGTGTGGCATGGCCCAGGCGAGGCTAAGCCCAGGGAGCTGCAGCGGCTCTCATAACAGGCCAGAGGTGGGTCCTGCCAAATGCTGCCAGTTTCAGTCAGGAAGTGCCAAAGCAGCAGTGAACCTCTCGACCCCTCCGATACGTTTAGTTCATTATTGACCCAGTAACCTCATTGTTGCAGTTCTGATCACAGCAAAGGCACAGCATGAGCTGACAGCAACAGCGGGGACAGCTCCACAGCACGTCCCAGAGCGTCCCTCTCACTCCCACGCCTGTGGTGTGGCTCCCTTCCAACCAGGGCTTCAGCTTTGGTCCGGTGGGGACCATCCCTGAGATCATTCCCTGCTGCCCCAGAAGGCTCACTCTGCACAGCAGCAGTGTGGAGTCTCACACAGCAGTGACGCTGCTGCCAGCACTGGGGCCGGGTGTCCCGGTAAATGCTCCTTTGCTACAGGGAAAAAATGCAGTAGACAACTTCCACAGCACAGGTACCTTTAATTTCTCATTCAGGTTTGAATTATGTACATGAGGGTGGTTTACTTTAGACTTAAATAAAGTTTCTAGGTCCTACCAGGAATTAAACAGATGTTATTACTTTACAGTTGCAGATGCATGGAGGGATTGAAGATGCACTACTTGTGTATCTGGAGTTCTCCAACAGGACAAAAAGCAGCAAATTTTTCCAGTCCAAGCAGCTAACGAACAAAACAGACTTTATTCGTGCATGCTTAACTGCAGCAACACACACCGAGAATGACAAACCACTGGATTTAAGAGATTAGCCTGGATCTTAAACTGGCTCTGAAAGCCCCCACATCAGAACCCCACTTTCTCCACCGCTTCCCAGAGGATCCCACATCCCGATCCAGCTCCTCCCACACAACAACGGGTCCTTCTGGGGTGACTGTGGAAGTTTCCCCCTCACCAGTGCAGTGTGTTTGCCCTCCAGCCCACCCTATGCTGGTCAGGGAGTCTCAGCTTTAAAAGGGACATTTTAAAAGCCATGGAGTAAACCAAAGGAATAAAATAAAGCACAAATTCACCTGTTAAAACATCAGCCTGATACGTCATTGTATTGTCAATTTTAAAGTTGATTTTTAAAAAGACCTGGTTAGTTTGATAAGTATTGTAATTATTGGTTATCTACAATGGAATCTGTCACAAAAATGCTGATTAAAATATTAATTTATAATATTTTCATTCATTTCAGATCAAAATATGTAACTTTAGGGATATGCAAATTAAAAATTGTGTACACCAAACAACATAAATACTAATAACTGAGCTGGGCTGGTTTTGCTGATAGGATTTGGGTTTGGTTTTAATGTTTAGCATCATTCCCACAGGTGGGTGTGGGTTTTGTTCATGGCATTTTCCTTTTAGAAGCCTGTGTGGATCTGACCCGCCATTGTCAGCTGATTCTCAAGATACTTAATGCTTCCTTTAGAGCATTTCAGTGCTGCAGCCTAAGGTTTTTCTCCACTTGCAAACCCCAGGTCGTTTTTATTAGAGCCACATCGCCAAGGTGAGGATCACCTCATTGTCAAAGGGTTTCCAAGGAGGCACTAAGGAAACCAAGAAACTTTTGTATACCCCAATTTCCTGCCAGTGAACGAGGGAAGTGTCCTTGATCCTGCTGTGTAATAGGAATTGCACATCTCTAACAAACATGGAAAGCAAACAGCAAGTTGGACCATGGTAGTCATTTGGGAGAGGAAGCTCTACTGGAAACTGGATCACTAAACTCTAGTGGGATGGACAACTCCTCCTGGAAGTTTGTCTAGCATAAAAAAAACCAAACAAAAAAACCATTTAAACTTAGTTTAACAGCACAGCTTAACCATTGAATGACCAAATAAAAAATAAATACATTTATCACATCAGCTGCGACTAAGATTTGTTGTCTTATTTCAGGTTTACAGTCAGTTCTATAAATATACCAACCCTTGCGTGATAGGAGGCCAAAACAAGTGTTTTCTGTTGATTTGGCAAATGTTTCATGACAAATATTCCAGAGTTTAATTAATTTCCATTAATTACAGATAAGGTTCAGAAGATTCTGAATTGCAGCCTTATTATCTAGTATTCTTAGAGAAGATTTATTAAGCACACTTAAGTGATGTTACATAGATACACATTTCTGAAAGAGCCCTACAAAACTTTTCCCAAATGAGGTCACCAATTCAGGCACCAACAGACAGCAGAAAGAAAAACAGGTATAATTATCCGACATAACGACACTGTCAACTATTCAGTTAAGTGCCCTATTCCAATCATCCCACTTCTGCCTTCTCAGGTCTGATGTGACCAATGCCAGCCCATGTTCTTAAACCTATGGTACTTCTAGACAACGTATGTAAATTTACAGTATACAATTTGGATTCACCATGCATGAATACTTTGTGTGTAACATTTAATAAGCTCAATCTACATCCAGAATAATTTACATGAAAGGACAATATTTATTTAAACAGAGCTGAATGGGTAACCATGGTATCTGAGTGCATCCAGAGGAAAAGGGGTCACTGTGAACTCCATCAGCGGCACTCCCACACTTTTACTGTTTGATCTACACTCCCAGTCACCACGTACGGGGCTGTCTTGTGGAAATCTGCCAGGAGACAAAAGCTCACGTTACCAATGAACCCAGGAGTTCAGCATTTCCTACTCTCACTGAATGGCACTGCTTTTTCAAAACAGTTCTACCAGCTCAAAGGCTAAATTCCAAAGCTCCTGGCTGTACTTCTGTAGCCAAATTCTCTCATGCTGTAATTTTGTAAAGTGTGAAAATCTACTTTCAATTCAGATATAAAGAAGCTTTTATGGAAAAGAAATCAAGAAAACTTACAAAGCATCTCACACTGATAAAACCCTCCAATCCTACCAGGAGACAGAACTTCATGTATTTAACAAGAGGTGCCCAAGAATGAGGAAACTTGACTTTTTGCTGTAGATAGTACAGTCTGCGAATCTGTATTTAAAAATGTACAGTGTACTGTTCCTCAGGAGAACCCCAAATACTTTGCATATTCAAATCAATTTGGGGCTAGCTCAGAGACAGGATGGGGAAGTTTAACCAAGAGGGATCAGTCTCACTGTAGGAAGAGGGGTCAGCAAAGCCAGCTGTAACTGAGGCAGCCCATTCAGGGGTTAACGAGGCCCTGCTCGGGGTCTGATGTTCTTCAACTTGCACTGTTCCTCCTCAGCCATTTCAGGGGGAAGCTAAAGCCTGCATTCAATTAGACCTGCCAGTTTGGTCAGGGAACCCCAGGAGCCAGCTCCAGGCTCCTTGCTCCAAACTCACACAGCTTTGCTGAAGGAGCAACAGACTGCCAAAGGAACAGAGAAACAAAAACAATGGAGAAGACTCCAGAGCAAAGCCAGCCTTGCTGAACAGGGAGTGGTTGTTTTGTTCTGGCTTTGCCAGAGCAGGGAGAAACTAACATCTACCAAGATCTGGTAACATCAACCAGGAATGTCCAGGAATTCAAAGTAACTCTTTTCTGACTGTTGTGCACACCCTTCTTGTTTTCCTTTTGCTAGGCAAGCACTGACACTAGAGCACTTCCCAGATGCCTGCATGCTCTGGTGACAGGTTCCAGAACTCCCCGTCAGTTAACATACTCATCCATGGGCAACACTGGCAGCAGAAGTGGAAAAATCCAGCACACTCCAACTCTACAACTCACGTGAGTGGGGGGTTTGACTAGAAACTGGAATTAACTTCTAGTTCATTTCTTCTACCCAGAGAGCACAAGGTGCCACTAGAGCCCAAAGGTGAATGCCAGCCTGGTGCTGAGCTGCAGCCGGTGAGGAAGCAGCAGCTCTGGCACGAGGAGCAATACGTACCCAAAGAGGTAACAAAGTGTTCGTGCGCGTTGAGGGTTTTCATGCATCGCTTGTTCTTGAAGTCCCAGACACGGAGAGTCTTGTCATCAGCACAGCTCAAAATAAACTTTCCCCCAGAATGGAACAGGACGCCACGTACCCAGTTATCATGGCCCACCTTGTGCACAAGGAGAGATCAGTGAGCAGGCGCAGGCTGTGAGCTGAGCATCCCACACCTCACACTGTGGCACACTGAGGGACCCCTGTCTGGCCTCACAAGGACAGCTCTGAGCTCCTGAAACCCATCAGAACTCACAGCTTATCTCCAGTTTCTATTATTACACCTCTATCAGTTCTCCCAACAATGCAAGTTCCTGTCCTTGAAGGCAAACAAACAGCAGTCCTCATGTGATCTGCACCAATTCTGTTCTCCATCCCCAGCACCACCGCCCAGTCCAGCCGGAATCTGAGCTGGGAACAGCAGGCTATGGCCTGCGGGAAGTCCCACATGTGGGAACAACATGACATTTCAGAGAAGACAAAATTCAGATCATTACCAGCATTTCTGTAAACCAACCAAGCTACTCATCACAGAACCTACACCACAGCACTGCATTCACACTGTGGTTGTAGAGATTCCCAGTAATTCTCAGCAACAACAAGATCTGAACTATAGAAGCCATTAAAACTGTATTTCCAGCATTTGTATCATTATAACTCTGGCTTCTTTTGAAAATATGACATGCAAGAGAATACATTCCATTTAAACTGGTTGTACATATGCAGATATGACTGCCAGAAAAACACCAATGGACTTACAAGTGTCATAAGGCACATGCCAGTGCTAATGTCCCACATCTTAATGGTCTTGTCTCTGGATCCAGACAGCAGAAAAGGCCCAGGCTTGCCACTCTTCTTAGTCTACAGAAAGTTATGATTTAAGTTATGGTATACATAGGATGGAAGCAGGTAGAGGAGGAATGAAGCAGATCCCTTCCCAGTGATATTGCTTAGTAGCAAAATCAGATCATATGACAGCTTACAGTGAGTAGACCCACACTGACAAAACTGGGTCACAGGCATTGGTACTAATGCTAAGAGAATTAAACAATCTGTTAAAAGAAATGGTTGTTTGTCCTGCTGATTCCACAAGCCAAGTAACATTTTGAATAAACACCCATCTACTGCAACAGAACCCACCATGACAGTACACGCAGCTCAAGTGCCACATCTCAGGACAAACGAGGATGCAGCTCACACATACCTTTGTGTTCACATTCTTCATGAAATGCAATGAGGCAGGGTTAGGAATTTCTGAAAACTTCCTACTCTGAAGCGATTTCTGTGTGTGCCCATGCACGGTGTGACCGAGGCCGAGCTCCCACCCGCCCCAGGTGCGCAGGAAGGGGCTCCCACTGCGGGCTGTGCCCGGTCCCACCAGCAGGGGGCAGGGGAGGCACCACCGCAGAGCCCGCATGGCCACAGGAAGGGACACGCAGAATTTAGTTTTAATTACTTATAATTGAAAGATTATAAGGATCTTTTAAGGATTCAAGTAAAATTTGACTGAAATAACCTGTGAAAGGCATCACTAGACAAGTCTCTGTGTTCAGTGTTGCTACTTTTCCCCTGGGGTGTCCACGCCCTTTAAAGGAAGCGGAGAGCAAAATGGCAATGCTGGGTGGTGGGTTTGACTAGAAACCGGAGTTAATTTCTAGTTCCTTTCTTCTACACTATAACATCTTTAGAACGAAATTTCTTCTGGCCTTTAGCAAGTCTTTCTTGAGGCTCACTAGAAGAGGTATCTGTTATCACACAAATTCGGATTCATTTTAGTTAAGGAATGCTTTCTACCATCAGTAGCTGTACAGTAAAACACAGCAGTCAGTGCTTGACTCCAGCACAGTGAACACTGCATCCAAGGCAGCTTCATTCTGCATTCCTGACTGGCTCCTTCCCCCCTCTACCTTCCAATTGCTAAGCATCCTTATAATCTTCACATTCTGCCAGAGAAGCTGCTTTACACATTTCTTTGCTGCAATACAAGACAGTGGTCCCCACTCTCACCCCTCCCTGAACAGAGCATCTCTCCACAGTTCACTTTCACTAGAGCAAAGGTAGGTCCTACGGATAAACACAAAAACTGGATCCTGTGAAGCCAAGATGGGACTTAGGTGCACACCAAGATACTCGGACAGAAGTATTCATACACCTGCTGTACCTGCTAGGCCCTTTGAGCCCAAAGCTCAGTCGCGGTCAGTGCTACACAGAGCACGGACAAAGATCTCCCTGTGCGTGCTTGTGTAACAGCCCAGGAACGTTACCTCTGATCCTGTAGCTTCTGATATGGTGGAGTAGGAGCTCTCGGGAGCCCAGGAAATGCACTCTACCACATGCTCGTGCTCTCGGAGCTCAGCTTTGCATTCCTTTGTCGCTACCACCCACACGCGCACCGTCTGGTCGTTGGAACAGCTGGCAATCAAGGTGCCGTCCTGGTTGGGCCGCACCATGCGCACCCATTCTCTGTGCCCCGTGAAAGTCTTCACGCAGTAACTGTGCAAAAAACCACAGCACCAAAACTCAACCACCATCGCAATAACCCACTGCGCGTGCCTCAGAAATTTGAGGACACTTAACCTACTCTCAGTGGTTAAGATAAAATATTTTAGCGCACACATGTTCATCCTGGCAGGTGATGGACCACGCCATAAAGAGTTTGTGGAAAGGACGCTGACCTGAGAAAGCAGTGACAGCTAAAAGCTACCAAAAACTTGTTAAGGCAAAAAGCAGGAAACTCAGGGGGAAATGAAGCTGACACGACTACTTTCATTAAATAGATATTCTAAGAACAAGTAGAGATTCACAGGTCATTTAGGTATTAGAGAGACAACCGATAAATGAAACAAGCAACAAGACAAAAAAAAATGAGGAGACACCTTGATCTGCGTCAAGAAAGGCAACAGATACTCCCTTTAAACTCATGGTTAACCAGTGAATTTATTTTCCTAATTGGTCATGAGTTAGAGATCTACCCTCATAGCTTCCAGAAAGACAAAACCAGTTAGTTTTAATTAGCCTGTATTAACATCTAAACCCCTCTGCCTAATGACTGAGGCAGAAGCCTTCAGTGAATTACTCTAAAGGGAACAACATCATTTCTCATTTCAAATAGTGCCTGCTGACATTCAGATTCCTGTGTCCCATTTCCACACACAGTGGTTTCTGCTCGCTTTTGTTCTGGTGCTGTTTGCTCTCAAGTGCACTTACCCTGTCTGGACTTCCCACATTTTGATAGTTTTATCCCTCGAGGCAGAAACTATATGATCTCCGTTGGGCATGATGGCTACCGAAGAAACGTTATGATCATGACCTAAAAACAAAATAAAACCTTTATTAAGTGGCACTGGCAGAGTTTTCACAGAGCACACAGGACTTGCTGGCTTTTTTATCTTGGTCAAGTAGCTACAGCAGCAGTTTTATGGAATAATCTTTACATGTAAACTTGAGGTTTTACAAAATAATCATCCATATTTTTAGAACCCACACAGTCCAGACACTGAGCATCCTTAAAGGTGCTTTCTGTTTGTGTATATCTATGGGTAGGTGTTTATTTTTTAAAGTCTCAAACATTCTCTATTCCTACTCGCCACGTCTACAAGATGATCCTAAAAGCAAGAAAAAAGCTTTTATATAAGACTATAAAAAATATCTGCTATCAATACTAGAATCTTATAGCTGTGGTTGTTGCAATTTCTCACTTTTCCTATGGCTTTCAAACCCAGTGCAAAGGGAACGTTCCCATTCATGTGACCAAACACATGCAGCCAAACCCCACACGGAGCAGCCACAGCTCCTCTGGCACTGACTGCTCCCTTCCTGCAGCCCTGCCTCAGGAACACAGAGGGCTGAAGGAAGGAAGCTTTCACTGATTTGAAGGCAGTTTTATTGTCGTGCAAGCATTTAATATTTAAAGCTAAAATCCCTCTGTCATTTTATTTCAGTATCATTATGGGATGCTTCCCACACCATCATGCACAGTAGATTTGAGATGCTATTTGATTCCATAAACACTACATGTATCCCCTATTTACAGAGCACTCAAAGCATCATATTATCTCCCTCCTCTTTCTTTTGGAAAATACACTGGTCTATAACCCTCTTCCACATCAGCAGTTTTCCTGGATTAAAAAAAAAAAAAAAAAAAAAAAAATCTCTTCACTTTACAGACTGCTAAATCAATCCCTTTATACCTTACCATGCATAGTTCTGATGCACTCAAAGCCCTGGAAATCCCATAGCTTAATGGTCATATCAGCAGAACAGGAGGCCAAGAGTTTGCCAGTGTGGTCAAAGGAAATATCTTGCACAGAGTCTGTGTGCCCCTTCAGGGTTCGCTCAAAGTCTCCTGTCTCATAATCCCACACCTGAAAAGTGAACAGACAACTTGTTAGCAGCAGCCCATTAC
Source organism: Oreocharis arfaki (assembly GCA_013398015.1). Taxonomy (NCBI): domain Eukaryota; kingdom Metazoa; phylum Chordata; class Aves; order Passeriformes; family Paramythiidae; genus Oreocharis; species Oreocharis arfaki. The sequence continues at coordinate 44,932 of VZRR01005466.1, forward strand.
TCTTTGTATTCTCCAGCCTCACATTTGCACTCTGCAGGCCAGTCTGGCACCTTGTTCAATAATTAATCGAGCAAGAGACAGCCCTAAAAAGCTTAACAGTAGAGAAAAATAAATTTCTTTTTATGTGATTTTTTTACTCATAAATTAACTAAATTCATGCATTTTGAAAACTGCTTTTCAGCTAATTTTAAGCATTATAAACCCAGCAGGAGAACAAGTTTCATTGTATCTAGAAGTCTTAATACCCAATGCCCTTAAAGAAGGAAGATCAATTCAGGAAATACTTGACAGAACAAATCCACTTCATACAGACCATTTTTCTCCATCCATTTCTGTGCCAGCTGCCTAACTCCAGCAATACAGCCCACTTTCAATAACGGGAAAAGGATCATCTTTAACATCCCCCTCACCTTTCCCAAGCTTTACTGTGGCTCCAGAATTTACCTCCTTGCTTCAGAACCAACCAGCAAATATTCTGCATACCACAGGGCAATACTCAGAATGCTTTGGGTTAAGGCTGATAATCCAAACCGCTCTGAAGAGTTTGATACACACACATTCAGACATTCACAGATTACAGAATCCCTCGAGTTAAACATTTGCTGTTAATAACTGCAGGACAGCTTGAAGTCCTGTTCTCACATCCTAATAAAGTCAGTCTCCTATCATCTAACCACAAAGCTTTTAAAACAAAACAGGCTCCTACAGATTTTATTGTCTCTCTCTTAAGCACAAAATTAGACAATTAATTTAAAATTATATTCTAAACAAAAAACAAAGGACCAAAAAGCACCCAAAGAACCCACCATCCCAATAGATTGCAATCATTGGGAAGGCAATAGCCAAAGGGAACTACACAGCTAGACTTTAAGAACAAGGAAATTCATCCAGAGTATCCATAGGAGAGGGAAACCAAAGCTGACTCGTGCCCTCCATAACACCCAGCACACTTGGAGCTGTTGCTGCTCCAGCTGACTCTGTCTGTCTGCTGCAGAAACAGGAACGGGTTAAAGGTCTCTAAATCCACAGCTCCGTTATTTTTAACTGAACCCAAAGGACAATAAAACACTCCGAGACATTAATGGGACCGGCATAAAACTAAAATCTGTAGATTGCACAGGGCATCACACTGGAAAGATCTGTCCCTCCAGAAGCTGAAGCAGAACCAGGAAGAACAAACCTTCCACCAGTCCAACATGTCCAGCCTGAAGCACTGATGCCACCTATGCCACAGCCAATTGTCTGGAGCACACACGTACCTTTATTGTGGCATCCTCTGAAGCAGAGACCATAACACTGAAAACTGGATGGAAAATGACTCGAGTGACAGGACTCCTGTGCCCACTCAACGCATACTTCTCTGGAGGACGAGGAATCCACTCCTTAGGGTCTCGTTTCTGACCAAGAGGTCCACCTGATGTAAATTCTTCCTTAGCTTCATTCAGCTTCGATTCTAATTCCATTACCTAAGTGTATGAATTTTAAAGAGACCTTTCATTTCCGGTTTTATACAAGATCTAATTCACCTTCTTGCATCAGTAATCCAAATAACAACTGACTCCTAAACTCACAGTAAAGCAAAGATTGCACAGACCAAAACCGATTACCAACATTCAGTAGCACTGGTTTTAAAAATCAAACCTAAATTAATCATTTATAGTTTATTCTTTAATAATTTATAGTTAATTCTTTTCAAATTCCCAAATATTTTCACAGGGAAAAAAAAGTTGTACAAAATCTCCTTCACTCACACTGTACAGATGCATCTGAATTACTATTGTGCCAAACTACCAAAGAAGGTTGTGCTAACAAAAAGGAATGCTACTGCTGCAGGAATTCTGTGCCCTGTTGGAGCTAGCACACACATTAACCAACAACAGAAACACTGGAGGGCTAATAAACCCTTGCTGTATTAACCTGCACAAGGGACAGGACTTCATTGTTAACACACTGATTTTAGGGGGTTTTTTGCTTTTAATACACTCTTGAGCCATTGAAGCATGACTAAGAAGAGTTTTGTACTCTCCACTTGCAGCACAATCCCCCAGTGGAATGCACTGGAGCTAATGGCTCCTTCCCTCTAGGGCCATGACCAAAGACAACGGGCAGCACTGATTTTCCCTCCGTTCTAACCCAGCCTGACCCTCTGCACACAGCAACTCCATCTCCCCATCACCAACTGCCTCAAGGCACCTCCTGCCTCTCCAGCTTCAGGACTGCACGTGCATGTTCAGTGCTGAATGCTTTCTGTGCTAATTTTTTATACGTGTGAATCTAGCAGATCTCTACTTACCTTCTTTTGTAATCTTATAACAGATGTCCATTTTTTTTCCAGAAGTCCAGCATACTTCTTATCTAACTCTTCATTCTGAGGAGAAGCATTTAAAGAAAGAGGAAGAGAAGCAAGACAGAAAAACAAACATCAGAAACACAGAAGCGTAACTAAATGCTGCACTTTCTCTCCATTACAAAATTACAGTCTCATGCTACAATAATCCTAAATTAGATGCAGATAACACAGACATCAGAAAATAGCCATGCCACGGCTTACTCCATGGAAGACAAAAGCTCTGAGGACGGGCTACCTTGATCAGAGACAGATGTTAACCTACTACTATAGGGGCACTTGTAAAAGCTAGAGTTATCTGCATGAATAATCCATACAAAAATTAAATCTCTTTGTAGAGATACACATCAATCCTTCCAATTTACTCAAATAATTTCAGCCTTTACCTTTTTTTTTCCATTTTAGTATAGACCATTGCAATTCAGATTTTCTTGCATAAAAGTCGTGAAACTTTTAACAACTGTGTTTTCTCTTTCCCTAAGGACCATCTAACCTATTTAGATTGCTTTCCTAAGCTTTGGAAAGAGGAGTCTAAATTAGGCTGACAGATAAGGCAGATACGGGAATGATACTAGGACCTTCAATTATAACTATACTATTTCAATTTGTCATTTCTACTTATTTATTCGATACTAGTAGCAAATTGGAGAAATTAAGTCAAACTTCAACCAAGCATTTTGGAAAAAGAACAATGCAAGGTATGCAATAAAAAAAAGGCAAGGATTTATCCAGAGGATTTATCCAGCACTCAGAAGTTTATTACTCAATCCAGCTGTAGTCATATGAAATGCACACCTCCTATGCTAATAGGCAAAGTTAAAAATTATACCAAATAATCTGTGACAAAGGCAAATCGACAAAATGAAGCTGAAAGAAATCACCAGTCTGAGTCACTGCATCTGCACAGTCTAAGCAAACAGAGCTGCTTACCAGAGCTGGTCACATAATCACAATCACAGACTGGTTTGGCTTGGAAGGGACCTTGAATCTCATTTTGTTCCACACCCCTGCCACGGCACGGGGGACACCTTCCACTAGACCAGGCTGCTCCAAGCCCCATCCAACCCGGCCTTACGGGATGATGAACTTCCATGAACTGTTTCAGTCTGCCCTCCTACTACATGATTACTCAAGAGGTATGCAACAGACTCAAGCAGTGACTTAACTCCTGACCCAACTCAAATCTCATCTTCCAACACGGCCTCTGTATGATAAAGCAGAGGACAAAAGTAATCCAGTTTTGTCTTCACTGTTTCTTAAAGATTCCCAGTGAAGTCAGTCTCCAAAGCTGCACAGTCTCAGATCATTTCAAATCTGGTTATAAAACCATTTGCTCAGAAATGGTCAAGTTACCCAGTGATTATTTTTCCCTTTTCTGGCAAGGCAATAAGCTGTGTGAGTTCATCACCTCCAGTTCTGAAACTGTCTGAACTAACAGGTAGGTAACAGACACACAGGCTCAGAACAGATGCAAATGCCATAAAACTGACAGACTTCTAAATTAAAATATAGATGAAGAATCTTGTTTGAACTCACCACATCTAATTCAGCTTCCTTTTTAAAAACCGAATATGCCTCCTCATAGCCATTGGAACGGAGGTAATCTGCTATTGCTCGATTTCTACAAAACAACATTTTAAATACAATTTAAAGAGTCAAAGAAAGATTGTCATCACAACATAGAGCATTCTGACCAGATCCTTGTCTATGTTCCAAAGTAAAAGAGCAAAAAAATTGCCAGACTTTACTCAAGATAAATGTAGCATTCACGGACTGCAGCTTATATTGCAATGTGCTTACTGCAAATTGGAGAATCCGTTTTTCATCCATCAGTAACTTTGAAATTATACTTTCATCATTTCCCAATTCTAGTTTCAAATACCAGTTCTCTCAAAAATAAAGAGTAGAGAGATCCAAACCACAATACACAGTATTTAAAGGGCATGTGAACAGAACCACTCTAAAATCTATTTGGAAACAAATGCTAATAGTTGAAGCTTAATGAAAATGCAACATGGACTTAAGAACAGTGATCCCTTACAGTTCATCTCGTTGCCTTTGTGACAGCACCATCGTGGCTGAGATGTCAGGTTAACGTGATCGAGCAGTGGCTTCTCCTCAAGAGCTAAAGTCTTGGGAACCCAGGATCCACAATTCAGTCTGCCACAGTGGCTTAAATCACAAGTATTTCTCCAGATGTGAAATCCAATAGGAAATCCAGAGGCATTCAACACAGAAGATTCAATCCATCTAGAAGGAGGAGAAAGAAACATCATTTGTTTCCTTGAAACAAGCGTTCCTCAGGCAGCTTTCTTAGATTCATCCAACCAGCATCTTTAAAGACTCCGGCTCTACCCCAGCACGGGGCCCTCGCAGCTACAGTGCTACACAACTGTAGCACACAAGTGACTTTTCCCACTACAGTACCACCACCTGAGGAAGTTCCAAAGAACCATGGACTAAGATACAATACTTGTTTTCTTTTCAGTCATCTGTTAATGTAGTTTACCTATAGTTAATATTTCATCTTGCCCACGTTTAGGGCACAGCAAATTTTTAAACAGTTCTTCAATCTTATCAGAGTGGCACCATTACCACGGGGAGAGCTGCCACAGGCCCGTTACTGCAGCTGGGCTCAGGCAGTGATGTGATCACACCACCTCTGGCAACGCCAGCCAATTCAGGATATGGCTGGAACCCGACACGCTTGAGATAGTTGAAGGCAGTCGAGTTGTGCCTTTCCAAAACACACACTAATTAGTATCCTTTGATTCAGAAACACGAACTGCAGCATTCTCAGTGCACAACCTGCTTCAACTGGGCAGCTTTAACCTCTGCCACAGTGACATCACCAAACCCACGTTGGCAGTGCCGCCCTTGCTTTCTGCACTGCAGGGACCTTGTGAGCACCACGACCATGGGAGGTGCTGAAATGGCACTTCTTGCACGCCTGGCAGGTTCTGTAAAGAACTCATCATTCACTCAAGCTGTTCAGCAAGTCTGACCGACCAACCAGCTTCCAGCACCGAGATAAACTGAGGCAACGCACAGAGGCTCAGAGACAGCAGGTGGGTTTGTAAACTTTCCATCAACGGCTTGAGGACATGCATGCTCCCGCTCCCTCACCTCTGCCCCTCCCTAGACACACAGGTACGCCGAGTGCAGTATCACAGCTCAATAACAATTTTATTAAGGAGCCTCTTTTAAACAATAGTCTGCTATGAAAAAAGTCAAGAAAATCCTAAGCTTGTATCATTAATGGCTGCTTATTCATCACAGGGGATCAGAGGCTTCTTTCTAAACCTATCTAGGCCCTGCTGTCTGCTTCAAAATGAGCTTAAGCTGCAAGTTGCTTGTATTCCACCCTGCTGGTGGATATTCCACGTCAAATGCTGCACACCACAACACTGCCCTACAAGCCACTTAGGACAGGAACACTCTGAACAGGCAATACATCATTTAATTAGTCTAACCTCTTCCCCAATAGCTACTTCAGAAACAATTCAGCTGAAAGCTAACAGCATGGGCTGCATCCTTTCAGAGAACAGAAGCAAACATTTCACTTACTCTTGTCAATACCTAATTCATTCAGGTAAAGAGACAACTAGGTTTCAAGAGATGTGCCGTGCTCAGGCCACAGTCAGAGTATCCCATGCAACTCAATGGAAACGCAGTCGGTATCAGAAGTGACGCCCTGCAGTGCCGAGAGGCGCCCTGCAGAGGGCGCGGCCGCGGGACAGCCCGTGCTGAGCCAGGCCGGGGCACGGGCAGGGCAGCGGAACGAGCGCGGGCACTGCCGAGCACACGGCAGCGCTGCTGCCAGCGCCCAACAGCGCAGCGCAAAGACACAAACGCCCAAAACCTGCCTCTAGGGCTGCCAGGGCGAAAACCTGAACGTGGGGTTTGTATTATGAACCGCCACCAGCACCGAATGTCTAGCAAATCCAGTGCCAGCGCACTGGCTCCAGTAAAAATCCCAGTATCTCATCATTTTGTTGCGGCATCTGGGAGACGCAATTATAGCACTTGTCTAAAAATAACAGCGACTGTGTTTGTAAGGCTATCCTTCACATGTCACCTGTCTAGAAATGCATTTTCCCTGTCAAATATAAAGTAACCCCAAACTTCTCCCATATCCCATATCCACCTCCCAACACCTGGGCTGTTCCACAATCTAACTCTGAATTGTTAGTGAGAAACTGATCCTAGTACTAGATAAATTCCAACAGCTACAGGGTAAAGCAGCTACTCCTGCTATTAGCAAATTACAGCTGAGCCAAAGCCACCAACCAACTGATCTACAGCATCTCGCTCCTCCAGAAAGGGTCTGTTGCAAGAACCCTGCTCAGCATTCCTGATTTTTTAACTACAAAGCCATCTAAATAGAAAGCAAAGTATTTTTAGGGCTGCCTCCTTCACAGACAAAACCAGAACAAACGAAACAAAAACAAAGCCCACCACAAGCAAACAAAAAACCAAATCAACCAAACAAAAAACCCCATACAAATAACCCACTCAAGCAAAAATGTCCAACCCAAAAAGCCCAAAAGGACCAACATTAATTATACACCTGTGCCACTACGTGCACTGCCTTTCTTTTAGCTGGAGCAGACTTTGTGACATACAGGCTTCAGCGAAGCAAGACTAACCAGTCCTCCTCCATCACCTATCAGTCACCACCATGCTACCCGCAAACAGCTCAGCCATGAGAGGCAGCCAGGGCTCTGGGGGGACCCTGGGGAACAAAAACAACCCACAAAGAACCGCCACCTGTTCATTACATCTTGCCTGAAACTGGTCACTTTGGATCAGCACCTTACCGTGACTAAGGCAGTGTCAAGACAGAGTTGGATCTTCTTTTGAAAGAAAAGGTGTCTTTGCATGCGAATTTTACTTTGTTCGCTATTAAATACAGGAAAAAGCACACTGAACTTAGAGAGCCACCCATGGAGTAACAGCTACTAATCAAGTGTGAATCAGGATGTGCCTTTTATTAATACCCACTTACACTCCTCCAAGTTGTAGTTTCTCACTTAAAACCTGATTCCCTATCAATAGTCTGCACATACAAAAGCACCAAGTGGCAAACCTCTGCATAAGGACAATAACAGAGGGCTACAGGTGTTCTCAGCAAGATTTGGTGTCTTTGAAAGCCTTTTAAAATTGGGAGCTGGCAGAATGCCTGTTGCTGGCACAGGTACAACACATGCAATGGTCACCTCTCACTCCTCCTGGCAGCACAGGATCTGCAGAGTTTTCTAGAACAACACAAACCATTCCTTACCTATACACACCAAACTCCTCAGCTCCACTAACAGCAGCAGATACTCAGCAGGCAACTTGCACTTCATCCCAAGTGCCCACCTTTCTACTCAGCTACAGATCAGCTTTTATACTTAAAACTGGCAGAAACGTCAGAGCAGTAAGCACAGCAGACCTACTTCAATCCTAGGACTAGAGAGCAGCATACTAAAGCACAATCTTTAAAAAGAAATTAATTTAAGAGACTGCCAAGAATCATCATAGGCCAGAATTTTTCCCTGTACAAGCTTCTAAAACACAGAGAATTATTGATGAAGAGCAACAAACTGAGCAGAAATACCTGAAAAGCAGAAGAATCTTCTCCTGTAAGGGAAGGTGGAAATAGCACAGCGCAGGTACTTCTCCTTTGAAAAAAAGATAAATGGGACCCTGTGTCTCTTCACATCTGACCATCGCCCCCCTTCTTCCTAAACTAGGGTTCAGAGATTCCTGAGCTTCACCACACCAGGGCTGCCCTGGCCACAAGCCTGCCCCCGCTGCACTGAGGACACGCTCACCGCCACTGCAGCGGCCCCAAGGCCCCGACCGTGCCCAGCCGGTGCCACCTGGGGAGCACACGCCCCTGGGCAACCGGCTGCGAGCAGGGCACCCAGCCAGCCCCACGCCACGCTGGCACCGGGCACCACCGGCCTGGCACGGACAGGAACACCCTCTTCCCAGGGCGACCAAGAGGATTCAACAGACAGCTGCTGCTTCCTGGCTTCAAACACTGATGGATATCAGTGCGGTTCAAGTGCTTCCTAGATTACTGGAAAACTTCACAATAACTTAATGAGAGACCTGCGTATGATTCATAAATGCACCAACAGCAAAATGAAACAAGTTCAGCTCCATTTGTTAGCTGAGACAGCTCTACAGGAGGTACCCAAGCACAATAGCCACATGCTCAGTCACAGCAATGAGGCAGGGAAAAAATAATCACTTTGAGGCAAGAGATTCCCCTCAGTTAGTGATATGTCATGCCAATAAATGATACACCTTGGCTTGTAGGTATTTCTGTGACTGTGTTCATACTTGCTTCAGGAGACACTTAAATATTTTCCATAGGTACTCTCCAAATAAGACTGAGAAACAGATTATGGAATCAAATTAATTCATCAGCATTTTAGTCTCAACCTGCCAAAAATACTTGCTCATTTACCAGAACTAGCATCAAGCAAGAGCAAAGTCACTGGAATTAAAATTCCTAAAAGTGTCCATTCTGTACACACAAAATCACATCTAGTCTGTAAATTTCTTCAGAGTTCACTATGATTTTGATTAGCAGAGTACACTGGATGCTAAACAGAACTAAAATTTGGGTTATATACCTAAGCCCTTCCAAATCCACATTTTCATAAATGTATCCTGAGGTACCAAACTCCACCATCACAACAAACTTCAGCATCTTCCGCAGGACTTTGTCACTAAGTTCAGTTCAGGGTTCTCCACTGTCTTTGCTCCTATCAAGTGTGTCAAAAACACTTTTAAGGACCAACACCATAAACAAACCCCTAAAATGGCTCAACTGACTAACAATGCCCATTTCTGCCGTTCAGAAAAAGTCACAGTAGAAATCACTCCCAGCTGAGCTGTGATCTATCTCACCCACAGTGAGATCCACGCTCCCCTCTCCTAGGAGTGATGGCACAGCAAATCCAGCTGTGTCGGTGCCTCTATCACCAGCAGTGCTCTGCTACCATAGTGAGGTGTCAGAAAACCAACACAAGAATCGTGCAGTGACACACAGAGAGCACCAAGCCCCTCCAAGTTCATGGTGAACCAGTGTTCCTCACAGACATGTGCAGGTTCTAATCAGAGTTTTAAGGTCACCTTAATAAAGCTGCAGAGTAATGTGAAGATGTCTTACATTATAAGGCCTTTATAACCATCAAAAGTTTCATTTCCCAGACTTCTCATTGCCTCAGTTACTTAGATTACTTAAACCAGGGCTCCTTTCCTTTCACCAAGAGAATCCTCATCAGCACCATGATGTCTTGTCTCACCACAAGAACTCCTGGCTCAAAATCTTCATCATTCTGGTCATTTCAGTCCTCAAACTTACAGAAACACCTGCTTACCAGCTACTAAAAAAAAAGCTGTCACTCAGCCTTATTATGTTCTTAAGCACTTTTCCTAACTCCCGTAATTCCCACAGACACATTCGTCCCTCACGTATTTTATGATTTTTCTCTTACCTTTTGAATTTTTATGAGTTAAACCAAGAAAATCAGCTTCAACTTAATTCCTTGGTTCACAATTCTGGCAGCAGCAGTAAACTGTTCCATACACGAGCACCACCACCCTGGGTTCACTCTGCTGCTGCTGTCCAGCAACCTCATCCGGTAGTACATATCCCAAATATATGCCCATGGCTCCTCCAGGAACTTAACAGTAAATTAATTTAATTTCTGCAGGTTTTATGACCGTTGCTTAGGCTCCATAAACAGTCTTCCCCACAAAAACACAAGCTATGTACACTAAACACGTAACTGTAGCTCATTATACTAAAAATTAGAAGAGATGCATGGCATCAATTACAGAGCTAAAGCATCAGCAGATACAGAACAGACCAGCAGAGTGCAGCTCTGAAAGCTCAACAAAGCATTAGCTCAGCACTGCTGTGCTTTAGGAATTGTATATTTTTGCCTTTTTTTGCAGAATCCTAATATCTTAATTAACTCAGCTACAAGACCATTTTGTCCGTAAGTATTACTATGACAACATTTTAAATAATATTCTACAAGAACGTTTACTGAAGGAAACAAAGTCTGAGGTAACATTCTCAGATCGCCAGCTCAGGCATACCTAATACAAAACATTTGGATGTTAAAAAGAGACATGAGCCATCATCAATATGAGGAACAGAGAACCGGGTTCACATTGTGAAATCAATTAAGATTTCATTTAGATTTCACATTTAGGTTCAAATTTCAATCTTAATTTATCATTTAAAATTTCGATAACCCATATAAAACGTAAAATGTTTTGGAGTGTCCAGCTACATGCTACCAACTTTCAAGTGGTTTCTCCAACACATTCTATCATTCTTTAAACGTTTTTTTTACCTCAAAGAAAACTCCTGGAGTTTACTTCTAAGTTGTTAATGTGGAGTTAATACACCCAAAATCCTACTTCAGTTAGCTCTCTCTCTTCAGCTAATTTTACAATCCCAGTGAAAAGCCAGTCACTTTCAAAACCCAAAGGCCACCAAAAAGAGTAACTGAATTGATATAATCAGAACTAAATTCCACAATTCTTTAACGCTGAAAGGATCCATTTGCGCATTTATGAAAGAGAAACTCTTGTTGCATTGTCTCTTGCTACATGGCTGGCACAGGAGATCCTTGCAAGGTTCTTCGACAGTGTATCCTGTTTCATAACATTAACAAGAGGACTTAAAGTGGTTATTTGGGGGTATTCCCAGGCAATTAGAGCTACAGTCCTTATGGAAGAACTAGACTGCATGAATGGTTCTCTTACACCTCTGGATTATGTTGCTAAATTCTACTAAGTATATAAGAACACTTCCTTTTAATTTAAACTAATTTTTAATGGGTCTGATTTTGTTTTAAAGCCCATAAACAAAAAGCTGCTTTATCAGACTCGAGCCACAGAATAGGACAACTCTTTCCACAAATGTACTCAAAACCAGATTCCAGAGAAGTGAAGTAATATCCATGTTTCCTGGGCATAACTATTAGGACCTAAAGGGTTCCTAGATATGTCTCTGTTGATAGCAAAGAAAAACAGTAACAAGCAAAATAATCCAGTTCCTCTCCTGACTCCATCTTGCCCCGTTACTGCAGGAAAGCTCATCCACAGTAGAATCACCCAGGCACAGCCACGCAGCTGCTCTTAGTGCAGCACACAGACCTTATCCTAGAAAATGTTGGAATCCATCACCTGCTAAGCCGGCAGGGATGAGTCGGAGAATATGAGAAAGCTACTCATTTATGAGCTGAGTTAATCTTTTTATTTTTTTTTTTCCACTTTTCAGCCTACATCAATAAAGCTGGCTGAGGGATTACGACGACGTGAGCTCCAACAACTATCTGATTTGGGAAAAACAAAACAAGAAGCAAATCTGATCTGAATTACAACTCTGAGCCTTATTTTTAATTCATATGTTTAGTAAGCCTGTTATTCTGCAATTAAGAGAAGTTTCAAAATGCCCGTAGGTCAACACTTTTCTTGATACGTCAATGTAGTATCCACAGAGTACAGCATTCTGTGCAGTGTTTGTAATAATTCACAAAAAACATTTTCTGTTTCAGTTCGGTTACAGGTTTATCAAAGGAAATATAATTTTACATGAAAAAAGTGAAAAAATTTATGCCTGTTTTCTTCCCCATTTCACCTACTTTTACAGCTTTTGCTAAAAAGCTGATACAGTAGTTTAGTTCTGAAAATAATTCAACACCAAATCCATGGGGAACTAGAAAGCAATCTATAGCAGATCAGATATAGTGACTATGTTCCAAAGACTTGGAATGCAGGTTGCAACTACATCCGAAAAATAAAGCTAAGGAATGTCATCAAGATGCTACAAAACAAGAGCAAGTTGGCTGCTCGATGCCGCATGCTGCCTAAAGAAACGCCTGTGCATCCTGAAATCAACTCCTATGCCCGTCTGCTTTCCCATATTATTTCAAGCTAAGTTTTTAACACATCACTGGCAGTCACTACCCACCTTTAGGACTGCAGAACAACAAAACACATTTTTGGCCTCATTACCTTCCCAGGCACCAACGCTAAATGACTTTGAGGAATCTGGACCAAATTTGCTAGGAAAATATTTTTTTTAAAAGACAACTTTAAATTAATTCAATCTTGACATTTTTTCTCCATGTATCACTTCAGTTTTGCAATTCTGATAGAAGCATGATACAAGTAATTCTCGGGAGAAACATCTTGAGCACTGTCACATCATCTCATTTTAGAGCCTTTGAGCTTCCTCCAGGTCAGAGCTCCAGCCTGAGGTCTGTGTGTAGGCTTTGGGGGAAAACACCCTTCTTCTAACCTGCCTGTTCCGTTCTATGTGAAAATGAAGGTAAATTTAGCTACCAATAAATGAACAGCCTGGAAAAATGCAGGCTGCAGTAGAAAACAAAGCTTTAACATGTGTGAAAAGCTTTTTGACATGGCACTCTCCACATTGCTCTCAGTGTGTTGTGACAGCGGCAGGACAGCAAGTAGGGGTAGTGTTATGGGGCTCGATATTACACGCTGCTACTCAACACTTGCTCAGAGCACAGCACATCAGGATCAGCTGGGTGACTTCAGCAGGATATTTTTCAGTATCATTATTGCTAGGTCAAACAACACATACATATTCTGGGATAGCAATTCTAGACCACCAAGAGAAGAGTGCTGCACTCACATGTGTCGGTCAGCAGGCATGCACTGGATTTGAACTTTGTTGTTCTCAGTTCTTCCTCCCATACTTCTCTGGCTTGAAAAATTAAGTAACAGATTTATAACTGTAAAGGAGGTCACAGGACTATATCCAAATTTAAATAATTCAATCATTAAACTGCCTGTTAAACTGGAAATGTGGTATTAACAAAAACGACTGTGAATTGATTAAATTTATATAGAAAAATATCTGGAAGGAAACTTAAAAGGAACACCTATGTTAATACTTTAGGAACGGGAGAAGGTGTAAACCACAAAGAAATCCAAACAAGAACTTAAGACACATCTTCCACTTTTCAATCATGAGAACACTGTTGGTCCTTTAGCCATTTTCAAAGCTCCTTGGCCAAAAATGGCTTCACTTGCCCAGAGGCAGAGGGAAAAAAAAACCAAACCCAAGAAGCTGATCAAAATTGTCATCTATAACATCTTATTCTATTACAGGGAACACTGTTCAACCTTTAATGACACTAGTACCAAAAATAATGAAATCAGGGTTCTGGTAGAAGGTGTCTCATCTTTCTTTTCACCCACCTTCACCTACTACACTCCTGCCTCTAAAACAGAGCTGAAGGTGAGAGAACCAGAAACTTCTACCATTACTGATTTAAGAGACACCATCTGTTTAAAATACATACACACACTCATTAATGACATCATCCTCTTAACAGATTGCAAGGATATGAGCATTTAAACAAACCAAATTGTTCATGCAATCTCTTTCTTCACTGCAAAAAGCAGGTGAATCCAGAACATGACAAGCTGCCAATATTGTTTCTTTATGGAAGAAACAGTCATTTATCTGTGGCAAACAGCCTAGATGCTTCCAGCTGATTTTCCTCTAGTCTTAAAGAAGGATAAACTTAACACCTTTGCTTTAGCATTAAGCAGAAAAACCAGGCAGAGGCAATCTCGGGGGGAGGTGAGGGGGGGAGGAACACTTGTCTAATTAAACCAAAAGAACTTAAGGTTTGTGGAGCACAACGGGAAAAATTAACATGGATACAAGAGGCAAGGTATAAATAATCTCAGTCATGAATGCCCCAGTGCTATCCCAGATGCAAACCAGTACAGCACCACGCCAAAGAGCCTGTCACCTACTTCACAAGAGGTGTGACAGCTGAGTCACCAACCAGCCCCAGAACAAGAGGTGCCTCTGAACAGCCTTCGACCAACTCCCTCAGCAGGGACCTACTTAAAAACGGATCCAAGGAAATTACAGGACAGACACTGCTGCTGCACCACCTACAAACCTCAACCATGGATGGTCCCATCTCTGGAAATACCTTCTCAAGGATGCAGCAAGTAGATACTAGTTAAAAATATCAGGTAAGTCTTCCAGAATCACAACCACCAAGATGCATTTACTACATACATTTAATCACAATCCTTATCCAAAGTCCACAAGCAGCCAAGCCAAGCTGCAAGGCTCACTCAGAAGCAGTACCATTAAGAAGGAAATGGCGAAAATAATTCCAAATGTATTAACTAGCAGGTACTTTGAATTAATAATGTTGATTTTTTTTTACATGGTTAGACATGCATCAGTGCTCTTGGTATTGGTCAGTGTGACAATGCTGTGCACAGCATTAGTTTTGAAAGGACTGTATGTTTATAGTCCCAAGGAAATGGAGTTCAGCATACACTTACTCTGTAGGTAACATTTTTCTTTGAAATTTCCTGACAGTACATGCCAGCAGGAAGCGAAATGATAGGTGGCTTCCAAGACAGTGAACTAAAAACAAGAGAGCCTAAGTCACACCTACCTAATCCCTTAAGGAGAGAGCAGGAGGTTTAAAAAAAAGAAAACAGAATGAGCTTTTAAACATTATGAATGAGATAAACATTGCCTCATCCAAGTCCTGCCTCAACTGAGAGGAAAAGGCCCTTCTTTAAACAACTGAGATAAGACACACGTTAGCAATACACATCTGTTGGGCTAACCTGCAGCAGCTGGCATCTCCAGGGTAAAACTGGAACTCTATTCTTCATCTGACAAAATCCTGGTTATCAACAATAATACGTACTGTTCATTAGTAGGTCCTAGGACATGGTAGGAACAAAGAAAAGTTTTGTTCTAAAATAACTGTAATACATGAAAACTAGACATTTAACCCAACCTCGGCTCAGGACCCCACCATTAAGCTGACATGACAGAGCTACAGCTCACACACCTCTGCACCCCAGTGCACATCCTGCCCACAGAGCATAGCCATTCATGCTCCCCTAGCATGGACAGCATTCAGAGCAAGAATTCTGAGGAAACAGCTTTATGCACTTGAAAATTTCTTTTAAACAGGTTGGGATTGTATCTTAGTGTAAATGCCTATTTTCAAAAACTTGAAGTGTAGCCTACTCTGACAGGCAGATCAAAAGACAAAGCAACATCCCCCATGAATAAAACCTTCAAAAGCCACATTAGGAGCCCCACTTCCCTTGTGTCAGGCAATGAAGCAGCTCCTGAGAAAGCCCCTGAACCCATGCAAAGCTTCATTAGTGCAATACATTTTAGTAGTCAGGTTGTCCTGCCAATGATACTTAAGCTCTTATAAAACGGAGAAAGAGGAGGCAGTCGTAACGTCACTGACAGATCTGCAAGTATGGACAGCGCACAACTTACTACTTCTCTGCAACAAACCTCACAGGAGAGTCCCAGAACCATTCTATCAACACACATGGCTCTGATCCTTGGGAAAGATCTTCAGTTGACGGCACAAATTACATGTTAGAGGCTGGAAACTCCCCCGCACCCCAAAGGAAATCTGAAATTATTATCTATTAATAATAATTACTGATTCCTATTGTCCTTTTGATTTCCTGAATTTAGGCCTACACAGTTCTTGTTTTCAGCCTGACAAGTATTTCAGTGCCCACTTCACGGACACTTCAGCTGCTCACCCAGTCTTTGCCTTTAGTTTAGAAAATGGGCCTGAAGTTCACCAAAGTAAGAGAGAGCTGACCTAAACTGAACTATTCCAATGTCACTCTCCTTCCTACTGTGGTAATTCCAACCCCTCTAGTTCAGGAATACAGGGCAGCAGCTACAGAGAGCAGCTCACAAACATATGCAGTCTATACCTGAGCTACCCTGAGGCAGAGGGGCCCAGCTATTGTTTACCCAGAATATTCCACAAGAGGTACAAATACATTATAATTAATGATGGACATGGCTATGGAGTTCTTCATGGAAGACAAGGTTGGAGTGCCGGACAAAGCAGTCAGCAGGTGTTGATTCTGGAGCTGTCCCATCCATAACAAGTTGGACAGACAGCAAGTTGAGGGCAAAGACACAACACGAGCCCCCAGGCTGGGAGGAGCACAGGAGCCAGGACAGGCACAGCAGTCAGTAGGACAGGCAACACAGAGCTCGTGGGCAGCCAGAAAGGAACTGTTGACGCCTTTTGCTTCTGTAGAACCCAAATGAACAAGTTACGCCTGTAGAAAAAGTGACTGCCATCATTTCAAGGGCAAAAATCAACCAAAGCTCTTAAGATGGCAAGTGTTTTTTACTGGGTTCTTCATTGGCCTTAGCCTGGATATGCATTAGACTCAAGTATTTAGCTCATGCAGCCACTGCATCCTGCAAGAGCTACTCCACGTGAATGAACTAAAAATAATGCAGAAGCCACTGCCCCTAATTTTAATTTTGGGCATTCTAAGAGAAACAGTCTCTTGTGTGCGCATCTCCTACCACAAACTGCACTCCAGAACTGAGACCCCTATGAAAAAGTAAAACCTCAGTCTGCTTCAGAATCATCTGTGTTCAATGCTGTACTTGCTCCAATCAACACTGAAATCAGATGGGAATGCCATGAGGCACATGTGGAACAGGAGAGCACTTCCACAAGCAGCCCTTCCTAGGTGCTTCCTCCAATCCCTATTGTATTCCCCAAATCCTTTGTTCTAATGCCTTTCCTACACAACTTTAAGCAGTAGTACCCAAGGGGGACAGCAATGCTCTTACAGAACTACAGCACTCAAAAGGGCTTCCAAAATCCTGAGATGTTATTTTACAAGAACTCGGCACATGACGAAGGGCAGTGCAATCCAGTCTGCACACTGACAGCAGTCACTCCACTGTGGTCACCAGAGAAACCAGGGATTGTCTTTTCCCGTGTGCCCACCCATAATCCGGTCTAACCAAGAAGTTCCATGAACAAATAACAGCATGAAGCCACAATACAGGGGCTCCTCTAGATTCCAGAGAATCTTGTGTGTAAAACACCCGCACAAAAATTGTAATTCTTATCTAAAGTGTAAATAAAATCAATTCAACAAGTGAATATCTAAGTGGATAAATTGAAGTGGTTATCAGACAAAAAAAATCCGGCTTTGCAACAGTGACTGGTCACTTCTCACTGCGAGACAAATCAAAATCCACCCTGCAGAAAAACCAGCCTCAGAACAGAATGTGAGATTTGTTTCATTTCCGAAGCTTCCTGCACCATTAGATTCTTCCCTAAAGAAGAGACTTCATTGTTACGGCAATTAGTATTCCTCCACCCCGGCAAAGGGAGGGAAAAAAAGCTCTGAAAGGGTAATCGAGCCATTTCGCAGCTTTGCCTCCTTACTCCACCCAGTCTCTCTTCCCTGCTCAATGGCTGCTCACAGCATCCACAAACATGGGAACACAGCAACAGAAACACACAAAAACGAGATGCCCGAGAAAAAGCCGGACATTTGCAATGCATCTTACAGTTTAAAAATATTTTCTTTGTTTAGGTCCCCAACATAGTTTTCCTATTTAACAAAATGACTCTAAGGGCAAATAACATTCTGACAGCAGACCCTCCCTCTCCCGAAAACCAGCCAAATGCTGCACAATCATTTACAAAATGATCATCACTGAACGGAGGTTCTTTTACCACCACCTCCTAATGCCATGAACAATACTGTCATAGGAACACACACTTAAAAGAATCACCACAAAAATACATAATTTAGCCAGGTCAATACGCCCAAATATTTAATTATATTAAACCAGTGTTTATTAAAGGTTTTTAATATAGCTTAGATTAACCTTCCCCCATCCCTAGCAGGTAATTCATTATGAAAGGACTTGACCCGCACCAACCAAGCCCACTACTGCAGCACTATAGCCGAGGAAATGGTTCGACTGATACCATGGCAAAGAAAGGGAAGGTGTCACATTATTATTGGTATTAAAGGTCAAGTTTAATTGCATCCACCTTAAACAAAAAAAACAAAACAAAAATCTCACGCCCACAGAACTGAACAAACCCCAAACTTTTCAGGGGAGGCACCACTCCCACCCCCAACTTCCATCAAAAGCCCTGCCTGCATCTAACCGCCTGCCGAAACAAAACCTCGGGAAAAGCAATTAATACAGGATTTCAGCAAATTCGATTGCTATTATAAGGTTTTCACGGGCAGCCTGTGCACCTGCAGCCATCCAGGCAGTGATATGACCCCCAGAAGGAGAGATTAGACCTCCCTCCCCCGTTTTACTGCAGCTGGTTCTGAAGGTCTGAGCCACCTCCTATCGCTGCTGCCCTGCTGAGCACTGCAGGAAAACTGGGGATGCGAGACAAATTCTGAAACAACACCTACTCCTCTCCCTGGATTATTAATTCTCGTCTTGTTTTCGGTGCCGCGGCCGCGCTGGCGATTTGGGCCATCGCCCGACGCCCGGCCCTGCCCGGGGAGAGGGTGACAGGGGAAAACCCCCGGCAGGAACCGGGGAGGGATGCTCGGGGTCCCCTCCGCGCACACACCGGGCCCATCGCCCCTGAAGGCTTTTTTATCGCTATTTACCCTGGCCCATCGCCTTCTCCCGGTATTTGCTAAGTCACGGACGGAGCGGCGCGGCCCGCGGGGGGAGGGGGGACACGGGCCCGGCGGCGGCTCCG
>VZRR01005466.1:64292-100460 GCA_013398015.1 Oreocharis arfaki
GGCGGGGACGGCCGCCCGCCGCCATCTTGGGCGGCCGAGGCGCGGGGTGCGTGTCCCGGCGTGCCGCGCGCGCCTCCCGGCGTGCACTGCGCGCCCGCCCGCCTGAGGGGGCGGCGCGGGGACACCGGGAGCACCGGGAGTAATGGGTGCTTACCGGGCCACACCGCCAGTACGGTCAGGCACCTGTGCGGTCAGGCACACCGGGGAAACTCCGGGCACAGCAGCAGTGGCACCGGGCGCGCCGGCACCGGGCGCGCCGAGTGTCACCGAGCACCGGGAAGGCGAGGCACAGCGGGTACACCCACATCGATCCCGGCCTCCCGCAGGCACTGAGCGCTGTAGTGCCTTCCCAGTGTCCCTTCCCAGGAATCCCCTCCCGGGACAGCTCTGTTCTAGTGAGTGACCTTGTCCCGCAGATCTGGAGTCACCAGAACTGAGAGGAATGTTCAGATCTTTTGTGTCCATCACATCACCTCCGTGTGACAGGGTCTCTGGGAGCTCCCCTCTGCATCTCCCAGTGCGCCTTCACAGGGTCAGTATAGAAACAGTCGCACTTTACACTGGTAACTGAATGTTTGCGTAGTTAAATCTCAAGATGTCATTTGTTTAATATCTCAAAATGGTAGTTCCTGATGGTAAATTTAGGCATAGACCACTGCTGCTTTAGCCCATGCGCTCGCAAGAGGTGGCACGGGAGAGTCGTGGAGACTCTTGGCATTGCCTCTCTCAGCTCCTGTTTGACCAACACAGCCAAGCAACTCTGTCCAGCAGAGTTCTCCCATCAGTTTGTTGTTTTGAATCCCTATGATGTCCAGTGGTCGTGGTGTCAGGGGCAGCAGTGCTTGCCCAGGAGCTCTGCACAACCCATCACGGTGAGCACTACAGCTGCGCTGGCAGAGGCCCCAGGCAGGGAACCTGCTGCTGGCTGGGAATCCCAGAGCCCCGCAGCCCCAGGGACAGTGACCACGGCCACCTCCAGCACAGGGCTGCAGTGCAGTGAGACTGGGGCCACACAGCTGTCTGAAATGCTCACCCGAGAGAAGAGGTAATTCCACATGGAAAACCACCTAGATAGCAAAAACTGGAAGAAACTTCAAGGGACACAGAAAATTTCGTAATCAAAAGCTGTACAGCCTTATCTGTTAGTCCTGCGAGTAGCAGTGGAGATTACTAATGTAGCAGTTATGTAATGGCCCTCTGTGTTTGTACCCAGGGCACCTGAGGGTGCTGGTGTCAGCTTTGCCTTTGCTGGGCCTTGGGCCCTCGCTTGCTCTTGTTTATTTTATACAGCAGTAGACAAGAGAGGGCTGTGCAAACCCCGAACACCACACATGCACTTGTCAGGGTTATTTCACAGGCAACATGAGAAACACAGGGGACTGAAATTTAGGGGAAGGCTTTCAAACAGTTGTCCAAATTACCTTGGCTTTGTTCCATCTGCTTGCAAAGCAGGCAAAACTGCTTTGAGAGCCTCAAAATTCTAATATTTCAAGTATTTTGGGGTGCGTATTCAAGTGATAATTAGCATCTACCCAAAAAATTAAATCTGGTTCACAGTGATTAATGAATTTTCCAAAGATTTTTAGGACACTGGTATTTTATTCTTTTGCAGCTGGTCTTCCTTGTAATATCATTGCTTGATACTAGAATGGAAAAGAAGTCCCAGCTGCCAGCACGGCAGAACCGTGAGGAGCCTCAGAGCCCATTTTTCTTGATCATTTCCTTGATGGCCACCGTGTACCTCGATAATAGCAAACACGTACCCCGCGCCTCAGTGGGGACAGGCAGATCCAAATTACACAGCTCCTTCTGATCTCAACTTCAGTTTTGTCTTCAGAATATTCCTAAAGGCAGTGTTTGTAGCTTGCACACCTCTGCTGCAGTGTGAGCCAGGCTTCTTCAGGGGAGTTTTTGCCATCTGGGGTGGCACAGCAGTAGCTACTACAGCAGAGATTATGATTCCAAACGTTCCATCAACCCTTGCCACACGCTTCCTGCTAAACACGGAAACTGGATTCATTGATAATTCATATGTTGCCTCTGAATGAAAGTTGTCATTAATATTCTACACGTGTACATATTTGTGTAGCAAAGCACCTGCAGTGACTGTACCACTGCACCCAGCTCATGTACATGTTTCACGTCCGTCGCGGTGCCTGACCTACAAAAGATGTGAGCTGGTACAGCCACAGAGCTCTGGAAAAGAAAGAGTTGCATGAAAATGCCTCCACAGATTTGAACTGAAAGATCAGTGCAGTTTTAGGTCGGGACTGAATTCCAGTGACACAAATACTGTCATTACAAGGTGCCTAAGCACATACCAAAGGAAAATTAACTTCTAGCCGTGTCTTGCAATTCAATTTAATGAGTCAATGGGCATGTCTACCTGTGTCATTAACCCTGTCACTGGGATAAATCACAAGAAATGAGCATTTTTTCTTCTTTTTATTCACTAGTGAATAGTGACTTCTCTGTGGCTCAAGCAAGACTCTAGAACTGCAAATTTTTCACTTCATTGTTTTTATATGTGCAAAAGTTTTAGAAAATCCCACTCCCAGTACTCATGTGGCCTTTCTTCTACATCATAAACATAGGGAAGAGGGCAGTCTGTAAGTATGTCCCTCTCTACGTGACATTCTCAATAGCATTAAAAAGAAGATAAACAAATCCTGTCTCTGAGGTTTCTGTGTTGGGAACCTTGGCCCTGTGCAAAGTCTTCCTCTGTCGCAGTAACATTTTTCACTGAAGTGAGCCCCTTATCTAATTTAGTATGAAGGAAACGAAAACTGAATTTTCAGTAAGCGTTCCTGTTTTACTGCTAGAAGTTGCCGTTCCTGTTTTTATTCCATTCTGCATCTCACCTGGGCTGCTGATCACATAGAGCTTATAAAGAGTTTATGCTGCTGTCAATGACGATGTGTTTCTGTATCTTGATTCAATAGTCTTTGACGGTCCAATACTATTCCAATGGATATTGCTTTCACATGGTTCCTTCTTTAAGCTCACGTGTTCAGCGACTGCTTTTCCTAGAGCCAGAGGATGAAAGTCCGCGTACATGAGGCATTTCAGCTGCTTATCAGTTCTGTTTCCACTGGTGTCCCCTGCCAAGCCCTTATCCAAACCTGACTGCTCGCTCTGGAGGTGCAGCGTTCCCTGGCAGCTGTGGGCCTGGTCCCTTGGTAGTCCCTGGTTATCTGCTGGTTCCTCCGTGTTTTTGTGAGGTTGTAACTGGTGTCTGCTCGGCCTCACGTTCACCTCCTCTGTCCCCATAGTGACTGGGATGTTAAAAATATCCTTTTTCTGTGAGATTGTGAAAGCAAGCGTTGTCTATAATAACCTTGTTAAAGTTTTGAACGTAGGAGTATCAATTGCAGGTATTTATTGCCAAACAAGAAGATGTCTTCTGTTCCCAAAATTTAAAAATTTATGAGAATTACATTATTCAAGGATAAGTATACTTACTTAAAAACTTTTATTCAACTGCTTCAGCAAATTATTCCATATATCTTAAAAATGTTTTTTCTGGGTTACAGTGAAGGCCAGTAACATGCACATTTCAGCTAAAAGGATGGTAAAGTGGTGCAGAGATAATAAAGCATCCACCTTTTAATCTAATTGGGGCATGCACTTTTGCCTGCAAAAGCTGCACACAGTTCTCATGCTGATGCTGCAGCTGAACATGCAGATTAGGTCATCTTAGGCTCCTGTAGCTAACCAGGATAATTTGTGCATAAGTACCTGATATGCCTAGAACACTGCTGCAAAGGTCCGTGCAGGTATTTGGGGTCGGATGCATCGCTCCTGGCTCTCCCAGATGTGCCACACAGCTGCAGTTGAGCTGCAATTCAGCAGTTTGATGGACTCTAGCACAAGCCTTATTGTACCTCAACATCCCTTGTCCACTCAAACTTGTAACCTGTAGGAGTCACACTTCAGGTGAAGCAAAAGGAACTACCATTGTTAGATAGAAGCAGTGATATCAGGTTGCTTCCCAGATTTGTATCGAAGTAAAACAAGCAGATATAACCTAAAAGCTGGGGAAAATAGACCAAAGCAAACAAGCATGAGGCAGGAGTATTGAAAGAGGGGAGCTCAAACTAACATCGGTGTATTCTTAATCCACAGTTATCCCAGATTTGGATTAAACTGCCTTCTGGAGGGGTTTCTAGGACCCTTTTTGCGTTGACGTATTTACCCCTTGTCACAGCATTTCTCCTTCTAATGGGTTTATATTTTAAAAGGCATGAGATGAACTTTTCTGCCTCACGTATCATGGACAGTGCTGCTGTGTCAAAAGCACAGTTAAAAACAAAGCAAATGTGTTGCTTTTTTAATTCTTCAAATTCCATTGCTAATTATAGTTATGTGTATGTTGTTACTGCTGACACTGTCCACCCGCCTTCTAAATTCCTTTCACTATACTCCTTTTCAGTTGCGATATTAAAGCACTGCCAGCAGTGCTAAGTGACACTGCTTGCATTTTGTAGAATCATCAGAAGATACAGAGATTATATGTAGATTTTTATATAATCATCAAGGGGTGTTTTTATTGCACTCAGCCCAATGTTAAAAGATATTCTTGTGTTATTCTTTGTGCTTTATAATCTTATTGTTTCTATATAACACACAGAAATCTAGAATTTGCTTCTAGTTTGCTCTTCTTTCCTCAGAGTCCTTTTAGCCGTAGGTATGGCTTGGTTACTGCAGAGTCACCAGAAGCTCTTTAAATTCTGCTTTTATGGCACAAATCTGTTGTTCAAGATATTGTAAAACACCGGAGAAGTGTGGGCTCTGCCCCATGGGTGCTGCAGCATTCCAAACACAACTTTATGGGATAAGTTACCTTTATTTAGTCAATCCATGAATATTGGAGAAGGATGTTATTTGTTGTGTGATTCCTTTATAGCTGTGGGAAATGGGAAAAGTCGTCCAGGGACTGTAGCTGGGGCTGTGCCAAAGGAAGGGTTGCAGCCACTGGCTGCACTCCTGTCCTGTCGTGGTGACACAGCCTCTGTCCCTGCTCCGCAGGTGCGGCGGGGGCGGAGCTGACTCCGGCCCGAGGTGCTGCTGCTCCCGCGGGGTGCTGGACTTTGCTGCTGAAGTTATGCACATGCTACACGGGAGATTTGCAACTACAGGCTGAGGTATGCAGGGAGTCTGATCAGTACCTGCTGGGAAGATGACTTTTAATCTTACATGTCTTCTAAACCACAACATAATCGTAAGCAGAAATACTTCCTCTTACAGCAAAATGAATGCTCTTTTCCTAACGAACAATCTATTTAGCTGACAAACCTGCACCAGCTTTAATAAACTGACAGTGTGTACCCCAATTAAAACCAGCAACATTTTATAACAAATAGAACTATTCAGAAATTTAAATGCCATACCTATCCTTTATTTTTTATATTTTAGAATATTTGTTACTACCAGAAAATGAAAATTCTCTATTAGATTAGAAACTCTTGTTTCTCAGCAACATCATGAATATTACTGGTCTAACTAGAAGGCTGAGAAGTTGAAATAGATGTGTGCTGAGAGCCCCAAAAACTTCTAAAAAGCTAGTCTAGGTTTCTTTCCAAAAGGACAGAGTATTGCAGCTTCCCTACGAGGAGGAGGTAGGTGGCTCAAATGCCGTGTGATTCACGGCCGTAAGAATGCACCACCACCAACCCATGCATGGATACTCACACGCCCTGATCAAATTATATGTTTGACACATTCTTAAACTGAACCTTTCTGCAAGCAATTACACACGTTAGTGATGCTGTGATTCAGTGTGGTGCTGGCTGATGATGAAACACTGCAGGGCTGCTCCTCATGGCACATGGCACCAGGAAACAGGAACCTTAGCTTGCCTTGTTACCACTGGCTTCTCTCTTGAGAACAGCTATAATGAATATTACCTTAAATGCTTGTGAAGGAGGACAACTTAGAGACACCACCTGTTGCAGTAGGTATTTTCTAATAAATGTGCTGAAAATTGTAAATGGAAGAAAAAACCTGCGATTGAAAACTTTTGTCAGACAGCGAAGACACAGACACAGCATGGGACAGAGCTCGTTGTGGCTCTTGGGGGGCTGCAGCCGCTGCCCAGGGAAGTGCAGCTTTGGGAACTGTAAAGGACAGAGGAAGTGAAAGGGTTCGTTCAGTGGTACATGAACATGAACACTGCTGCAGTCAGTCCCTTCTGGGTGCAACTGTACGTCTGAAGAGGGAGGGAAAGGGAAGGAAGAAGGAATATCTGTCCATTTTTGGAAAAGTTACAAATTCTTAACACTGATACAGTGTGATGTCCTGTGTTTTTTCCTCTCAGGAACTCCTCTTCTTTGGAGCAAATAATTTCATGTCTCTTGAATACTTCTTAAAACATTCCTAATGCCAGCATTATTCATTAATGTTTATGAAGTTTGTTTATATTTGTGCTTCAGTAAATGTCACTATAAAAATAATATTATCAAGTACTGGAAAAAATCTTTTCCCAAACCAGTGGTAAAGCTCTTGGTGGATGTGATGGAATTAATCATCCAACTGGTCTGCAATGTTTGTAGAAAACAGTGGATGTGCCTCCACACGCTGCTGGCTGAAAAGCTCTCTCAGACATTTGGTGTACTTCTGTTATTTGTTCTAAGCATCATTTAGTTCCCTCAGTGACCTTATTATGTTTATATATATAATTAGAAAAAGATACATTTTAGGATGTGACATTTTTGGCCAGGTTAAAAAATGCACTTAATTAAAATTGCTTCAGAAAGGATCAATTGTTCCTGGCTCTCCACTGGATTTCCTGTATTCGTTCCAAACAGGAAATTCTAAATAAATTTCATTAAATTAATGTGTATTACCTAAAAAATTGATAAAAGACTGAGTTCTGTGATTTTAAGAGCTCTCTATGAAAAAGGAAATAGAACTTTACCTCAAGGTAAAAAATCAGCATCCAACCGTGACATACAAGTTTGCAGGCAAGACTTTCACTGGTGCCAGTTAGAGCTGCACTGAAAGGAGATTATAGTTATGTAATAGAATGTTTTAGTGAATAGTTTCATAGTTCAATAAATTTTCTATGACTGGGAGACACGTGGGGCAGAGTGGGCTCTGAACAGTGTTTACCCTTTATTTTACACCAGTAAAACTGTGTTTACCATTTATTTTACACCAGTATTCCCTCTGACTTAGCCAGGAGTGATCCACAACTCTAACTAGGAACAAGATCTCAGCCTTGAATTATAAAAATTACAGTTCTGAGGTTCAATTTTTTCTCATTTTAATCTATAGTGATATCCTTGGTTAGAAATGGTGTTAATAAACAATGACAATCCTTATTTGGAATTGAGAAGGCTTTCTAATTGAGAATGATTTATTAATTCTTAAAAACATAGGAAGGAACTCCTCTTTGCTTCATTTAGAATCCCAGTAGATTTCCATTTGGCCTGGAGAGTTTTCTCTGTCCCCATTTTCAGGCTTCATTGCGTTATCTGTATTCACTGCTTTATCTCCTATGGCATCTTCTTCATTATTAAGCAGGGTCTGAGAAGGAGAGATTGGATTAGAACAATTTTGTCATCTTATGGCACAAGACAATATAAAGTATCCTGTAACATTTTTGACATACTGATAGAGCAGATTTTTTGATATGAACTCTTAACACATCTGATCTGTACAGTCTTCTGATAGGTTGTATTTGCAGACCTACTCTGTGATTTTTCAAAAACCTACCAACCAACCAATTTGCCTCTTTTAGGGACTCGTGGAGGGTGATGTAACACAGCCAGGGATGCTGATCTGTCCATAAGAACTGAGAACTGCATAGGTAAGGAGCTTGAGTTCGCAACGTTGTTTTTTCCCATAGCAATATTTCCTAGGATTCTTTTTTCTCAGGACATAGAATTAATCGCTCTGATGGTGCATAACATGGGTGAAAGAAATACCCGTTCTTTTAAGTTGCCAATGTAACCATAATTAAAAAAAACCCAACAAAATCAAAACCAAACCAGACAGTGTTGGGGAGGGTAACTGATTGACAATGTGCCAGAATAATGGAGTTAAGTAAGGCTGTTAGAGAGCAATTAAATTCTGGTAAGACAGTAATAACTACTGTGGGAGTCTGGACTGTAAAATTTTCAGCCTTAATACCTCAACAGACAGTTCTGAAAAATTCACCTTTGCGTCACCTGCACGTCTATAGGAACAGGCATGTCCTCTGCTGGTGAATGCCAGGGTAGGAGCTCAGTTCCAGAGCAGTTGTGTGTGCAGCTCCCATTGATCACAGAGCTTCTGTTGCAGAAGCAGGAAGAAATTAAGCTAAGAGTTACGGTAGTGAGTTGAAAAAAAAAAAGTAAGTTATGGGGAAAAAAAATGGACTCATTTGGGAAAAGTGGTTTCATTTTTGGAGGGCCTGGTGTTCTTGTACATGCGGCTGCATTCTCCATCTCCTACCTTGTCCGTCTGCTGATGCTCAGGAGACCTTCACCTTTTATTTTCAGGTGAGCAGAGCTGGGCTCTGTGTGCCAGTAGAGCTTTCAGAAGCGTTCTTTGAATGCAGAGAGATACCTGTAGGCAATTCCAGCAACACAGCTTTTATTTCATTTTCTTGACAGAAAAAGACCAAACACTGAAAACAGTGGTGATTGCCTTTTAATAAGCAAGAAATCAAGTAAGTTTCAAATGGCTAAGGACAAAATCTCTGGGGAAAATAAACCAAAAACATTTCCACCTTCAACCTGAGAGATCAGCGTTCAGAGTGTGTAACCTGCCAGGTTCTGTGTTCACCATTAGGTATTTTGTACAAACCACCTTTTTTAATTCAGGGTGGTTTTCCCACAAGGGAATCTGTCCATGCTCCAAGTTAATTATGTTTCTCTCCTCTCGAGTTTCTTTACTACCTAGAATTTTAAGCTAATGTAGTCTATTTTAGGTTTTTAAAAGTGCTCAGTGCTATCATATCTATGTAGTCATCTATAAAAAGATTATTAAAATCTGAATACAGGGAAGTAGAGGACAGCTAGGGATCATCCTAGTTCTCACAGAACATGGTATCTTTGGGCTGGCTAAAATTGTTGTCCTCAAGTAGTCCTGCTAAGCATAATGTGTACATTTTAATGAGGTGAGTTAATCTCTATGTCCTAGGGACAGACTTCGATAGTATTATCTGTCACTACTTACAATACTGTATGAATTAGAGTGCACAGAGCTGTTCTGGGACTGCCAGAGCAGTTAAGGAAAAACAGTGTTATACAGGACACTAAAATTGAGTTGCTTACAGGCACTCAGCTCCAGTTGGGGTCAATGTCAGCAGGGACTGCAGTAACAGAGAGAGGGCACGTACTCTCCTAAGATAATGCCAGATGCTGAGATTTTGCAATAAATCCCTTGCCCCCCAGTTTCCATCAGCCTTGTCCCCACCTGGAAGTCTTCAAAGCCTGTTAGCAAACAGCAACAAGTGTTCTGCTGACACCTAAGATGGGGAGAATAAAACACCAGCAGTGCTAAATGTCACACTTGGAAATGGCAATCGTACATGTTCAGCAGCCCATTACCCACTGAAGATTAAAAGATAATGTGGGTCCTTGCTGGGAGGATGCATCACCAGTCAGAAAAATGGAAAGCACTGAGCTCAGAGAGAGCGGAGCCCGCCGAACGCGCTGGCGGGAGCCTGTGCCAGTGAGCTGTTACCTAACAACTTGGTAATTCGAGCTCTGATGCAGAGTCAGGGAACACAAGGGAGCCTCTTGTAGCCCAGCATTTAGAGACCTGAAACTGAAAATCAACTAAAATGACTTAATATTTTCCTTTTTTAATATTAGCAGTCCAGTGTTTATGTGAGCTCTAAGACGTAAGGGGGAGCAAAGTGGATTTAAACATGGCTGTATGGCCAGAATGGAGAAGCGGGGTCAAATAAGCAAGCAGGAACCTTTCTAGTGTCAGCCTTGAGCTGTGAGGGCTCTGTAGTCCAGCAGTGGTGGGGCACTGTCCCCAGGAACAGGTACCAACACTACATGGAAGGTGCTGGAAATGCAGGCAGGTCAGCAGATGCACTGAGAGCCAGGTGCATGGCAATGCCTTTTATCTCCATGTCCCAAGGGGGCATTGGAGTGACCTGAGAGACAACTGAAGTGGTGACTGCAGAGGGGAGGGATGCTGCTCTGTGGGAAGAGGCTTCTGGAGGGGAGAGAAGTTCCTTCAGTGGCTGGTGGTGGTTGTGATTTGGTGTATGTGTTCCTTACTCACTCATAGATTTGTGTGAAGATTGTCAATAATTTGGTTGGTAGGGGCTCACCAGGTAAAGGACAGTAAAGGCTGCTCAGGGGTAGTCAGAGATGATGCTCATACTGGTAAGGGCTCCCTAAAAGGCAGTAAGAGTTTCCTGAAATCTTCTGCAGCATCGATGCAGGAAAATCAGTTGCCCAGCTGATAAAAGGTTAAAAATAATGTGAAGACATCAACTTGATTAGTTTAACATTCATGCTTACCTTAATATCTGAAATGCTTTCTTCCACCTTCTATAAGCTTAAGGAAATTCACCTCGAGCAGGTCCTTCAAGGTGCAAATGAACCTTTGGTTTAAAGAAGGAAGTCACACCAGTGAATACAGCCTGGTTCCAACCAGTGATCGCATTTCTGTGCAATTATTTGATTAGCAAAGTACATTTTTTTCAGATCATTTGCAATGGATGCAAGAGCTTGATATTAGCTACTTACTGTATCCCGAGACCAGTTTAAAACCAGTGTGGAACCTCCTTAGGGTACGTTGGAAATGGGGTAGAAAATGTGAGGACTTGTAGTAAATCGTTTAAGATCTTGTAGTAAAAATAATTTTCATAGGACTTGGGTTGTTTCACTGAGTGACACAAACAGCACTCTAGATCTGTACTGATTTATTTTTGTGCACTTCATTCTTCATTTCAATTGCCTTGCTTCTTGTGGAGTAATTTACATATATGCAAAATGGATGTAAAAAACAATCAGAATTGTGGCCTTTCTCACTACGATTTTGCAAGTACTAATAATAGAAGAGGGTGCAAGGCAAGTGGAGAATCTTGCCTTCAGGCATGAGTCTGATTTCACAGCATTTCTGTCCCGTTCATTGTTTTGATGTTATTCTTAATTTATCAGTATTTTTACTAATTAGAAAAACACTCAACAAATTGCACCATTCAAAAAATTGTTGTGCAGCTCAACAGCTAATACACATTTTAATCTGGAGTGTTGAGAATGGTGGTGAGGAGCAAGACAGGATGGAGTGGGGGTAGGGAACTTGGAATAATTCAAAGAAATTGGAGAGAAGGCAAGAAGCTCATTTTATTCCCATTTATCAATTAAGGCAGGATTCTGTGTTTATCCATCGTGGCAGACAGAGGGAAGGAAAGAGAGGAGGGGGTCACGAGTTGGGTGTTTGTCTGTGAGCACGCCAGTTGTGTTGGGAGAGGTGAACACAGCAAAAGAGAGAAGTTGCTGTTGGTATTCACAATCAAAGAATGTCTGAGCAGGGCAGTGATCATCTCGGCAGAGTCTGTAGCCCCCATATTAGCCAGGTGGCCAGTTCTCCACTTAGTCTGCCAAGTGAGTTGATCATGAGCTCGGAGCCAGACAGAGTGCCAGGTGGCCAGATCCGTCACTCAGCATCCAATTAACAATGACACTGGTTTGGAGCCAGCGAGAAGCCGGCTCTGCGACGGGGAGAGGGGCCATCACCACACCACCAGTCCCGTCCCTGTGGCAGGTCCAGCTGCTTTCCATTTCTCTGGAAAGCTTGGGCTTCTTGAGACTTTGCTTTGAGTCATTTTGGTTGGTTGGTTTTGGGGTGTTTTTTAAGCAGTAAAGCTGTCTAAATCTTTTGGATGTCTCAGAGTTTTTCTTTTCCAGCACTGTCTCCATGGCTCAGAGCAGAGCTGTGCCGCACTGTGAGCACTGAGTCTGTCCACACAGGAAAGGAGCTGCCCAGGTCATTTAACTTCTGAATGGCCTTGGAGTATTGATCCAGTTTAGGGAATGTTAGCCCGTGTCTGGTACTGGGATCATGGCACTGGTGGACCGCGCCTGATTATACCTGAATTTCTTGGCAAGAAATAACCCTCCACTTAGATCTCATCAGGAATTTTAGAGATAAGGGCAGTTTTCAAATTCTGCTTTTCACACTGATTCAACATTCAGTAAAGGCAATTGATCTTCAAAGGCTTTTTCACCTCAGTGGGTTATGCAAGATGCTCTTCATTACCTACACATTATTTAATGGGTCTATTTTCCCCACTCTTTACATCTGTCACAAATTTTCCATAGGTTTAAATGGAAGTATAAAATTAAAAGTTTATTGTGATTATGTGGGTATAATCATGGATTTTCTGAGAAAGCTTTGAAAGACAAGCAGGATTTGGGAGATGGAATGGCCCAGTGAAGCTGTTGTTCAAACAATCCTGTTTGTTGGGGCAGTCATTGTCCACACTAGTGGCTCTCTGGGGGCTGTGCATATGGTCTCTTCTCAAGCCTTACTGGTCTGCCATAGGGTCAAAGCCAAAAATTTTTGAAGTCTTTTCCAATCCGTAGAAACCATGTTGAGACATGTAAGTAGAAAGTCAGCTTTATTCATATCTTGTGAATACATAGAGGTCTTCCATTTGTAGCATCTTCCATTTGTGCATAAGTACTAGGGTATTAAAAAAAATACAGGAAAGGGGAGTATTTTAAAATTTATCTCTCTTTAAGCTTCTCATAGGCTGAAAATAGCCTTCCACCTTTAGACTGGCAGTTAGGGCAAGATACACATTCCAGAATCAGACAAATGGACTGGCTGAAAGTGAGATAATAGTTTATAGGAATGGAGCTATTTATAGCCTGGAGGATACAGTGGTTCAGCGACAGCCCCATGACTCACGGTCAGCACGGGGAAGGTGTTCTCAGGGGAGAGGCCTGGCCAGCATCTCAGAGCTGTCACTGCAGTTCCACACGTGGCAAACTGACAGAATGACTGTCAGGGGGTTGTGATTCTACCTCAGCAGCTACAAATAATGACATTTAAAACTCATTTTCTCTGGCCAGGTATCAGATTGGTCACATCTCTGATTTGCTATGTATGAGTACAAGGATACACATATGAGACAATTAGCTATATCAAGCAGAGTGTTTAAAGAGAGGGCGGCGTCTCCTTTGGCAGATGGAATACAACATACCAGTGCTCAGATACTCTATTTGTTAAATCATGTAATATTTAATCCAATCTGTGTTAGATTTCTCAGTGATGAGACAGGAATAGCGGTTTTGATCCATAATTCCTTAAAGGAAACGAAATATCCCAGCATTTTTGGATGAAGGGGACAGTAACTGATGTACTATGATCCTGAGTTGACTCAGAGTGGCCCTGTGACCTTGTGTTAGCCTCTCTCACCAGTTTCCATGGCAAAACGGAGCTAACAGTGCTTAATTATCCACTTTATCTAGTAAATAGGGTTAAGGCTGGGGACGTTACGACCATTTAATTACTCTTTGTAATGAGCTCTGAAGAGAAGTGACTAAGAGCCGGTGGTGCTGGAGTAAATCTCACGGCTGCTGTATAAACTGTGTGGGCAGGGTGGGAGGCCCGGGCTGCGGCAGATGCCGATGCCGCCCGTCCCCGCGGGCTCTGCGCTCCCAGCGGGTGCCGGTGCCGCACGCCGCCGGCAGAGCGGGGCTGCCGGGCGGATCCCAGCGCCGCCTCCCGCGGAAGGCTGCGGTCTGGCCACCGCCGAGCGTGATGCCGAGCGCCTTGCATCATCCGCCCTCCTCCCCGTCTCTCCGCCACAGCTGCGATAGTCACAATTAGGCTGGGAGGAGTGTGTCCGTGGCATTTCTGCCCGTTGGATCCCTCGCAGACCATCCCACGAAGGTGGGGTTTCTGCCGTGCTTACGTGTCTGTGTTTTAAATCAGGCTCGCCTTCTGTAGCTGCTCTGCAGCCGGCGTGCCCTTCCGTGCCCTGCACACACAGGGCTGCAGAGCGAGAGCAACTTGTGGCTGGCAGAGCGCCCGCAGCCTCCTCAGCGGTCGGACCCCAGGCCCCCCTGCTCGCCCCCTCCTCGGCTCACCGGCCCTTCGGCCGCGCACAGGAGGGCCGGAGAGCTGCTCAAGGGAACTTGAGAGAGAAAAGGAACTCGGAGAGAGAAAAGGCTGTATTAGACTAAGTTTTTGGTTATCAGCGGCAGGACAGGTGCCCAGTAGCGGGCACGGTAATCCCCGACTGACCCTGCTCGCCGCCGTCACCCAGAGGAGCCCCAGGGTGCGCACCAGCTCTGCCTTCACTGGCACCTGCTCACGCAGCTACACCAGCAACCCAAGGATGTCTGTAATCTCTAGCCAGTACAGAATGAACGCGCTGAGCAGTTTTAGTCCCTGAAAATGATTCATTTTGAAAAACAACTTAAAACAAGAAGTTTTTGATTGGTGGCTAGGTTCAGAAATGCTTCGTTATCTTGTTTTGACTTCAAATGTTTGTGAAATATAAAGAAATTATGACTTTGTGTCTCTTTCTTATGTTCTAACATGATTGCTTTTAGAATACCTCCATCATTTTGGACCAGCAGAAGGGTGTTTTCATGTCACTTTCTAAGGGCAGGAACTAATGTAGTCATATTGATGAAGGCAGTGCCCAGGTCAGAGAGAAAGGACAGAAAAATTAATGGTCAGCTTTAAGTATTTCAAAACTGAAAGTTCTAGGTAGGGCCTTCCTCAGATAATGTTTTTCCATTTTAATTAATTCTTCAATCTCTACTGACATTTTTTACCAGCATCATCAGGCTTTACAGTATTTACATTTGTTTACTTTTATATTGGAATGTTGGAGAACAACATGCGAAAGAACGAAACCCAAATGAGTTCAAAGATATTACCAGTTTGTCATTAATGTAATATGGGGCTTGTTTATCAATGACCTCACATTCTCAGATGCCAGTTGAAAACCTGCTGAAGGACCAGACAATTGGAATGACTGTCTATAATTGAGCTGTCACCAAGTCAGCTGCCATCCCAGGGATCATGGAATCCTGTTCCTAAATGTCTGTGACACCACAGAGTTTTGTGGGGATTTTTGCCACAAGAGGATGAGAGTCTTCTCCAGGTTAGAAGAACCTCTCTCTCCTGGCCCTCTCTTCTCCAGTCATCCCAAATCGTGCTGTTGGCAGGCCCTTGGATAGGCAGCAGGGAGGATTTTGCAAGACGTATTAAGGGTAAAACTCTTTGCTTTGATTGCAGGTGGCTTTCACTACAGCACTGCTAGATTCATGCTAATTTCAGTGTACACTTGATGTGAAGCTCTGTGTATTTCTAATTTCGACTTCCCTTGCTCCAGTCCCTCTGTTGCCCCCCTTGACACCCAAATACCCATTACCTGACAGACACGCCTGGCAGTGTGCTCAGGAGGAGCTGATGAAAGAGAGCCCCTGCCAGACACCATGAACAGTGTTGCCCCAAGGAAACAAAAATTGCCTGTCTGTTTTACACCCATGTGCTGTGCAGATTAGGATATGGCTTTAGGTATTTGAATGCTTTAAGCCTGACTGTAAGATTTTTTTTTACCCCCATAATAATGAAGTGGAACTAAATGCTCTGTTTTCCAATATGCCACAAGGCTGATTAAATAGGAGGCTGGGAAAGGGGGTGTAGAGTCAACATTTAGCTTTGGGTATTCCTTTGTTTGTTATTTTTGAACAGTAGGTTGGAGCAGATTACAAAGCTTGAAATGAATATAAATAGTTTCCTGATTTAAAAAAAGAAAGAAAAAAGCAGAAGAGTACTTAATTTAAACCTTGCCCTGAGGAGCTGGCAGCTCAAAGCCAACACGTGGACTTGTGTAGTGGCACTGTAAAGAGTAATTCCAAACCAAGAGGAAATGAAACTCATCTAGCTGGGTTTGTTTCAGTGTTCTCCCAGCCCAACTGTCTGTGGAGCTGTTACCAACATACTTGTACTGGGAATTAGGAAGCTATTATTTGTAACAGCAGTTATTTGTAACAGCTCTCCTCCACTGCAGAATGCCTTCTTGGCACCCAATGATTTCTGCAGCAGTCCTGGAATGGCAACAGTCCTCATAATTTTAATAGTTCTTATCATCTGGGAAATACCAATCCATTTTTGGAGTCCTGGGTTTACTTATAGCATTAAGATTAGTTAATTAATATAATAACAGTGATATCATTGTTGTATGTAAGACTTGCATGGGCAGGGAGCTTCACTGCCTTTCCTGACAGCTGGGCAGAACAAGGAAGGAAGGGCCAGGTAGGGCATTAGGGCAAGTGAGGAATGGAACAGCAGCCTCCTTCTTCCCAGCTCCCACAGTGGGACCTCCAGACAAGCTCTTCCCATTCATCCTAGCACTTGGTTTTCCTGAAGAAATCTGGCAAAGGATCAGGCAATACATAATGGAAAGGCTGCTGCATGCTGCAAGCAACAAACCCCACCTCATCTGGCATTCATTTTTGTTGCATTTGGAGACGTGCACTGGGTAATCCAATATGTCTTTTATGTCTTATCTGGTATGGTTTGCAGCAGGCCTGTTTAGTGAGCTTGTCACCTTTAGGCATTAGTGATGAACAGCATCTGAAAATGGAACCTCACCAGGCTGCTGCTTAAGCAGTAGGAGAGCACAGCTCGGGCTCCCAGCCAGCCTGGGCTCCACGGCCGGCACTGCCCGCGGAGCCGCGCTGACCCAGGGGGCCGTCCACTCACTGTCCCTAGTCTAAGCCTACAAATATGAGCTTATGGTAAAATACATTGAAGCAGTTTGGAAATATCAGTGGAAAATAACAAACCTTTATTTATCCCAATCTTCTTATTTACAGGTCTGTGCAGCCATAAATAACAGATCAATGCGTTTGCTTGGTTCATGTTGCACCTGCTAATTAACAGGTACAAAATATCCCTGTCTCTGCCTAGTGCATTAGGAATTGTAGAGGGGTTTTGGACTCACTAATACATACAGATTTTTTTTATCTATTGAGAACAGGGCTGAAAGAAGACTTAGCAAAAAAGGCCCTGTGGATGGTGTTTTTATTGCTGTCCCTTAGTGAATATCATCCAAAAGGGTTTCAGCACTATACTTTGCCATCTCTTCTAAGCAGAATACAAAATTATATAAACATATATACTCTTAAATCTACTTTTACAGCACTTTGGGGAAGATGGGGCTAACTCTGACCCAATTTTTCAGTGAAGTGATTAGTGTTTCGATGTGCCTCAAACTGAAATCCATTAAAAGGTGCTGCCGTCTTAAAGCTTCATCTCTAGTGATCAAGTTTCTTTGAGGAGTCTGCAGTTACCCACTCAAAAATAGACTCACTAACAGTCACTAAGTAATTTTTGAATATTTAGGTCACTTCTCATTTCTAGTTTTCAGCTTTGGAGACAGAACCTGGTACAGGTAGTTGCTGATCTGGACTCTGCTGTTCCCACTTAAGTAAGGGGGAATTTCTCCATGAACTTCAGTAGCCAGGACTTTTAGATGTGTTCAAGTTTAAATGTATGAAAATCTCAGCACTGCTGCCATCACAATTTCATGTTTCGGGATGGTATATCACTTGCTTCAGTTCAAATTCAATCCTTTTGGTTAGTTATGAGTTCTTTTGACTGAAAAAGCCATGTCAATGTATGCCCAAAAAGTTTCAGGAGTTTGGTATAAATTCTTTCCCTTCTTTTTCTGTGATTTCAGCCATACCTGGATTTGGGATTTGCTGAGCTTCAACAATCCCATTAGAACCAGAGCAATGCAATTTGTCTGTAGACAAGCTCTTAATGTCATTTACAGTGATTATATCTGTGTTAAAATTACAGTATTGGTTCAGAGCAATGTCATTATTTTAAATAATTATTTAAAATAACTGTAAAACAAATCAGTCATCCTTTTTTGTAAAATAGCTTCAAATTACTTTTCTACAAATACTTCTCCTCTTTGAAGGAGGCCTGTTCCTGTTCTCTGTCAGCGACTGTCAGGTGCAGCCAGACGTGGCTCACAGCAGTGTCATGACAATATTGTGCTCATCGGGCTTAGCAGAGGTGGAATTGACTGCGAGGGGTTTGCTGCGTGCTCAGGCTTTCCTGGAGCACAAGGAGTGTTGAGCGTAGAGTTGGATTATTTGTTATCATTATTGCTACTATTATTATTATTATTTTCTGGATTTTCCGTGTTCATTTTACACTCCTTGCCTTCTCCAAGGAAGGATTCTCCATTACCTTGTGCTTGTTCCCTGATGTTATGCTTGTTCTGGCAGGTTGTGCTCACACCCTACAGTCACTTGGCCAGAGCATCTTTTGTAACCCTTTGGAGAAATGGCTCTTCTGGCTTTTAACCCTCCAAAGAAGAACATGAGATTATCTTAACTTTTGGTATTTTGTTATTTGATACTTGAATATTTTAGGAGAAAAAGAATAAAAGTTTCCCTTTCTCCTCTCCTAAGTCAAGAGGATATTTTGAAAGCTCCTGTTTTGAATGTTTTGTGTCAGTGGGACTCTGGACAGTTTGATCAGAGAGAACCAGACTTGGAAATGAAGCTCTCAAGGTGTCTGTGCTTGAGGCAGCTGTTTCTGGAACCCTTTGCCGGGCTGTCCATGTGAGGGAGACAGGGAGCCGGGCCAGGATGGGCTCTTCTTCCCGGGAAACCGCGGCCAGGGCTGGCCCGGGAGCGCCGGGCAGGAGCCGGGCTCTGCGTGCCGCTTCTGCCTGGGAATCACCGAAAGGCTCAGGACACGAGTGTACTGCCAGGAGAGGAGTGAAATTGAGAACACACGAGTTGCTATCAGCTTCATAAATGAGTCACCAAAAGAGAGAAAAAAAAACTTATTAAATCAGGCACTTATTACACTATCAACTTGTCACAAGTGTGAGACCTGAGCAAATGCTTTCAGCATCTGAAGAGATGATCCCTCTGCAGTGCACTCGGTTTCATCCCGATGATGTTTAAAGACATCATTTCATGTCTTTAAACATTTTCTAATGCCAAACAAATGCCGCTTGCGTTTATGTGCTCAGACTAACAGTGACATCCAGTGGCTGAGCAACCCAGCCACGGGAACAACCGCTGCGAATGGAGCGGCCGAAGGGATCGGTCATGGTGACTTAGATCACATGGACTTTATCGTGAATATGTAATATGCCATCCTCAAGTCTTGTGTGACAGCAAAACCCATTCCAGCTTCCCACTAGTTCTCTTGGGAAGACAGGGGTGAAGCTGCAGTGTCTACACGACGGATTGTTGTGAGTTCTCTTGTGGTGGTGGTGGCTTTAGGCATACATTGACTCTTGGTTTAAAAGCCTCCATTCATCTCTGTAAACAAGTCTCACTGAGTCTGTAAGCACTTCGGGCATGAGCAAAGCTGATGGCTGTTCTGAGAGCTGCCTGGGCACTGGGGAACAAGCAGGGCTGCAGCAGCAGCACTGGTCTAAGGTGTGGAAGATTGTTTCATGTGCTCCTGAGTCCTCCAAAGCCTTTAGAAGAAAAAAAATTCAGAAAAGGTGACTAGAACTGGTTAGTGCAGTGTCATAAACAGGGCTGGGGTTTCTCTGTGCCCCTAAAGTGTTTGATCAGAGTATGTCAGTGCAGATCAGAACGTTTGTTTATTGCTGAGATGTTATTTGTTACTGGCCTTGATCCCAAAGGCAGCCCCTGGAGCCACCATTGCACGGTCAGCCCACTGTGGCCGTGGGCATGTCACAGGTGGAGGATCATGCACTGCTCTTTGGGATGGCTGCTGCACCCCTCCTGATGGCAAACTGCAGCCATCCTCCTCCCTTACTGATCAGCTTCCAGAGAGACATTTGTGTTTTGTTTGTTAACAAAAACGGTTAACAGAGATCTTAGTGGCATACAATTCATAGAGCTTTAGGATGGTAATTACAACAGCAATGCCACGTTCCAGGAACAAACTTGGGTATTTCAGAGAAAACTCACACAAAACCAGGAACAGCTCCCAGAAGTCTTCTGACATTAAGCGTACAAATAGCTTGATAGAATAAATGGTTGCTTCCAGCATGAGCAGAACTAATTTTAGACAGGAGTCCCTAATGTGCCTGTCAGTGCTTCCAAATGAATGATTAAAGATAAAAATAGATTTATCATTTGCATGGGGCCTCGGATCTGTGAGCAATATGGAATCACCTGCTGCAAACACCCATGGAGCCTGCCCTAATGTACTCTGGAAATGATTCCACGGTGTCCATTGGGCACAGCTAATTTCATTGTCACAACTGGAGACATTCCTGTCCTGGTTGCAGTAACAAGAAGCATCTGGTAAATTTGTTTTGACTTTGCTGTTTCCTGGTTAACGTAGAAGTGCCGGTGCTATGAGGCCTGTTCTGTACTACGCTTCATTTTCTTCTAAGAGCCTGCCAGTGAACTGCACATACAATGAGAAATGTGCTGTGTAGGACTGACCTGAATGTCTTTTTTGTTGGTTTTCTCCTCAGAGCTTTGGTTTTGTTTGTTTTTATTTAACTGTATAATTGAATTTGCATAACAGTATCCATTTAGCAAACATTTTTCTTTTAAAATAACTCCACTTGCCTCTGTCTTGTGGCCCAATTTCTAACAAATGTACCAGAAATATATGTTAAAATATTCATAGTACTAGTAACTCAGAAATATTGCCACAATATTACTGGATGTCTTAAGCACATACTCTTGTAAATACTATCCATGTCACAGGGGTGCAGGGTGATTGTGGCAGCTCTTTCCCCAGCATCCACAAGCGTTGGCAAAGTGTCCTTCCAAAAATACCTGATGAAAAGACACCTCCACCACACCTGCTCAAAGGCCAAAGGATTTCACTCTTTTTATAGGCACATCATTTATCAAAGAATTAACAGTTCTTATATTTAAGTGCTTAATTGGCAACTAAAGAGTAAAGCCAGAAAAAATGAATTCATTATTAGTCATGGATACAGAGTACATTTGCCTTTACTATGTAGAATAATACATTTATAGTAAGACTTTATTCTTTCAAGGTTCATGGGTCAAGATTAATCAGTTGTGACCTTGGCACACAGCTCTTCTCTTCATGAAGTAAAAGCTGAGCAAGGGAATCTGAAACAAGGATCCATACGTTTATATAGAGCTGAGTCTGATTGAATGGTTGAAATGTAATTGAACAGCAAAAATAACATTCCTTTGAAGAGGGAGAATTAAAGACCTTTGGAAAAAGAGAGGTGAAATATGAGTAATTTTTCAGTGAAGTGACATTATGAATTAATCTCTAACATGGCTGAGGTTGATGGTTATAGTTCCTTCCCTACTATAATCCTTTCTCCAGAGCAGTTCTTCCTGCTTAAAATATTCAGAGAGAAAGATACAAACATCAACATTTTAGATGCCAGGTGCTTTAGTGACAGAGTGTTTGCTGCCAAACAAAATTCATGTTTGTTTCTGCTTGGCATCGTTACTTACAGGAACTTTTAATTCTTAATCTACTTCATCCATTCCGTAGTAGCAAACCAGACTATGAAATGTTTACATGGAAAATGTACGACTGTCACCATCAAGAGGAATTATTTTGAGCCACAACTTCCCTCCTACTTCCTTCTGGTTTTATGAGCTTCCCTGCCAAGACTAATCAATATGTAAACCTCTGTATGTTTGTAGCTGGTCTCATCTTTGTATATTAAAAGTTGTACTTAATAGCTTCCAGGTCTCATAATTCCATCACAGCTTCCATGATATTCACCTTTTCCTTCACTCCTGCAGGCATGAGTTTTGTTACTTTAAATATTCTATTCATTTTTGCAGTTGTTGACAGAAACTTGCAAATCTGACCCTGCAGGCTTGAAGATTATTAGGGACATTGCAAAGCACAGAAGCTTAAAATGAGGCAGTACTTTAAAGCTTGGCTCAAGAGAGTCCTCATCCTGATTCATGGGTTTGGAATTGCAGAACTCTATCTAAGCTGCTGTTCATCCTCTCTAATATTTTGAATTGATGTTCCAGCCAGAGGAAGGACTTGGGCTCCAGCCTGTTGGTGGTGACTCTGGGGCAGCCAGGGTGTGGGGCAGCACTGGCACGGCCAGGGACGGGCACCGGCAAGAGGAGTCGGACACGGGGCCGCGTCTGCTCCAGCTGCCGCTCCTTGTGCCCAGCACAGGGCTCCACAGCACGGGTCTGTCCTTGCACTGGTCTGCATGGTTTGAACCTGAACTAGCACTTCTACCGCCTTTCATAAATCCACTGAATCATTTATGTTTGTATTGAGGTTTATAATCTTGTTTTTGAAAAAGGAGCACTGACCTTTGGCTGATGTCATTTGCCAGACTTCCTCCAAGCAATGCCATCAGGAATTACAGGGATAATAAGGTGGAACAATTTATTAATCTGTCATCCCTGAGCAAATGTGATACATTTGTTTTGGAGCCTTAATGTAGTGGTCATGGGTTAACCAGCTCGTAAAATCCCTTAGGCATTTCTTTCCAGGTAGGAATAAACTGGGATCTCACTGACTTACCATATATTAAAGAAAATAATGGGTGAAATCTGTAATTAGCATCAAACTTCTTGAATTTTCACTGGGTCAAGAATTCACTGATGGCGTCAGCGCTGCAATTCAGTGCACCCAGAGAGCTCTAGGGTGGCTTTAGCAGAAGTCCAGCCAGCACCACAAGCTACAAGATTGGTCAAATCCTGTAGGCTGGAATATCAGACTCTAGAATCCTTATATGCATTTAAACATGCAATGCAAATCAGTGCAGCTTACGGGAAGAGTTCTACCTATCATATTTAGGGCAGAGGGAAGGCCTAAGTTAGGATATTGCTGACACCACTGCTGTACTACGATTAAAATATGGCTTTTGATTAGTAAACAGATGGATTTTGATCTGCATCATGAGCCTGAATGAATTTGTTGCCAGTTCTTGAAGCGATTTGTGTTCTTGGAATCAAACTACCAAACAGTAACAGATGTGAGTACATTGAGCTGTCAAGAGCTTAATGAAGTAAAACCGAGATCACTACCCAGTTTCAGAGAAGGGTTAAGGGGATCCCTTTTTGAAAGCTAATTATTTAGGACAGCACACCTGTCATTAGGCAGCAGAAGATACCAAAAATTAACCATTATCTCACATGAATTCTCACTCTGCCACATGTGGTTGGAATGATAGACAGAGTTGTAGCCCAAAATTAATTGAGCTCTCAAATTGGGAGAAAGCGGAAGAAAAAAATTATCTAGGGTTATTAAAACCAGTTGAAATCACTATCACAGCACACCTTCCAGTAGTATAAAACATTTTCTTTCAATTCTTAGTAGTGTAAAGACAATTTGGTACACAGAACACGGACAGTTAAATCCAGCAGACAAGCAGCAGACGAGACATCTGCTTTCAGCATGGTGTGGGAATAGACAGCAGAGCCCAGCCGTGCAGGGAGCGATGCAGGAAAACCCAGGTTTGGGATGCTCAGGGCTCTGACCACGGGCTGGTGTCTGCGTGGGGCATCTGGAGGAGTGGCAGCTCCGTGCCTGCCTGCTCAGGGGGCAGGCTGTGGGCTCGGACCCGGCAGAGGCTGTGTGAGTGTTTGGAGAGGGCCCAGCATCGTTCAGCCGCGGGCTGCTCGGGGTGACGCTGTGACGCCGCGAGCAGGGGTGGCTGCTGTGCCCTCTGTTACATCAGCGGCGGGAGCTCCGCTCCTGGTTCCGTCCCACCGCTGGCCGTGCTCGCACAACCCAGCTCGTAGTGCTCAGTGACGGCAACAGCTGCTGCTCTCCCTGGCGTAAAGGTGGACATGTGGAGTCACAGTTAGAGCTGTGAGCATGCCGTCTATCACTTTTTGTCCCAAGTGGAATGGGATGTAAGAGCTCACCCTTGGGGTCAGGCCTGCAGAATTGCCCAGAGCCCCCCAAATCCCGCAGCTCACCAGCTGCTGGCGGCAGCCTCTCCTCCTCTCCCTGCATTCCACGTGAGAGCACCAGCCAACCTGTCTGGGGGGAAATCAGCTGCCAGCAAGGGACACTGATATTTGCAGAGCTTATCTGACCCTTCAAGTGTGAACAATTTAGGTTAACCACCAATCTTCATTAGTTTTGTTGCTGTTGTAAAAGCAACTGTGGTGAGTAATGTGCATCGGCAGGATTAAAATCGCCAAGTACTTTCCAAGGAGCAGTGTTTCCATCCTTGTGGAGGCTGGTGACCATGGCAGTGTATGTCTGGGGATGGGAGGGCTCTGATGGTGGTGCTGGGCTCGGGGGGTGATTCTGTGCATGTTGCTATATGCAAGTAGTTTCACTCGTGCAACTCGTGCTATTAAAATCACTCAGCTGGTGCTGGCAAGCAGAGGGGCTTGAAAACCAAGGCATGGAAAGGAGAGGAGACACGATGGCTGGCAGTGGAAGTGCAGAGAGGAGGGAGAAGTCTTTGTTACTCTCCATTTTTGTGGCACAGAGGATGTACAGTGCTGACCGGGGGGCTCCTCTGCAGAAAAGCAGATTTATAATTCTTAGAAGATTGCTGCATTTTTACAAGACATTTGGGTTAATATATAACTGCCTCCATAGGAGCCTTTCATCATTTAGCATCCTACTGATGCCTGCTTTTCCTCTCCACAGGAATCCTGCCCTGGAATGATTGTAAATTACCAGGCAGAAATCTTTGATCACTCACCAATTAACTCCCTTCCTTTCAACATGGAAAGCTCTGTACAAGGGAGCTCCAGTAACTTCAGTATGGAGAGAAACATTTAAATTCAACATACTGGGAAGTTGGTTACCTGCTACTTATTCCTGAACAGAAAATTTCCTCCGTGGTTCTTCTTTTAGACTGTTTCTTTCAATATAGGCACAAATCCAGTGTGTGAATACTGGTACTTTCTACATCTGCTCTTACAAAAACTGAAATCTTCTAGTCAAA
Organism: Oreocharis arfaki; assembly: GCA_013398015.1. Taxonomy (NCBI): domain Eukaryota; kingdom Metazoa; phylum Chordata; class Aves; order Passeriformes; family Paramythiidae; genus Oreocharis; species Oreocharis arfaki. The sequence goes on from VZRR01005466.1 coordinate 89,125, forward strand.
CATAAATCTTTGAACTTCATAGGTTATTTCAGTTAGAAGTAATACATTGTTGTAAGCAGAGAGATCAAGATGGAGAGAGGATGCTCACTTCTTACCGTGAACTTCTTTTCTCTTGGACCATAGTGGGAAGCAGTGAAATAATCAAGGTCTGCCTCAGCTTAGGGAGTGGGCACAGCCTTGGCTGCAGCACTGCCCCTGCCCTCGAGGTCGCAGTCCCGGCCATGCTCAGCTGGAGCCGATGCTCTCAGGGATCACATTCCTCCTGCATTTTTGGATCCACAAATAAAGGATTTGGTTTCCTTTCAAATGAAGGATTTTTCAGTTGTAATTCTGCATGATTTCAATATTTTTAAAGATTTTTTGATACTTTCCAAAGGGCAAACTCCACTTTAGAGGCTGAGTGTCAGCATGGCTTCAACAAAAAAGGGACTGAAGGCAGCTGTGAGTTCCCCTTTGACATGAACGGGAGCAGCAGCTTGCCCAGTGATCCTGTTTGCAGAGTTAGGTTTGGTGTTTGCAAACTTTGGACCTTCTAGAAATCATCGTTGAGTTTTAGCACAGTCTCAAGTTCTCATTTTCTAGTAAGTTTAGGACTTTTATTTTTTAACTCTACACTATCTTACTCACTCCTTTCCAGTGGGAAGTGCCCCACATACTGAATCCAGCAGTGGCAGCCACAGAATTAGACTCTCACTTCCCCTGTGAAAACATCACAAAGTTTCTCTTGAATTTTGTTCTACTTTTGTTAAACCCACAAAGTGATTTTTAGCTGTAAAATAAGTTTTACTGACTCTTGCTCTCCCAAAGCAGACACCTAAAATAAACCCAGTGACTATTAGCTAGCTACATTACAGTAACTATTAAAAAGCAGGGGGGACATTAGTGTCACTGCTGAAACCGGCAGATCTTGTCATGGAAAACAAGCTTTCAAGGTAGAGAAAGCCAAACAGCCTCAAACAAGTGGTGTCAGGGTAAACAGAGGAGGGTGTGGGGTCCGTTTCCCAAGGCCACAGCAGATCCAGGAATAAAGCCAGGTGTCACTCTGGAAGCAGGTTCCTCATGCCCTGTGGAGCTCTGCAGAAGCCCTGGCAGCTCTGAGGGGCCGCTGGGGCATGGGGGGCTGCTGGAGTCCAGCAGCTGGGGAGAAGTACAGCTGAACCACCCTCTTTTGCCATTTTTAAAGAATAAACCAGTTCCATTAGTTCTTTATTTTTCTTCCACTCAATATTTTACAGTGAAAAGAAACCTTTTCCTGCTAGGATGTCTTAAAGTAAGTGTATTGTAGGAATTTGGGTGTTATGGGTATGTCTTCATTCACAATCAGTAGATAGTTGTGTTAAACTCTCTCTACCCGGAGACATTTGAAATTATATTAAGCCCAACAGTCACATCACTGCCCAAACAACATAGATCACTTACAAACTGAGATGCTCCCTGCTGCCCTCAAACCAAAAGCCCTTTCAGAAGAGAGGTGTTACCACCCACCACCTGTCTCTCCAGCTGTCAAGATCCTGAGCCTGTTCATTAACCACGGGCAGCTCTTTTAAATTGTGCACCCGATTGTACATTTTCTGGAGACTATTGAGCTGAACTGAAAAATATTCTCTCTGTGCTGGTGACTGGGTTATGGGCTCTACTCTGGAGGAAAAGGCTTTCTCCATCATTTTGGTCACATTCCTTTAACTGCCCGTGATGGAACCAGCGCTTGGCACAGGGCATGGGGCTGGCGGGGCCCAGCTGTCTGTTGTCTCATGGCTGTGTTATCCTAGGCTCCAAGAACTCGCTGGGGGATTCTATCCAGTGGGCAAAGCTGGGTACTGGGTTTACACTAGCCTGTGCCCAAATGCAGTTTCAAAGCTCTATTGTATTTAGGGCTTTTTTTTCCTTAGAAGTGAGTCACAAAAAATTGTAGTAAAAACAGGGTGAAAGTGGACTTTCTTCCTTTTGCTAGATTGGTTTTATTTATGGTCCAGTTGCAGCGTAACAGCCCGCTGAATATCCAGGAGGCAATTGGGCAAGCTACAAAAAAATGCAATCCACAAGCAAAGAAGCAAGGGAAGAAGGAAAGCAATGTGACCTGTGGTACAATTAAAAGTGAACCCCAAGAATAGCACGTGAGCGGGGAACACAATAAACCAAAGGCTGGTTCAGTAGAGATCGCATGTGTCACGTAAGCACTGCTCTTCAAGCACCCCAGAGGGCTTTGCACACATGGATGGCCTGCATGCCCTTGCACCCCGCTGAGGGCTCACCCCTTTACAGATGAGAAACAGGAGTTTATTTAAATTAAAGGCGGCTAGAATAATCCAGCACAAACATTCAATTTCAAAGCCCTCACTTCCCCTCTTCCTCCAGCCCTCCCTGCCAGGCTCACAGCAGGTGGACAGGGAAAATGCTGCTTGGGGTGGGCTTGGGCTGCTGTGCCAGGGCTCTTCCCATTGCTGCTGTGGTCAGTGGGCTCCTCATTTGGTTCCTCACCTTCCCAGCCTGGGGCTGGCTCAGTGGCTGTGGTGTCCCCGTGCCTGTGTGTGCCCGCGTGGCCATGTGTGCATTCCCGAGGTGGAGGGGACAGGGCCTGTTGCAGCTGGGGCAAAATAACTGCAAGTTGCTGGTGGAGGCCTGGGATGCAGCGGGCAGGAGCAGCCAGAGCAGGAGCCAGCTAAGCAGAAATATTGGCCTACATTTTTTTCTCCGCCTGGTGGAAGGCATGTGAGTTTCTATGGCAACTTGTGTTTTCTGTTCGTCAGGCCTACTGACTCACTTCTGGGGGAGCCGTGGAGAAAAAAGATTGTTTTCTTTCTGTGCCAAGTCAAGTGGCTCCTTTCCTGCAGCCCAGAGCTCTTGTCTGAGGGCTTCTGGTCAGGGTTTGTGACTGGTGTGACTTCTCAGCATCAATTTAGGGCCACAAGAAAAGACAGTCAAATGTGACAGCATCCTCATCCCCTTGAGAACACATTGGCAATGAGTTAAGTTTATCTTCATTACAAGAGGACGACAGCACAGCTGGAACCCTGGGACAGTCAGGCTGGTGCTGGTGGCAGCACAGAGCTGTGCAGGAGGACAGCATGGTGGCTCCTGCTCTACCCTAACTTTCCTGGATAACCAAGCTTGATTTTCCAGCAGAGCCCAGGGATGCTGAGCAACCATTTTTCCTTGAAATGGAGGGGAGCTTTGCATCCACTTCTCTCAGGCTCCACTGAAATTTTCAGCTATTATACCCTAGAGAACACTGCAAACACTCGCACGACCAGCAATTCTTCTGACGCTTTTTCTTTTGCCTAATCACAAACATATGGTACACTTTAGGGGAGATTATCCTTACATTGTTAGCTTTAAAATGCAGCTTTCTTCCAGCTTTCCAAGGTCACAGCAGCTATCCAGTTAAATGCTAGAGCAGAAATAAAATGTTAACGCAGCATGACCTTGGTCAATCAGTTAGTCTTTCTCTACCCTATTTACTCCAGCAAAATAAAAATCCATCCCCACACACTGCAGAGTGCTTTGAGATCCTGGGGTGAAAGGGACATCATAAGCTAGAGTATTAATTATTGAAGGCCTGATAGCGTACGTGGTGCTGGAGGGAATGTAAATGAATTTACTGTCGGTGTCTGTTTGTTTGTGCACAGCTGCGACGCCCGTCGGTCGTGGTGGTGCAGCCCCCGGTGAGCCCTGGTGAGCCCCGGTGAGCCCCCAGGCCTCTGAACAACTTGGAGGCGTGTGAGGGCTTGAGCAGCAACAGTACTGCTCCTCCAGGGAGTAAGAGCAGTGTAAAAGACTTTGTCACCATTTGATGTAGAGCTCCTCGTTAGTGGCCCTGCGAGGGGAGGTCAGGATGCAGCCAGCTCTCCACTGTCACCTGCGGAGTGGCACGTGGGTACCTGTGCGTAACGTGGAGGGGCAGAGGCTCCCGCCTCTAGTTCCCTGTTGCTACTGCAACCTTGAGGTTTTGTGGGAAAACCTATTCTAAAATTGCTCATAAATGGGTTTTCTGGCTGTTACATTAAGCTGGATTAGGCAGCACACAGCATTGATTTTTAGATTTGAGAGTGCTGAATAATTTATGTGCACATTGCCTCCCGAACCAGACCCTGTCTGTGTGACGGCTCTGGCCCCTCCCAGAGCAGATGCAGACAACTGTGGTAGGATACAGCCAAACTTCCAACTCTCTTACTTTTTAGTATCTGCTTTTAAAAAGGCAGGTCATTTCTAACATAGTTTTGTTACTGAGGTTTTATTTTAAAGTGTCCAGGAGCGTCATCCCACTGCAAGCACAAAGCATGATTTTTAGAGCTGCTGTTCCTTAAAACCTGCTTTTGCTATCATTCCATTTTAATATGGCCATGTATTACGATATCCAATTGTTTGATACTAGCATGAGTACATAGAAACAGCAAAAGGAAAATTGTCTTTTTATGAACCATGCAGCTGTTTATCACAAATCTAAATAAAACCCTATTTCAGACCTTTTATCAAACTGGCTTGTGCCATTCAAGCACTTCTATTTTTCACATGCTTTTGTAGAACACATTTTAAAATAAAGGAGGATGTTGGCACAGAAGTTATTTAGCTGGTGTTTGCACTGTCCTTGTGCAGAGACTGTCTCTGAAGAGCTTAATACACTCCTGTGTAGGTTTAAGTCATGTTCAGACATTGATGATAGGTTTGTAATTTTTCTAACAACTTCATTTTATTTTTAATATTCTGCATCTTACTGACTGTAGCAAACAGGGTGGAACGTGTCCACTTTTCCCTTGCGCTGGGTCAGCTTTGGTTAAGTCATCAAAGGCAAGAAACATCTATTAAGTGTTCTTTTGCTGAGTCCTCATTTTAAATGAACTTGCAGGGAGCAGCAAATATTTTTCCTCCAATTTTCTGTAGCCCAGTTCCTGCATCCCTCAGAGGTCACAGCCTCCCTTGAGAGCAGCCTGACGGCTGTGAAACGCGGCTCCAGACAAGCCCAAATGCCACTATTCAGCAGCCCTGTAATAATCTCCCTTAAATACACCAGCTCCCATCCATCAAATGGCTGACCCTCAGGAACTGGAGTCACACAATGCCAGAACCAAACTGCTCCATGCCTTCGCCAGGGCAGTGTGTTTTCTCACACCGTCCCTTATTGACACCGTGTCTGAGGCTGCCGTTTGTTGTGGGGTATTGGCAGGCATTGCTCGGGGCTGGGGATGGATGGCTGCTCGTGGCACTTTGCATCCTGCCCCCAGCACCTCTGCTTGCCCTTGGGTCCATGAAGATGGAGACAGGAATCCCAGGCAGGGACTGCAGGGCCGAGGCTGCAGCCACGGCTCTGCAGGGAAGGGCCTTGTGCAGGATCAGCCTCCTCCCTGTGCGGGGAAACACAGGGTGTCCTTTCCATGGGCAGCACCAGCCCTGCCTGTGGATGCCGTGATTAGGAAATGCAGGCCTGTTTTACATTGCACATCCCTCTCCGTGGCTCAGGCAGATGAGGTTCACCCATCCAAACTATTACATCCTCATTTCTTACTTGGCTCTTTCTCCAGCGTGTTCTGTTTTGGTTGGGTTGTTGTTATTTTAGTTGTAGACTTACACAGCTCTTCATGGGACTGCGTTAAGGACAAGAACTGGTGTGACATGTACAGGTCTCACAAATGCTGTGTGCGATAGAAACTGCTCCCCCTCTGTTCACAGAGCCACAGGCTGGTTTGAGTCAGGGGGGATCTCAAAGCTCATCCAGTTCCAAACCCCTGCCATGGGCAGGGACACCTTCCACTAGCCCAGGCTGCTCCAAGCCTTGTCCAGCTTGGCCTTGGACACTTCCAGGGATCCAGGGGCAGCCACAGCTTTTGTGGGCAGCTTGTGCCAGGGTATCCTCCTCATTCTTCATCCTCACAGGGAAGAATTTCTTCCCAATATCCAAACGAACCCGACAGGAATTACTGCAGGAAGGTCAGGATAGCATCAAAAATGATTGCCAGGCTGGATGATCCATCCGGCAATGTTTGCAGGACTGTTCTTCGAAACAGGAACAGCAGAAACCCTTTTTTGTCATGACTCTCATTGCCATTTACCTCCTTCTCTCTGGGCTGCGAGTTTAACGTCGGCATTTTGGGAAGCCCCGCAAACACCCGCCGTGGCCGGTGCACACCAGCTGTGCTGCTGCTGCGGGAGCGGTGCGGGACTGGTTCGGGACTGGTACAGGACGGCCGCCGGGACCGCTGCGGGATCCCTGCGGAATCGCTGCCGAGACTGGTGCGGGGTCGCTGCTGGGACTGGTGCGGGACCGGTGCCGGGAGCGGTGTGGGACCGGTGCCGGGAGCGGTGTGGGACCGGTGCCGGGAGCGGTGCGGGGTCGCTGCCGGGAGCGGTGTGGGACCGGTGCCGGGACCGGTGCCGGGTCGCTGCCGGGAGCGGTGCGGGACCGGTGCCGGGACCGGTGCCGGGTCGCTGCCGGGATGCGGCTGCGCGGGGCTCCCTCTGGCGGCGGCTGCCGGCAGTGCCAGGCGGCCCCGGGGCTCGGTCCCGGAGCTGGAGAGCGGCACCCCCGAACACCGACTCGGGAACGGGGGCACAGCGCTGCCCCGGCGGTCTCAGCGCTCCCATCGCTGCTCCGGGGCTCCCCAGCGCTGTCGCGGAGCTTCATTTACTCAGAAGAACACGGTCGGGTCAAATCGCTCCGTAGCTGTTGTCTCCAGGGTGCATCACTTGGCACGGCTTTTAATGTAGTTAAAAGGTGACTCGAAGCCACGCAGAGGCCATTCCGGTTCTCAGGAGAGAAGAATTGTGTTTCTCTGTGTATTCTGTAGGTCAAATTCTATCGTTCCAAAGCAGGTATTTTAGTCACAGACCATATTTGCAGCAGACCGTGGTGATGTGTTCAGTGTTGGTGTCCCCGTCAGCCATTGATTGCTCCAGACCTGGGAGACCTCAGCATGCAGCCTATGGACTTTGGATGGACCTTTACGTCCGCCTGTTCCTCAGCAGTTCCAGCAGCGTGTTCTGCCGCTGAGCATAGCCCATTCCTGCTGCACAGAGCTTCCTGCACTGTTGCAAATCACACAAGGCCAGGTTCTTACCTGCTGAGAGACCTGCACAGCTGACACTGCCCCGCGTTTCCACACTGGCCCCGTGTGGAGCTGCAACCTGGACCTGCTCAGATTGCACAAGTGAAGACCACGGGAGGCAGCAGCATGCCAGGAAAAGCCAGCCCCAGGAGCGAGCCCCGAGAGCCCAACAAGGGTTTGGGTCTTCCCTTGAGCTCATCTGTAGCAGCATGTGCTGTTGTAGTAGATATATTATGAATTACGTAATATTGGCATAATATGAACTGTCCTTATGTCACGCTGAAGTTCCTGGATCAGTACGGGGACTTTTGGGTAAAACCAGGAGGAATCCGGGGAGTGTCTGAGACCCCAGTAATTCGATGTCAGCACTTGCCAGCACTGCTCCAGGGTGGATGTCAGGGGCTGCTGTGGGAGGAACGGGGGAGTTTTCAGCCGTATCAGCAGATCTGTGTGAGACCTGTTCATCACATATGTCCTGCTTAACCACTCTCTATGATTAAATATTTACAATAAGAATTTATTCATCATTAAAACTCTAAATAAAAGGATTACAGAGAAAGTCAGAATGGTTCAGTAGGAAACAACACTAATTATTTTCACCCTTGTGGGTTTTTCTGTGTTTGGTTCTTGAATTTCAAAATGAAAATATTGAGATAAACTCCCGCTTTCATGTGAGCACAGTTGGGGGGATTTCTTAGTTGGTGTGAAGCCTGAAAAGGGAGAATTAACACTCATTTAATCATTTATGTTCAGTCATAATTTAGGCCCTGAGCAACAAAGTATTTAAGCAGGAGAAAAAACTTTAGGCAGTCACATATTCCAGTGACTCCAGACAGATTATTCAGATGCCTGAACTGAAAAGTTGCTTATTCAGAGTGAGGGAAGAGCAGAATTCCCATGTGCTGGAAGCTGGGTTGTGGAGCCCAGCTGGGGCAGGTGGATGCTGAGAGTTTTCAGTCCAGGGCGCAAACACGGAGTTCAGTTCCTGCACAGCCACCAGCGCTGGGGGTGATGCCCCGGCTCACAGGGGTCGTGTGACCTCAGGAAAGTCAGGAAATTAATGAGAGTCATTTCTGAGCCGAGGGAAAAGTCACAGAGATGAATATTGCCAGCAAGCTAAACTCACTGCTGGTCATGGGAGGCAGAAATCCTGAGGATGGTTGGAGCACAGAGAAGCTGTTTGCTGCCAGAAAGGAAACAAGCAGAAGGGCAGGAGGGAGATTGTCAGGTGTCCAGCATGACTGCAGTTACTCTTCCACATCTGCACAGCTGAAGTGTTTTTTTTTAAACATCTACCACATCCCTAGTATAGGATATACGTAGGGCATTAGGTGAGCCTTGTGCCATTGTAAGTGTCATCCCCAAATGGAGATTTTTCATCTCCTTTCAAATCTTGTCTGTTTTGTTGGGGGGAGAAGGGTGGATATAAGGAAAGATGATGAGCCCCATAGACACTGCTGCTTTTTCCTGCACTGTCTATATATGAATATCATCATCATTTTATCTAAATAAATCTAAGCCCATTCAAACTTTATCTAATGTCATCAATAACTCTCAAAACAAAGAAGGGCATTTACAACAACCCAGCTTTATGATTAAGGTATTATCCAAATTCACCGCTCGGAATGTTTCAGAGTGGTTTCCTTCAGGCTCAGCTACAGCCACAGCATAGTAGAGATCAATATCTGTGCCATCCGAGTATCATCCCATGCGATCTAAAGGACTGACTAAACAGGAAATAATACACAGATAAGAAGATAAAATGCCCTCAGCATTCCCTCAGAACAGGTAAAAAGGCTCGCTCACCTCTGAAACTATATATGCTTCTAAGGAGACCAAAGGTTTAAATTCTCATAAGTTAGATCTAGTCTTTAGAGAAGATGAAAAAAATCAGTCAAAGGATTTGACTGAAAGTTTTAAAACCACAGATGGAAACTGAAGAGGCCCTTGTCCCCCTAGGGCAGGGCTGGATGTGGCAGCTCCAGCAGTGCCACCTGCAGTGCCACCTGCGAGGAGAGGACAGGAGCCTTCTCTTCCTGGGAAGAGATTCCTGTCCATGGGTTGTTGTCAGGAGTAGACCAGGTGAGGAAGACCAGCATAACCCTGAGCAGAGTCCCCGAGGCTGTGCAGCCTGATGGGAAGGACAGCTCTGACTTCAGGCCAAGCCACTCTGCCCCTTGGTGTCCTGAGCCCCTGAGGTCTGTATCTGGCAGGGTTGTGGAGGTAGCCCAGTGCCTGCTCTTCCCAAAAGTGGAGCATAACGGGGTAGAAACTGGACCTCTTGGTACTTCTAACACATAATGCAAAATTTTAAACACTGTCCCTAAAGTGTTCACGAAGTCAACCCAGCTAATGTCAGTGTAGCCCAGATAATGTAAGTGCTCTGGTTTATCCCTGTCCCCAGTAACGGTGTCAAATGATTCAGTGAAAATCCTTCCATAAAACCCTCCAGAGGTAGATGAGTATACAATTGATGGATTCTAGATGTGTACCCAAGCTGCTCCATCAGCCAGGTCCAAAAACTTGCAATAAATAAATTTAATCAGGAAACATCGCTCAGATATGAACGTTTAATGACACTGATTTATACTTTGAGCTGCCAAAGCTAGGAGCCAGCTTAGCAGTCAAGAGCCCACAGAGCTCAAGGTTTCAAAACAAACAACTCTCCTTGGAGATCAGTGTTGCAAAAGATGTGAGCAGGCAGAAGGAATGTTTTGCCTCCTGCTAAAGCATTAACCCAGCACAGAACTAAACTATTGTGCGGCACCTGAAAAGGTTTCTATCAACAACCCGATTTTTGAATCTGACGTATACAGTCGCACACAACACATGCAAAATAAACCTGAATACGTCCAGGTTACAAAGGGGAGAACTCAGGAGATGTGAGATTCAGTCTGCCCTGGAGCAGCTCTTGCTGAGCTCCCTGAGGCCACGTGCACTGTGTGACTTTCGGTAGTGCTCACGCTGCTGTCACACAGGCTGAGCTCAGCACACAGCCCAGGCGGCTGCTCTGGGGAACTGGGCTGGCTGATGGAACACATTCCTGGTGGTAAAACTTCTTCGTTCATTGTGGGAGCTGGGAGGAGCTGGGGAGGCGGTTTGCAGAGATGATTGGAAAGCGGCTGAAAAGTTCCATGAGGAATGAAGCTTGTTCATCCACGAGCTACATCTGCCCGAAGGTACCCCGAAGGTGAATTCTTTTGGCCAGGCTTTATCTACATATACATTTTATTTTATCTACCTCTTCTGCTCATAGCTGTCTACATCTTCTGCTCGTGTGTGATGACGATACCCTCATTACTGTTGTGAGGAATTCAGATAACACAGGGATGAGTTCATGGCAAAGCCCAGGAGGAAATGACTCCTTGCATCTGCAGAGGAGGATCAGATGGACGTGCAGTACATGAGGCCACCAGCCACACGCTGAGCAAGGATGAGACATCGCCCTGACCGCCCAGCACGGGCGGTGGGAAACAGAAGCACCTTTAGAGTCAGCCCCAAGCTCCACAAACCAGCACAGCCCATCTCGCAAGGGTTTGGGCTTGCCCCCTTCAGTGGCCATTCCTCAGGGTAGTTTTCCGTTTGTGAATTCATTAATGGTTTTAGGTAGAATGAAAATTCTCATATGAAAATACGTTTTTTTCAATCCCATTCCTTCCGTGAGAAGCATTGGTTTTTCTAACCAGTTTATTTTCCCTTTACTTCAGTATCTTTTCCGAGCCAAAACCCAGAAATCAATCAGAGGTAGATACTTAGGATGGAAAATTTCCCTGTGGATAACTGAAGTTCAATTCAGTTTTGGAAGCCACTGACAGAGGGGCCGCACAAAGGAGGACGTTGCTCACGTTAAGCGGCAGCAGCCGCAGTGCGAGGAGTCTCCCAGGGCGGGCACTGCGTGCGCTGGCCCTTCCAGCGGGCTCCCTCCTTTCCCTGCTTTTATCCAGAGAAAAGGTTCGGCTCCCTTCCGTGCAGCCACCGGAGCAGGACACGCCCGAGCCCTCGGCCACACGCACCCACAGCGTGTGACCCGGGACAGCTCAGGACGGTTCTGTAGCAATGGCACAGAACTCGGGAGCCCTGCGGGGGCAGAGCGGGGCCGGGCCCATCCCGCGGGCACCCGAGCGCGCGGTGCCGGGCGGGGCACGGATCAGGCTCCGGGCCGCTGCACCGGGCCGGGCGTCCGGAACAATTCCGTCCTTGCCGGGGCTGGGGGGGCCGGGGAAGCCCCGCCGGAGGCGCCGGGCCCGCACGTGCGCGGGGCGCGGCGGGCGCGGCCCCTTTAAGGCGCGCGGCGGCGCG
>VZRR01005467.1:0-15104 GCA_013398015.1 Oreocharis arfaki
AAATGGTTTAAATTCCTGTTTTCCTCCTCTTTGAGCTGTTTGTTTTGTGTGGATAGATATGTCCAAGGATAATGATTGAAGGGAATCTTGGAAGGGTTTTATCCAATTCCTTGCTCAGAGCAGGACAAGTTCAAAAATTTACCTCAAATTCAGCTTTGTCTGAGGGATTTTTCTATCTGAGAGGTTTTAGANATTTACCTCAAATTCAGCTTTGTCTGAGGGATTTTTCTATCTGAGAGGTTTTAGATTGGTAACAGCATCAGCTGTGAAGTTTTTCTTGGTGTAATCAGGAATTTTTTCTCTCATGTCAGTGATTTTTCCCCTCACAGAAAGAAAAGGATGATGGATGGAAGTGGGAGGCAATAAATCTGCAAGGGTAATGATTGGAGGAGATCTTGGAAGGGTTTTATCCAATTCCTTGCTCAGAGCAGGAAAAGTGCAAAAATTTACCTCAAATTCAGCTGTTTCTGAGGGGTTTTAGGTCTGAGGGGTTTTAGATCAGTAACAGCATCATGTGTGAGCTTTTTTCTTGGTACAATCAGGAACTTTTTCCCTCATGCCAATGATTTTTCCCCTCACAGAAAGAGAAGGATGACAAATGGAAAAGGAGCAATGAGTCGGAAAGAAAACTGGAACCCATCATCTTCGAGAAGGTGAAAATGGTAAGACCAGGAGGAAAATCATGGAGCAGTTTTGGAGCCATCCCTGAGGCAGAGCAGAGGGATTCCAGCCTGCTCTGGGAGCATTTTTCTGGCCTCAGTCCCACCCTGGGTGCTTTGAGTCACCGGTGGTGGGAGCTTTGTTTTGCTCTGCTCGCCAGACACTGAGCAGATGTGCAGGTTGGAATCCAGCTATTCCCTGCTGATTTTTCCAGCTCCAGCAGCTGCTTCTCCCTAGTTTAGAGCCTGCTTGGCTTTGACAACCTCTTGGGACAATAAAAAACTCTGAAATACTCACTCTGAAATTCTCGTTTTGGAAGAGCAAAGGGAATTCTGCTTTTGTTCGTGACTTAAATCCACTGGAAAAAAAGGGATTTTAAGTGTTAAAGTTATTAAAACCTCTGACATTTCAGAGTGAGCCCAAAAGCTGAATGAGATTTGTGTTGTTTCTTTCCCCCCAGCCTCAAAAGAAAGACGAAACGCAGCAATCCAGGAAAAGTTCTCCTAAATCTGAGCCAGTCATGGATTTACTGGGCCTGGGTAAGAGGAATTGGCATGGAAATTGTGGGAATTTGAGGCGGTTTTGTGCTAATTTTCCCTGTCAGGTGAACAATCCCAGGAATCCTGTGGGAATATTCCGCTTGAACTGCTCCAGTGCTGCTTGGGAACAGTTTTTCCGTGTGTTTCCCTTTATCCTGGAGCAGCTGGAGGTTTATGGGCCCAACAGGACCCAGGGGCACTTCCCGAGTCCTGCTCCAGAACCTTCCCAGCTCCAGAGGGATGAGCGAGGTCGGGATCAGGTGCCTGGGTGGGGTGGCACTGCTGGCACAGAGGTGTCCCCAGGCTGGGGCCGTGTGGGGACACCCAGGACCCCCCTCTGTCCCTGCCAGACGCTCCGGTGACAACGCCCGTCACCAACGGCCGGCCCAGCAGCCTGGAGAAGGACCTGGACCTCTTCGCATCCGTGGGATCCAGCTCGGACTCCAGGAAGGTGAGCTGGGAATGCTGGTGCTTGGAAAAGCCTGGTTGGGTCGTAGCACCACGGGATGATTTGGGATGGAAGGGGCATTAAAGGGCAGGGACATCTTCTGCTGTCCCAGGGTGCTCCAAGCTGGCCTTGGACACTTCCAGGGATGGGGCAGCTTCTCTGGGAATGCTGTGCCGCTGTTTGACCGCACACATCAGTTGTCTGCCTTAAATCTTCCTTCAGCTAAATTTCCCTTAGTGAAATCCTAAAATCTCTGTTGAAGCCAGACAGGGCTCTGTAAAAGGGAGCTCAGCCAGGATATTCCTCATTTTCCCCTCAGGCTGGATTTTGCCCTGATCCCGTCTCTTTGTCCCAGGTCGTTGGCTCCATGCCGACCTCGGGAAGCGCCGGCTCCGTTCCCGAAAACCTGAATCTGTTCCCGGAGCCCGGGGGCAAAGGGGAGGACGTGGGGAAGAAGCAGCTCTCCAAAGACTCCATCCTGTCCCTGTACGGCTCCCAGACGCCCCAGCTGCCCGCACAAGGTGACCCTGGTGGGGCTGGGACCGGGCTGGGTGGGGTGTCCCGGCAGCTGAGAACCTTCCAGGAGAAGTGGGAATGTGGAGAGAGAATCCCAGAATGGGTTGGGTGGGAAGGGAATGCTCATCCCATTCCAGCCCCACACCTTCCACTATCCCAGATTGCTCCAAGCCCCATCCAGCCTGGCCTTGGACGCTTCCAGGGATGGGGCAGCCACAGCTGCTCTGGGAAATCCATCCCAGCCCCTCACCAGTCTCCCAGGGTGGAATTCCTTCCCGATATCCCACCTAACCCTGCTCTCTGGCACTGGGAATCCATCCCCGCATGTCCCTGCCCAAATTCCCTCTCCAGCTTTGTTGGGAGCTGCGAGCCTCACAAGGAGCAGCCGAGTCTGGATATCACAACCAGACTGGGGCTGGAATTGGGACGTTCCAGCCCTGAGCATGACCTCACCCGCATTTCCCCGCTCCCTCCCTGCCTTTCCCAGGAGCGATGTTCATGGCGCCGGCTCAGATGGGCTATCCCGCCGCTCCCTATCCCGGCTTCCCAGGAGTTCCCCCTTCCAGCAGCATGATGGGGGGCATGATGGCCCCATCCGTGGGCGTGCTGGCCCAGCCCGGGGCCGCCGGCATGGTGACACCCGTGGCCATCCCGGCGGGATACGTGGGGAACGTGCTGGGCGTTCCCAACGGGATGATGGGGGCCCAGCAGCCCGGCTACGTGGCCGGAGTGGCCGCGGTGCCCCAGCCCGTGTACGGGGTCCAGCCGGCGCAGCAGCTGCAGTGGAACCTCGCCCAGGTGAGGGGGACACGCCTGGGGAGGCACCTGGAGGCTTTCCTTGGGAGCGGGTGGGATGGCGGGGCAGGGATCGCCGAGGGATGAAGGGGGTCTCCGGGGTTTGTGCTTGGTGGGGTGAGGTTGGTGTGGGGTTGGTTGAACTGGGCTTGCCTGCCTTGGGCAGGGGTGCGCTGGGAGCAGCTGGGAATGCCGGGATTAGCGAGGTTGGGAAAGAATTCCGGGGTTGAGTCCGGCCTGTGCCCGATCCCAACCTCGTCCCGCAGCCCAGAGCACTGAGGGTTCCTTGGGCACCTCCAGGGGTGGGGACTCCAAACCTCCCTGGGCAATTCCAAGGCCTGAGCACCCTTTCCATGGAGAAATTCCTGCTGGTACCCAACCTGCCCTGATGTCCTCCCACACCTGGGAGCCACACCCTGCTCCCCTTTAGGAGCTCTGCTCTTTTTGGGGTCCGTGGGCGGTGTCCAGGACCCTCCCTGACCTCTCTCCTGTCCCGTTTGCAGATGACCCAGCAGATGGCTGGGATGAACTTCTATGGAGCCAACGGGATGATGGGCTATGGACAGTCCATGGGAGGAGGAGCAGCAGCCCAGGGCAGCAACCCCTCCCTCAGCTCCCCGCTGTGGAAATGAGCCCTCGCCTCGTGACCATTTCTGCCTTTGTTCTGTTCTCCAAACCTGCTCCATGAGACATTTGGGGTTTTTGCTTTCGGGTTTGGGGTGGGAGGGAGGGGCCCTGCCCTGCCCTTGCCCACCTCAGCCCGAATTTTTTTTTTTCCATCCCTGAGATCCATCTCTGCCTTTTCACTGTCACAGCCTCGGGGACAGCTCGGTGAGCAGGACACGGGCGCCCCGTCCTCAGCACAGTCAATGCACACGGGGAGGGGAGCCCTCCCCGCACAAAGCTCCACCAGAGCTCCTGGGTAGCACTTGATGCCCTGCTGGGCACCTGGGCACAGCTGGGACTGGGAAATCTGGACTTAATCCCGCCTGGAAAGCCGGGATTTCTCACTTCAACGCCAGTGTTAGCAGATTTTTTTGGGGTGGGGGGAGAAAAGGGGTTTGGAGAACCTCGTGTGGTGCTGAGGGACTGGATCGAAGCCGAGCCCAGGGGCAAGCGAGCCTTGCTACCTCCTCCCTCGAGCGGAGCTCTCCCTGCTCCCGCCCTCCTCGGAACCAAAGTCCTTGGGAAAAGCCCTGGCCCTGCCCCCCCTGAGCAAGCAGGAATCTCGCCCGGGGTGGGGGCAAAGCCGATGGAATGTGAAAACCTTGCACTCCAGAGTGAATTTTCTGGCTGCTGTTGGGATTTGATGGAGTTTTCACTTTTAACAATCTCACCAGAGTTAACTTCTCCGGGGCCCAGAGCCCCTCTGCGAGTTTTCTTATGCTTTTAAAAATGACTCTGACATCCTAATTTATACTTTTTTCTTAGTTTTGGTTTGGTTTTGGTTTTGTTCCGTTCTTGTTGTCGTCGTTCCTGTGTAATCCTGGTTCTCCCCCCTCCCTTCCCTTTCCTGGCTCGCTTGGGACATTTTAATCTTGGGCAGATTTCTTTTCTCATCTCCAGTAGAACCCAAAACTGCTTCAAAAGTCAGCAAGAAGTCAGACTCGTGGTCTGCTCTCTCCTGTGGATATGTAAATTCCCAAATAAAATATTGCAGTGGATTCCTCTGGCGTTGGTGGTCACTCCAGATGTGGGAATTTGGGGGCAATTTCATCCCAAAACTCAGCCTGAATTCCCTGTGCTTTGGGCTCTGTCCCAAATGCCAGGGAGCTGAGGGAGCACAGGCAGGCCTGGAATAATCCAAAGCTGACACTTTTATATACAAACCCCTGGGCTTCGGCCTGGGGGGAAGGTGCAGCAGAATTCCTGCGGCTGCTGGGATTAAATTATTTCGTTCCAGCTTTAATTCTGTGATTTCAGTTGTTTTAAACTCGGGTTTAACAAAACCTGGCCAAGCAAAAATGAGAAGGAACGGGGAAAATCGGAGAGTTGTGGGATTCCAGAATTCCCTTTCCACCAGGGACACCTTTCCCAATCCCAGGGTGCTCCAAGCTGCCCTTGGACACTTCCAGGGATCCAGGGGCAGCCACAGCTTCTCTGGAAATTCCTCCCCACCCTCCCAGGGAGGAATTTCATCCCAAAATCCCGCCCGACCCTGCCCATTCCCCCTTGTCCTGCCCCTCCACGTCCTTGGGAAAAGCTCCCTCCCCATTTTTCTTAGGAATCTGGGAAGCTGGAGGCGATTTGGGAAGCAGGGAAGGTTTGGGGCTGCTTGGAGGATCTTTTATTCATTATGGGATTTCTTTCCTCAAACCAAACCTGCTTTTTCCAGGTTTGTTTTTTCCCCATTCCCCTCCTTCCCGGGGTATCCATGGGGGCTGTGGGCTGACTTTTTTTTGGGGGGGGAAATAACACAACTCAAGCACAGCAAAAAGTTTTCAAGCTGGCTTTAATCATCTCCACTTGCTGCCCCAGTACTGTACATGCAGGTACAAGCCAATTAAAAGGTGAATAATTCCGATTTTTCCCCCCCTTTTTTTTGTTTTTTGGGGGAGGGGAAAACTCGAGGAATATTTTACAAAACAGAGCCGTGCGCCCTCGGAGCCGTCGGTCCCGCGGATAGAAACCACAAAAATACAAGAGTTGGACATTTAAGAAAGGACCACACACGTAGAAAACGGGACAGGACACAGGTAGAAAATTGCCATTTGCTCGTTTCTTAAATATTCCCACTTCTCTGCAGCCATCCCAAAGCCGTCCCCTTCTCTTGGATGTGCGGCTGGGGCTCCGAGGATGCTCCGGTTCCCCCCTTCCCGGTGGTTTTTTTGTTTCTTTGGGGAGGGTGGAGTTGTGGAATGGGAGGAATCTGTCACCAAGCCCGAGTTTAGCACGAGTTGGGGGTGCTGGAGTCGCTGCTCCCGTGGCAGCTCCCAGAAAATTTCCAAGGAAAGTCCTTTTTCCTGGCTCTCCTTTCCCCCTCGTCCCCTCCCTGCTGCCGCCTTCTCGTTAAGTACCAATTAACGCGTGGTTAATTGGGCTCTGACCCCTCCCCAGCCTCGCAGGGCTCTCCTGGGGATTCCTTTCCATGCGAATTTTGGGGGATTTGAGGCTGGAAAAGGTGAGGGATTTCGGTGCCCTTGCACCCCTGTCCCTCCTCTCAGCTTCCAGAGGGTTGGAATTCCTGGCTGAGCTCTGGGAGCATCTCCTTGCCTTTAATCCCTCGTCATTCCCACCTTTTTTACCCCCCCCTCAAACTTTTTAGGGGGGAGCTGCCTTTGAAGACTCCTTATGATGGATAAAACCCCTCAATTCGGAGCGGAAATCCAGAATTTTTGGATGGGATGAACATTCCCAAACTTCACTTTGGCTGCTCCCAAAAAATCCATGGGGGCTTTTCCCCCCCGCCCCATTTTTATTTCCCTGCTGCTGCTGCTGCCAACCCAAATTCCAGGAGAAATTCCCAGAGCTCTTTCTTAGGTGTAAACTTGAGGGGTTAATGACAGATTCCAGAGTCCTGGATCATCCTGAACATTCCAGGTGCTCGTTCCTGGGATTCATTCCGAGCAGGGGAGGAGGAGGACGATGACGGGATGGGGAAGATTCTCTCCTTTCACGGCACGAAAAGATCAAAGCCCTTTAGGAAATCAAGGCCACCAACTTCAAAGTGCTCTGAACATTCAGGAGGGGGGGGAGCTGCTCCTTCCAGAGGCCCTCGGGATCGGGAATTCCTTCAGGATTTTCCCTGTGGTGGGAGAAGATTCCCTTTCTAGCCAGAGGGAGCTGGGATCCCGTAGGGAATGGGATCCCGTAGGGAATGGGATCCCGTAGGGAATGGGGTCAGCGTTCCACACCTGTGCTCCCAGGGGAGGGACACCCCCCTGCCTGCTCCAGAGGCTCCTTTTCCATCCAGGAGCTTTGGAAAGGGAATTGTGCCCTTCCCAAGAGCTTTGGAGAGGGAATTGTGCCCCTCCAAGGGCTCTGGAAAGGGAATTGTGTCCCTCCAGGAGCTTTGGAAAGGGAATTGTGCCCTTCCAAGGGCTTTGGAAAGGGAATTTTGCCCCTCCAAGAGCTCTGGAGAGGGATTTGTTCCCTTCCAATGGATTTGGAGAGGGATTTGTGCCCCTCCAAGAGCGGGAGCTGGATTTTGGAATCGAGCCCCTCGCCCACCCCTGGGAGGGTTTTGGGGGGCTCAGGGCAGCTCTGGAGGGGCTGATGGACAGGAAAGATGGAAAAGGGACACAGGGATCCCTCTGGATCATCCCTCCAATCCCGGGATTCCCTCGCCTTGGGCTCAAATCCCAAAGGGAGCCGGGTTGGGAGCGGGTGGGAGCCGCCCATCCCAGTCATGGATTGCTTTTCATTCCACAGGGAAACAACCAAAAAAAAAAAAAAACCTGGATGTGGCCGAGTGCAGAAGCTCGAGGTCCCAAAGGAATGGAAAAAGAGGGAAGGATCCAAGGAAAAGGGAAGGATGAGGTATAGCAACAACCAGAGCTCCAGCCGGGCACGGGCGGCGCGGCAGCTCCAGGCCCTGTGGGAGCGCTGGGATCTCCCGGATTCTCCCGGATTCCTGGAGTCCATCCCGGTGTTCCTGAGGGATGCTCGGGGGTCCCACAACGTGGAGCTTCCTCAGACACCCAGACCAACACTTGGGCCCTTGGCTGGACACTTTTCCAAGTCTTTTTAAACCCAAAATCTGCCTCAGGTGAGCGGGATTGTCCCACCCGCTCACGGAGGGACCCCCGAAATTCCAACCCTGTTATTTGGGATGCTTTTCTTTCCCTAAAAAGTCTTTCCTGCGGATTTTCAGCTCCTAAAAGGGATTTTCACCCTTTAACAACCCGGCCAAGGATTGGGAGGGGGTTTCTCCATGAAAAAGAAATCCAGCCCCATCCCTGGAAGTGTCCCAGGACGGGGCTTGGAGCAGCCTCTGGAAGCTGGAATTAGATGGATTTTGAGGTCTTTCCCACCCAAACCAGTCTGGGATCCTTTGGAGCAGAGGGAAGACTTCCAGTTGCAACAGCTTTGCTACAAAAACATTGGAAAAGGCCGATGCAAACCCTGCTGTTCCTGCAGGGAATTCTCCAGATCCATCTGCAGCCGTGAAATCCCGAAGGAAAAGCAGGGAGAGCTCTTCCCATCCATGAGGAAAAACACGTTTAGGCTTTGGATTCAGCCTGGACGCCGTTCCTGGACCTGCACAATTCCATCTTTCCCAAACTGGTGGCCAATCCCACCCATTCCAGAGGTTTCCCTGTGTGCTTTGTCCGGGCATTTCCCATCCATCCGGAAAGAATTGTCCGAGTCAACTGGAAGAAAAATTTTCTGCCTGGAAAAACATCCCTGGCGCAGTTTTTTTTAGGGAATTCTTTTGTAGCAGGAAAAAGCGTTCCCGCCCCGCTGGGGGTTTGGGAGTCCAGGTGGGAATTGTGGCATCTCATCCCACAAAAACGCAGATCCAGGCTGGAATTCCCGAGTTGTCGAGTCGGGCAGTGAACAGAAGAGATTCCCAAGGGAATCCTGATCCCATTCCTGAGGAATTCCCACTCTGTTCGGAACCAGGAGCTCCCAGCTCCTGGAGGAAAGGTTGGCAGAGCTGGGGAAGGTGCAGGGAATTCTCCCCGCCCTCTCCGGTGCTCTGTGGCAGTAGGTTCAGGGAATTCGTGCTGTATCCCACAGGATTTTGGGATAACTCCATCCAAACCTCGTCTCCCAGGTTTTCAGCGTGCCCTGATGGTGATGGAACACGAGCTGGATTCTGATCGATCCCAATTTCTTGGGAATTTTCCACTGGACTTTGGCAAATCCGGCCCATTCCAGGCTGGTGGAAAAGCAGGGATAGCTCAGGCCTGGAATGTTGGAGTTTCTCTGTGCTTTGTGTGGATTTTATCAGCTTTTAGGGGCTGTTTCGGCATCATTCCAAGGATATTTTGATCAAATCCATCCTCGTGATTCCGGCCGGGGGTTTGGATTTCAGCTCTGGCAGTGTCAGGTGGGGGCTGCTCCTCTCTGCTGGGGGCTGGGTGTCAAAGGGGCTGCAAAACTGATTTAATTCCATATTAATCCCTCTTTCCAGGGAAAAAAAAAACCACCTCTGGCAAATCCAATGGTTTGGATTTCTGTTCTTGGTGGAAAGCAGAGGAAATAAACTCCCAGTTCCTCCCAGCGCAGCCACTTTCGCCCATCCCATTGCACATCAAAAACTCCCTTTGAGAGAAAAGATCCCCCCGGAAAAACAACAAAAAACCAACCTTGGAGTGCAGGAATTTATCCTGGGATAAATTTCATTTTCTCGGGAGCTGGCACAGGGCTGAGCTTGGGATTCCTGGGTGTCTTGGCCGTGTTTTTGTCTTTGGAGGAAGGAAAACGTCTGCCACGAGGTGCCAGGGTTGAGAAACGAGGAGCTGATGTTGCAACCCCAGCGTGGCACAATCCCAGCTCTTGCCCCAGTTTGGGTTTCCCCCACCAGTTTAAGGTGGGTCATTCCCACTGGGAAGTGAGTGGCAGCTCCTGGGGGTCTGGAAGGGAAGGAGGGAATGTTTTGCTGGATTTTGGGGTCACTCCATGGTGTTCCCACTCCTCTGGGAGCGGGAGGAATCCCAAGGACTTTGTCCTCGTCACCCCCCAACTCATCCTCGGTGATCCACGAGCCAAAATCTTTGGGTTTTCCTCATTCTCAGGTGGAATTTCACCGGGATTTTTCCAGCAGAAGCCCAGGGATGCTTTTGTTGGCCCTCGGGAGCGCGTGGTCGCCGCGTTCTGCCGCTCGGCCCCCGCCTCTGCTCCCCGTCACGGCACAGCCGTGGGATGTTCCTGGCAGGGATGGGAGCAGGGAAGCAGGAATGCGGCGGGCTGGGAATGCGGAGGGGGTGGGAGGCTGTGCCCACGCCGGGAGCAGAACGTCCCTGCTCAGCTCCCTGCTCTGCCCACGCTCCTGTTCCCTGCGGGACGGTCCCACCAGCTTGGCAGATTTGGAGTTTTCCCGTTGGGATCGAGGTGGTGAAGCCCGGAGGGAAGAGCAGCAGCTTGGAGGAGAGGAAAGCTTTTCCTTCAGGGATCCTTTCCCTCATGGAGAGTTAAAAATCCAGCTCAGGCTCACCCAGGTTGAGCCTCATGGAATTCCGTTTGCCACGATTCCGTCGGCCTCGTGGAATTGCTCCGTGCTCGGGAGGGAACATCGAGTCCAAGCCGTTGTTTGTTCCCGTCCCAGCACTCAGGGCACTGAGTTTGTTCCCCAAACCACCAGAGTTTCAGGGCATCCCACATTCCCAGAGGTCTCCACCCAGGAATCGCGGCTTGCGATCCAATTGGCAGAGGAGGATTTCATCCCTCATCCCTCATCCCTCATCCTTCACTGAACTTCTCCCCATCCCAGCTCAGCAGGATCCGGCCGATTCCCTTCTCAGTGGTTGGGATTTGGCAAAGTCACGGCAGCAGCTCCGAGTCCCCGTCACGGTGGTGCCGGAATTGTGGCAGTGCCGGGTGAATCGGCCACGGCACCGCCGAGTCCTGCTGGCCACGGGTGTGGGGCTGTGGAACCCCAGGAGTGGGTTTGTAGAACCCCAAAGTTGAGTTTGAAGATCCCCAGATTTGGGTTGTGGACTCCCAAGTTTGGGGATTTGTGGAACTCCAAGATTTGGGGTTGTGGAACTTCGGGGTTACAGAACTCCAGATTTGAGTTTGTGAACCCCCAGATTTGGATTTCTGAACCCCCAGAGTTGAGTTTGTGGAACTCCAGATTTGGGGTTGAGAACCCCCAGGTTTGGCTTTGTGGACCCCAAAGTTTGAGTTTGTAGACCCCCAGATTTGGGGTTGTAGAAGCTCAGATTCGCATTTGTGGACCCCCAGATTTGGGGTCTTGAACCCCAAAGTTTGAGTTTGTGAATCCCCAGATTTGGGTTGGTGGAACCCCAGATTTGGGGTTGTGAACCCCCATATTTGGATTTGTGGACCCCAAGGTTGGAGTTTGTGAACCCCCAGGTTTGGGCTCGTTGACTCCCAAGGTTTGGATTTATGATCCCACAGATCTGGGTTTGTGGACCCCCAAGTCTGGGATTGTGGACCCCCAGATTTGGGGTTGTGGGCCCCAAGGCTTGGATTTGTGAACCCTCAGGTTTGGGGTTTTTGATTCCCCAGATTTGGGGTTGTGGACTCCCAGTTTGGGTTGGTGGAACCCCAGATTTGGGGGTTTGGACCCCAAGGTCTGGATTTGTGAACCCTCAGCTTTGGGATTGTGGACCCCTGGGATTGGATTTATGATCCCCCAGATTTGGATTTGTGGATGCCAGATTCGGGGTTGAGGACTCCCAAGTTTGGTTTTATGGACGCCCAGGTTTGGGGTTGGGTTTGTGGAGGGAACAGCTTCACCCCAACGATCTTTTCCTTCAGGTTTGGGTTTGTTCTGCTGTGGCTGAGCTGGTTCTTCATTCCCGGTGCCACCAGGTGGGTTTGTTGTGCTCTGTGCATCGTGGAATTCCGTGTTTTGCCAAGAAATAATCCTATAAAAACCCCAGCCGTGCTGCCGGGTGCTTTGTGGTGAAGACTGAAGGTCAGAGCCAGCCCCATGAAATTCCCCATGAACCTCTTGTCCTCTTCCAGTCTCCAAAAAAAAAAACTCCTCGTCTTTTGGTGCGTCGGGATTTTGTTCCGTCTCTTTCGGGAACTGATCCTTCAGGACAGTCATTGGATTTAGGAATATTTGACGAAGAAACCAAGAGTTCCTAGTGGTGTCTCCCCTGAGTAATTTCAGCAAATTTCAATAGGCACCTTCAAAAAAAGCTTCCGTAATTCCCGGGATTGCTACAAGAACTGGATCCCTCGGAGGGAACCAAAATGCTGCTTGGGAAAACAAACAAAACGGACGAACGAAAAAACCCCAAAACCGCTCATCCCGCTGAGGAACCGCCGGCCCTTCGTCCGTGCCCCGAATTCCAGAGCTGCTCTTGAGATGTTCCCCTGGAGCCCGAGCCAGGGTTGGATTCTGCTCCTGCTTGGAATTCAGGTATCCAGGAGGGCATCCCAGCTCTCCAGAAGGACGTCCCAACCCTGAGGAGGATGTCCCAGACTTCGAGGGGAGCGTCCCGGAGCCCGGGAAGGGAATCCCACACCTCGAGGAGGATGGCCTGGTCTGGAGGAGGAGGAGGAGGAGATCCCAGCTCCAAGGAGGGCATCTCCAGGAGGGGATCCAAGATCTTGGTAAGGGTATCCCAGCCCTCAGGGAAGGTATCCCAACCCTTGAGGAGGGAATCCTCACCCCTGAGGAGGGAATCGCAGCTGTCAACGACGGCATCCTACTCCAAGGAGGATATTCCAGACCCCAAGAAGGGCATCCCAACCTCTGAGGAGGGCATCCCAACCTCAAGAAGGTCATCCCAACCTCAAGGAGGGCATCCCAACCTCAAGAAGGTCATCCCAACCTCAAGGAGAGCATCCCAACCTCAAGGAGAGCATTCCAGACCTCAAGGACAGCATCCCAACCCCGAGCAGGGCTTCCCAGACCCTGAGGAAGGACACCCACACCTCAAGGAGGACATCCCAGCTCCAAGGAGAGCATTCCAGACCTCAAGGACAGCATCCCAGCCCTCCAGCTGGGAAGGAAGGGGCTGGGAGGCAGATGATCCGCCAGGATCCCGGTATTCCCGCTCCCTTCTCCCACCTCCCACGAGGCATTCCCAGAGTTTGTCCGTCGGGTCTGGTTTTGGCCGGACACGAGCGCGGTCAGCGGTGAGACGCGAGGAGAAGCCCAGCGGCCGCCGAGGGGACGCGAGCGCCCCTTTCCCTGTCCCCTCTTGCTTTGGCAATGGTCACAGGCTACATGCTCCCGGGAAAACCAAAAAAAAATCGGGGAAAAAAAGGCAGGGAAATGGCCACCAAAAGTGCTGGGAAAGCGACCAAACGGGGTGAGGCTGGCAGATGTTCCCGGTCCATCCGGAGTTCTCTCGGGTATTGCAGTGAGTGTGTTGTCAGCACGTGGCAAAGCTACATAAGAGAAGATGCTACATTCCTTGGAAAACAAAAATAGTGCTGAGGCGGAATCGTTCTCAGTTCCGGGGGGGGGTTTCTCCCACCTTTTCCTCGGAGGCAGGGAAAGGGAACGGGAGGAGAGGAACCTCGTCCTCGGCCAGACTGAGCTGCTCCCAGCGGGGTCGGGAGAGGAGCTGGGAGCTTCCGGGACGAGGTGTGGGAACAGTCTGGGATCGTTGGCAGTCGCAGCCCTCGGAGGGGATTTTCGCCTCTCCTTCCCCCCTGCCTCACGCACGGCCCTCGCTCCCTCTCCCTTCCCGGGGAGGGCGTCCAGGGCGGATTTTTTGGGGGAAGGAGATTGAAAATTAAAAAAAAAAAGAAAACCTCAAAAAAAAAAGGAAAAAAAAGAAAAAAGGGGGGATATTTACAGCTCTCCATGACCAGTTCTGCTCGGTCTCCTTGGATGTCTCCTTCCCAGTCCTGGCCTCTACGGGCAGGAGGGGCTGGTGGAGCTCTCCAGGGAGGACTGGGAGAGGCGGCGGGTCAGGGGTCCGATGCTGGAGTCGGCCAGGGAGGAGGTTGGGAAGAGTTTGTACCAGCCCGAGACGGCGCTGGAGAGATCCAGCTCCTCCAGGATGATCTGGGCCATCCCCATGAAGCACTTGTGGTCCATGCGCCCGTAATCGCCCCAGACGATCACCTGCGGGCAGGGAAGGGGTTAATGGAGCTGGGTGGGAATTCCGGGGAAATCTTGGCGAGCTCGGCGTGCCCCGATGGAAAAACCCTGCTGTGGTCGGGGTTGGGAAGGTGGGAAGGGCGCAGGGAGGGCTCTGGGCATCCCTGTCCTTGCTCGCCTCACCCTGTGAGGGTGGGGAGGCCCTGGCACAGGGTGTTCCAGACCCCAAAAACGGCATTCCAGACCTCGAGGAGAACATCCCTACCCCGAGGAGAACATCCCAGATCTTGAGGAGAACATCCCAACCCTGAGGAGGGCATTCCAGACCTTGAGGAGAACATCCCAACCCCAAGGAGGGCATTCCAGACCCCAAAGAGAACATTCCAGACCTTGAGGAGAGCATCCCAACCCTGAGGAGAGCATCCCAACCCCAAGCAGGGCATCCCAGACTTCAAGGAGAACATCCCAGACCTTGAGAACATCCTAGCCTCAAGGAGAACATTCCAGACCTCAAGGAGAGCATCCCAACCCCAAGGAGAGCATCCCAAGCTCAAGGAGAGTATCCCAACCCCAAGCAGGGCATCTCAACCCCAAGCAGGCCTCCCCAGACCCCAAGGAGGGCAACCAGACCTCGAGGAGGACATGCCAGCTCCAAGGAGGGCATCCCAGCCCAGAGAAGCGGTGGCTGCCCCACCCCTGGAAGTGTCCAAGGAAAGGCTGGAGGGGGGTTGGAGCCACTGCCCACCTGCAGGACTTTGCCCTGGGGACTCTCCTCGAAGAGCAGCGGCTGCTGGTACGAGGGGTCGCAGGTTTTCTTCACAACCTTGGTCTTCTTCTTGGCCAGGCAGACGCCGTTCTCCAGCAGGTAAACCTTCACGTAGGTGGCTGCCGCGGGAAACGGGGACAAACGGGGACGTGGAGCAGGATCCTGGGATGATCCCATCACGGCACCCACCCCCCTCCATCCCCGAGCCCTCCCTCCACAGCCACCTACCCGGGATGCACTTGGAGCCCATCTTGGGGATGAGTCCCCGTGCCTGGATCACGTCCACCTCCAGCTGCCCGTTGCGGTCAGCCATGCCGACGTGGACATCGCCTGCAAAGGGGGGTCAGACACCTTCAGGGCCACCCCTGATGGTCACCTTCCCCCTGGGGATGGCCCTCTGTCCTCACCAGGGGTGGGAATTGTCCTCTGCAGGGGACACCAATGTCCTCACACCCAGCGTCCTATTGGATGCCTGATTTGTTGGGAATTAGGGGCTCGGCGGATGGGAAGGAGCTTGGATTGAGCAGCAAGGAGAGATTGGGGTGGGAGCCCCTCCTCCCCATCAGCTCCATTCTTCTCCATCGGAATTTTATCCCTCGTGATGGGGAAAAGGCTGGGATTTACCCAGGCTGGGCCTTGGCCGGGTGATCCCCTGGAAAAGGAGAGCCTGGGACAGGAGGGATCAGGGGCCAGGAACTCAGAGGGGTCCAACCACCCCCTTTTCCTTCTCCTTTCTCT
>VZRR01005469.1:0-22432 GCA_013398015.1 Oreocharis arfaki
CGGGCCCCGGGCGGCGGCGGCGGCGGTCCGGGCTCCGACTCCACGTACGCCCATGGCAACGGTTTCCAGGAGACGGGAGGCGGTCACCATAGAGACGGGATGCTGTACCTGGGCGCCAGGGCCTCGCTGGCCGACGCGCTGCCCCTTCACATCGCACCGCGGTGGTTCAGCTCGCACAGCGGTGAGTGCCGGCTCCCCGGAGCCTTCCCCCGGCTTACCCTCCCTCCGTGGGGGCCCGGGGGCGGCGGTGGGCGCGGTTCACCCGGGAAGGGGGAGCTGCCCCCCTCTTGGACCCTCATCGCCATCCCCTCCCCGGCACAGACGGGTGGGTGCGTGCTGGAGCTGGCATCTGTGTCAAGGTCAAGGGAGGAAGGGGCTGTGAAGGGAGGAGGCTTTCTAGAAGGGAGGTGTTTGGGCTCTGAGATGTGAGACAGTGGATGTGGCACCCCCACCACACCCCCCTTGACTTGGGGGATAGTGGTCTTGAGGTCTTGAGCTACAGCACCCTCAAGACATTGGTTTTTGCAGACCAGGATGAACACCTTGTGTTTCTTCTGAAGGTGTTTGGGGGTTGCCAGTCAGGTGTAGCAGTTCCTGGCCTTAGAAACTGGGAAGGAGGCAGAGGAAGCCTTTGGAAGCAAGGTGTGGGGATTTTTTTTCCTTTGTTTTGTCTGATTAAGGGCCAGGGAAGAGGCCAAAGTGGGTTTTCTCTTTGAAGCCAGCTGGCAGTGTTGTGGTACTGAGGAGGAAGCAGAGGAGGAACTGCCTGCCTCTTTAACAGGGCCAGCTGGGCTGTCTTGCAGGAAACGTGTCAGGCTATGGGAAGGGGCAAGGTTACCCCCTTCACCCTCCTGGCTGGACTCTTCCATGTGTCCTGGTGTCTGGAGAGGAGCTCTGGCTGTGAGCAGGGCTGTGTCACTGACCTAGTTTTGGCTGGGTACTGGGAGCGAGGTGGGAGGTCCTCCCTTCCCCTCCTGGCTGGAGGGGAAGTCATTTCAGGGATGTCTCCTTGCATTTCCTGGAATAGTCTGGGATTTCTCTCCCACCCGTCCCCCTCGCAAATGCTGTGTTCTCCTTGTGTGACGTGGTCTGGGAATTTCATAATATGCCTTGGGACAATGCCTCATTTTCAGGAAGGCCTGAGACTGAACCAGTGGATAAGAACAAAGTGCGAGAAGAGTCTCGTGGGGCCCATTTTCCTACTTCTTGGAATAAAAAAAAAAGACTTGGGATTTTTTTCACTTTGCCCAGTCTCCAGGGGCTGCTCTTCTCCGTTAGATCGAAGCTGTATGTCTTGCGTTGCATCCTCAGTGGCAGAACGCCCCAGGTCTGATTCCTATTGATCCGGATAAGCTAGGCGCTTCCCATCCTCCCTGGCAGATGGAGAGGGCTGGCGTGTGGCACCGGAGTTGAGAGCAAGCACTCCTGAAAACTTTCTTGGTCTGTGACCTTGCACAGGCTGTGCTGCTGCTCTGGTTTCTAAACGCAGAGAGAAATGAAGGCACAGCATCTTTCCAGGTATTCCACAAGCCTCCGTGGGAATGAGGGCCATGGGGGCTTCTGCTGTGCCTGGTGCTGGAGTGAGGAGGGTCTCATTGAAGAGACACCCCGCAGCTCGCAGTGGTTGGTCAGAGTATCAGTTACATTTTAAGCTGCAGTGCTGAGAGGCAAAAACCTGTTCAGGAAAATAAACCAGCTGCAAAATGGAGTAAGCTGTTTTTCAGCCACTTGAGCAAGTTAGTGCAGTGCTGCTAAGTTAAACACGGTGCCCTTGAAAGATTGCAGTGTGAGCTGTGGGAAGTGCTGCAAGAACTGGGTTTCTCTGGTGCCTCTTTCGGGGCCCTCTGAGAGCATTTGAGCTGAGCTGAAGCATGCACGGGCAGCAGTGAGAGCTGTTCAGTCTGTGCCGAAACCTCTCCTGGTGGTGGTTCTTCCTCGTTTCTAATTAATAGCAAAAGGAGTGGAGGATGCTTTAAAACCCTTCTGAAAACTTGCCAGAGCTCATTTAACTTTTGCACTCTTCCTCTCTTAGTGTAAGAAGTTAATGAAGGATTTGGAGACGGCAGGGAAGGGGGGAAGTAAGCCACCTCAAGATTGCTGAAATTCCTGTTAATCTCCCGTTGCAGCTGGTTAACCTCCAGCAGGGCAGTCAGCAGCTACTTGTGTCTTCCCCGCTGCCTCCCCATCGACCTGCTCCTCTTGCAATGCTGAGCCACTCCATTAGCCACTGGAAAGTGCTGAAGCAGCAGTGCTCTGGTAAATGGAGAGGAGCTTTGACATTGCTGCGTGTGACTGTCCCTGCTCCCTTTGAAGGATGACTTGAGGGTGGGGATGAGGGGACCCGCCGACGTACCAAACTCACTCGGCACGAGGCATGGCTGGGGATCTCTGGGATCTGCCTGAGCTGCTGTACTACCAAGGAGAGGAGCCCCCCAAACTCTGTGGCTAACAGGGCTGGAGAGTGGTTTCTTTCCCTGCCTGCCCCTTTCTGGAGACCTGAGACCAGAGAATGGATGGTGCCATTCTCTGCATGTGGGGAAGGAAAGTTGCATTCACGTTCTTCCGAGAGCACTTGGGTTTAGGGGATAAGCTGGGAGCTCAAAGTGCAGCCTGAGCTCTGTGCGGTCTTCAGTGGGACAGTGAGGAGCCCTGACTTGAGGGCAGTGATAAGGTGCTGTTGTTGCAGCAGCGTGCCTGTGATAACAGGAGCACACAGATAGTCTTGGCGCCTCACCCCTCCCGGTATCTGCCATGCACAGTTTCTGTGCCCCTCCAGCTGCTTCATGGCTCATCAGGCCCCTCAGCAGGGACCCTGAGGAGTGAGCTGGGGCAGGCTGCGCTCTCTTCCCTGGTTGGTGTTACTCCTTCCCCTCTCTGCAGCTGAAGGCCTGCAGAAGAGCTAGGTGTGCCTGGGGAGGAAGGGAGAAGGACTGTGCAGGGAAGCCTGTGCAGAGGGAGGTTGCAAAGTGGTCCTCAAGGCCAGTAAATGCTGCAGCACCACTCTAAGGTGCTGTGCATGGGGTTGGTCAGTGAGAAGAGCCCAGTGCTGAATCCCTCTGGGCTCCACTGTGGCTGCTGGGATGCTGGGATGGGAGGAGCAGTTGGCTACTGATGGCCTCTAGCCTGTCCCAGGATGAGGGCAGAGAGCTGCTGCTCTTGTGAACAGTGAAGCCTACATATATTTTCCAAATGGGGTGGTCAAGGAGCTCTGACCTTTGTGGTAGAGCGTGTCCCTCCCTTTGAGTGGACAGCAGCTCTGTGGAGAGTCCTGTTTCCTGATGGGGTTTTTCCCAGGCATGCCCACCACCATATACACAAGCAGTATAACTGTTCCAGCACCACCTGAAACTGCTCTGGGATTTCCCTGTCTGCCCAGGGTTTCTGAGATCCACTTCCTGGCCTCCATGAGTGGAAAATGACGCATCTTGCACAACTTTGGAGTTTGCCTGTAGCACTTGACCCTGCCTCTGTAGGTTTATTAGGACTTCTCAGTAAAGCCAAGGCTAACAGGAAGAAGGCAGAAAAGGGAGATGTATGGTTTAGTGCTGCATGTCTCCAGCTTTGTGTGGTTCTCTTAGTATCTCTCATGTTATTCATCTTCATCAGAGGATCTAAGGGAGTTTGCAGAGGCTGTAAGTAGCTTAAAGTTTATCTGGAAATCCCACTCATCACCCAAAGCCCTTGAGTGTTTGAAGCTCTAATAAATCCATATCTCCTTGTCTGCTGGCTAGCCCAAGGAAACGCCTAGCTCATCCTCCTGTGCAGTACCAGCAGGAATGTCACAGGCTTTCCGTGCACTGACAAAGCAAGCTGTTTGTCCTGGATGCTGGTAGCACCAATGTCAGGAGGCCTTCTTTGCCAAATGAGCTGCTGGGTTCTCAGCAGCACTCTCCCGGGGCGGGAGGGCCTGATGTGGGGAAGATGGGAAGGTTTTTAGTGCAGAGATGGCAGCCAGCATGCCAGGCTGGGTCCTTCTCCAGGCACAGTTAGAGAGCAAAAAAGGCTGGAAGTGCTCTTCAGTTTGGCTCCAGAGTATGGGTTGGGAAAAAGGGTTGTTAGTTGGAGGGTGAGGTGAAGATGTGTGAACACCTGTGTTGGGCAGCGCCAGTCTCTGCAAGCTGGGAAGAGGCGTGTCTGTGGTGAACCCTTGCTGTGCTCTGACAGCTTTGAGTCCTGAGCCTTTTGTCACTGGTGTCTGGCAAACCTTGCTCCTCCCGTAGTCCTGCCATTGCAGTCTACACCAGAACGAGAAGTCTGAATTCTAGCTTGCTAGTCAGAAAGCTGCTCTCAGCCCAGACTGTCCTGCCACCAACTTGTCACCAGTGTGTTCTGGCAGCCAAAAAGGGCCCCCTTTTCTGTGTGTTGCGTGATGTATCAGGCACAGTACTGCCAGCTGGTCAAGGGAGGTGATCGTCCTGCTCTGTACTGGTTTGGCCTCACCTCAAGTCTGGTGTGCAGATTTAACAGATTTAGCTGTTCAGCTAAATGTCCCAGAGGAGGGACATGAAGATAGTGAAGGGTCTAGAGGAGAAGCCATACAAGGAGCAGCTGAGGTCACTTGGCTTGTTCAGCCTGGAGAAGAGATTGAGGGCAGAGCTCATTGTGGGTTGCAGCTTCCTCAGGAGGGACAATGGAAGGACAGCACTGATCTCTGCTTTCTATGACCAGTGACAGGATCCAAAGGAACATGATGGCACTGTGCTGAGGGAGGTTTGCATACGATGTTAGGAAAAGGTTTTTCACCCAAAGTGTGGTTGGGCCCTGGAAGGCTCCCCAGGGAAGTGGTTGTAGCACCAAATCTGACAGAGTTCAGTGTTTGGAGAAGGCTCTCAGGCACATGGTGTGATTCTTGGGGTTGTCCTGTTCAGGGCCAGGAGTTGGACTTGATGGTCCTTGTGGTTCCCTTCCAACTGAATCTATGAAGTTTTCAACATGCAGACATCATATGTGCTTCCCTCCCCCCTTCCAGGAGCTAGGCCAGGGGAAGGGCACCCCAAGGTCTGCACAAATTTGCCATTCTGAATCTATTTTTGCTAGTGGAAATTTCCAAAGATGACTGTCCTCAAACCATCTTTTTGTGGGTTTGGTGCTGGTTGCTGTCTGACAGCCGGATCAAGCACCTGCATCATTGCCAGGCCTGTGGATCATTTGGGAAGTGGGTGCAGAAGCGGCCCTGACGACTCCCCACACTAGTGATGTTCAGCTGTTGAGCTCTCCAGGTCTGGAGGGGGTGCTTTTCTGCTTCTGCTTTCTCTGAGCCAGCTGCCAGGGCAGCATCCGCCTGGGACGGGGGGAAGAGGCAGCGGCTACCTCGGAAGAGCAAAGTGCTGAAGACCTGAAGACGGGAGACTCGAAGGCAGCTTTAATGCACACCAGAGCTGGAGATGAAGTTTAAGTGCGTCAACGTTGGCGTTGTGCGTGAGAAGCCGGCGGTGGCGGCAGTTATCTTCAGTCTCCACAGCGAGAGCTAGCGCAGGCTGTCTCTGCGCTGCCTTGCCTCCCCAGTGCCCTCTGAAATCCCGACTGCTATCCCCAGGAACGAGGCACTAATTGCTGTGCACATTAACTGAGCTCTCTCCTCTATAAACCTGTGCGTAAATCAGCATAGGGTAGCTGGGTGCCCTCTCCCCCTTCTGCACATGTATCTTCCAGAGATGCTGAGAATGATGCTCTTGTGCTCCTGGGCTGACCCACTTCCCAGCCAGGATTGTCTTCCCAGCCCGTGACGTAAGTTTATCCCATGCTGGTTTGTTTTGCTGAGATGTTTGTTCCGGTGACTGGAATAACCGTAAAGGCTTCTCTTATTTATTAATGTGCTATTAAGGCTCCTCTCTCTCTCGTTCGCTGGCCGGAGGATCAATCAGATACAGGCATCTTTGGTGGAGGAGCAGTATCAGGCTGGCACCTGGCCAAGGCAGCCGCGCAGAGTCATGGGAAAATGCTGCTAAATGCTGAAAATTAATTTCAAGAGAAGCGCAGGGAGGGAGAAAAGCCCACTTCGGAGGAGGAGAAAAAAAAAAGGGCTTTTTTTTTTCCCCCTCCAATGTAATCTCCCATGTGACAGATCAGACAGGCAGCAAAGGGCTCTTTGGATAAATTTCCTTTGCAGGGACCAGTCCTGTGGTGCCCCAAGCAGATGGTGTGGGCAACCACGAGGTGCATTTTGTGGCATCTGCTGCTGGTACACCAAAACCCCAGATGTGCTGAGTACTTGGTTTTGAGTAAATGTGACCTGACTTTCCTGATTCCCTTGAAAAGTGAAATCATAAGGGCTTGGGGATGATGTACATGAGCAGCCAAGTGATGCTGTAAGGCAGCAGGCCCTCATGCAGAGCATTTTGCCCACCTGCATTGGCTTGGCTGTACATCAGGGTACAACAAGCCTCCCTCTGTAGAGACACCAATTTTTTATTTCAGGTAGAGCAAGAGTGGTTAATGCTGGGCCTTAAATGTCTTCCCTGCACCAGTTCTACCAGGCAGGTTTCAAATGTGGTTGAACCCACTGGGGGCTTGAGTACCCCCCAGGGGTGTTCTTGTTGTCCCTTGCAGGTGCTGCCTGGCCAAATGCTTTTGCTTAGTGCTGTTTGATGGCTGTTGGAGGTGCAGCTTCAGGAAGCTCTGCTGCCTGGGGCCTCTTCTCGTGCCGTTGCACAGCGCTTCCCGTGGGCAGAGCCTGGCTGCTGGCAGGTTTCCTGCCATGCTGGCCTGCAGGCAGGGGAGGAGAGTGCCTGTGGTGGGGGACGGGGGCTGCTTCTCTCTTGTCACAGTTTAACTTTCCAGTCCGCTGCAGATCCGTACAACTTGGGATTTGAGGAAGGTGGAAGGAAAGGCCAAGGAGGCAGCAGGCAGGTCTTCGTGGCTGGTGTCTGTGCTGCTGGCATGGGGCTTGATACCTTGGTGCTCCCTGCTACCGTCCCTGTGCCGCCACACTGCCGGGTTTGTGCCAGGTGCAACCAGGAGACCCTGAACAGATGCATCGCTCAGACCCAACGCTGGGTCTGTGGGCAGCTGGAGGTGTTCCATCCAGGGTGTATTTTGCCAGTGGGGATGGTGCCTCACCATTGGAGAGGCTGTACTGCACCTCTGAGGTGAAGCTGACTCTTCTCTCCCCTCCTTCCCTATAGACCAGAGCTGGGCAGCATCAGCACCAGGTTGACCCTGGGACAGTTGTGGTCTCATGGGCTAAATGAGCTTGGGAAATTTGTGACTCCCTTGCTCGTGCACGTTCATGTCACTGTGGGCCTCCTATCAGTGACATGAAACTAGACTGTGTGCCTTGGAACGGTCTTGTGGCACTTTGTAGAGAAGCAGAGAGATGCCCTGGAAATGCTTACCTTTCTGCTGGTTTTAGCAACCCTAGGAGAAATTTCGCTGTTGTATATTCCCAGTTAGCACCCTTGGTTCATTGACTCTTTGTCAAGTTATGGCCATAGTTCCTGAGAGACTGTCACCTGCCAGGCACAGAGGGGCTGGGACAGATCCTGGTGAAGAAAGCACAGCAGCACAGATGAAGAATGGAACTGAAAGCTGCTCAGGGCTGTTTCCTGGCCCAAGCAGGCAGGACGGCGTGACAACAGTGGGTATTTTTAGAGGCCAGCTGCCTGCAACACAAGAGGGGGAAAGCAGCAGTCAGGCAGGAGAGCTGAGTGATGCTGACCCTGTCCCACATCCCTGCCCAGCATTTTATTTCCTTCCAGGATGAGGCCACTGACATTTCCATGTCCTCTGTGCCTCTTTGCCTGTTGCTGCCTCGAAAGACAGCTCTCTTCCTTCTCCCCCTGGCTTTCACCATGGCTGTGAGTTTCTCTGATCACAGCTCAGCGATTCGAGGGTGGTGCTGGGGGTTCCGCTCTTCACATCCTGGATGGTTGCATTACAGCTTGGGGTGGTGGGCGTTTGGGGGATTGTTTTTTAGAGAAGTCTTTGTCAGCAGTGAGGGGAAAACCTGCAGTTTCTCCTGCAGCCGGGGTAATTGCAGTAATTCTTCTGGGAGCTCTTCCTACGAGGCTGCACTTCATCAGAAGTGCTGCAGGGGAATTAGATCCACCTTTCAATCCATCCATCCAAGGCCTGTACATCTGTAGCTGGGGAATAGGCGGGGGGGGGTTGGGTCTAGGCAGATGGCTTAAATTACTTTCTGCGGGGAGGTCGAGTCGCTATGGGCTGAGATCAGTTTTGGGGCCAACCCTCTGTTGAGCTGGTGCTGAGCAGGACAGGCTGAGGCTGAGCACCCTGCCTTGGCATTTCAGGTTATCCCCAGTAAGATCTTGCTGCTTTGAGACTACTGTCCATCTGCTTACTTATTGCATCATTGATTCATAGCCCTTGAAGTCTGCTATTTACCTGGATCTTATCCCTTCCAAGGAGGTTTGTAGATACCTTTGATTTCTTTTTGTTCCCTGTAGACAGGTACAAAACAGGTGGCACCCTGCACCTAGTCGTGGGTGAATGTTTCACAGGAGAATGCTGCTTCCAGAGCCTGCCCAGCTCTGGAAGTGAGGTTATTCTCTGCTCCTCTGCATGTTGCCTTTTGTGATGGGGAAGAGAGAACTTCAAATCCCACCACTGGGATTTTTGTCATCTGCAGCCCCATATGTCCTTCCTCGAAAGGAGCCCTTCTCATGTTGGAGGTTGGCACATGTTGAAGCGAAGGGGCAGAGAAGGTGGGATGCCCAGGCAGGGTTGTTCCTGCCTGTGGCACAGTGTGTGGCCCCTCCTGCCTCCTCCAGCAGAATCCAGTGTGGGCAGACCCTGCCACTTGCGGAGGGGCTCATTCCTCTGAGATGCCGTGCTTTGTGTTTCGGAGGGCTCCCGGAGCTGCAGAAAGCTGGCTCTGTCTGCCAGCCGCCTCCATGCTGCAAAGGCAGCCGGGAAGCTCTGGAGTGGTGTATCCCCATCCTCAGCATAGATCTAACTTCCTTCCAAATCCCCAGCCTTTGGCTGTCAGAGGGGAGCTCGTGCTGCCTGTCCGGGCAGCTTGGTGCTGTGGAGAATCCCTCCCCTTGTGCACCATGTACAACAGAGAAGTGTGTTCACCCCCTAGCTCTGCACCTGCTTTTTCCCCTTCCTGCTGTCCTGTTAGCCTGGGGTGTTCGCTGGGTATCCCTCAGCAATCACAGTCCCTCCTGGGGAGCAGGGAGATGCTCTGTGCCATGTAGCCCTTCCTACCATGTGAGGGGCAGGTGAGGTCAGGGCTTGCTGTGCAGCATGCTCCTCACTAAGATTTTTTTTTCCATTGGTGGACAAATTTCAATTTTTTTTTGTCTTCCTGCGGGAACAACCAGTGTAAACTGGCCACAAATGTTTCCCAGCTACGCACTGTTTGTGGGTGTAGCTCTTTTATGCTCTGTTTGCTGCCCACTACATAAAAATTGTCCTTTCTCTACCCCAAAAAGCAATGTGTCATCCTTTCCACGCACCCCAGGGGTTGGGGGTGTTGCACAGAAAACCAACTGCCTCAGTGATCCTGCCACCATGGCCCAGGCACAAGAGACCCTCCACCATGCTCTTTTTGGAGTGCTGCTGTGGGATGCCTGGGCACGAGGTGTCCCAGGAGCTGGCTGGGATCACTTCCTAGCAGGAAGAGGTACGTGGGTGCAATCAGTGCTTGGCCATACTCCCAGCATCACAAAGCCAGGGCATGTCATCATGTGCCTCTGGAGTGTCCCATCATCCTCCCAAGAGATCATCTGAAGCCAAGGCATGATGGAGCCTCAGCAGCATCAAAGCACAAGTTTTCTGCTTTGGAAAAACCCTGGGGTCAGGAAGCAGATCATCCCATGGGGTCAGATCCGGCTGTGTTTGGGAGTGGCTCAGGTCAGGCTTTTGTGTTTCAACCTTTCCAAAAGCGGGAATTCCTCTGGCAGCTCCGCAGTGCTGGAGCCTGGCAGTGGGGACTCCGTGGGTGCCTCCCCAACGGATGTCTTAGTCAGAAGTGACTCACCCCACCAGTCCCCACGTGACGTTGCCTCGCTGCTCCCTCCCAGCCCTTGCCAAGCCAAAGTGTCACACTCTCTCCCTTTCTGCTCTGATTTCCAAATGGCTGCATCCCACTGTGCTGCCAGTGGATCCCCTGCACTCCTTCATTTCAGCACCTAGCACCCCCTCATCACCCTGCTGGCTCTCTGCATCTTGCAGATGATGGCTGCCCACAGCAGGGCTTTGGCTGGGCCTCCTCCTTCCTACAAGAAATATGTGGGAGGAAAGAAACAGGCATGCAGGCAAACCCTTTGGGAATTCCCAGGTGTGCCTGCACAATTGTTGTCCTCTCAGGGCAGTGAATTTGAAAACCTGAGCATCCCTTGAGAGGTGTGGAGGCAGCACCAGAGCATCCCTGCAGTTCTCCTGAGCCATGAGATAGCCCCAGATCTGTTTTGTGACTAGCAGGAGCCCTGGATGAGCTTGTAACTGGTAAATCTGAGCCCTGCTGCCTGACAGCGGGAGTTGGAGGTGTTAATGCCTTTGCTGGGCCATCACCCAGGACCCCTCCGCTTAACTTTGCTCTTCTCTGGGATGCTAAAATTAGCTTTGGGCTACACATTCTTCCTTACGAAACCTGTTCTCAGCAGCTGGGGGAGTGTTTCTGCAGTAAACTAGGACTCGCCAGAAGACAGGGTGACCCTGGGAAGTTGCCTTTTTCATCCAGGTCTGGGGGAACTGATCCTGCAGCATAGCCTGAGCTATAGGAGGGAGATGGTCTCTGCCTTAGCATAGGTACTTCTGTTCAAAAATTGCAATTACAACCATGAAAGGGGCAATATTTAAACAATGACGGGCAAGGAGGGTACTTGGTGTCTGGACATCCTGTGGCCATATAACCAGGCCTCATTGCCCTCCTGCTTCTCAGTGGCTGTGGGCTGGGTTGGAGGTGTTTTATAAGGCTTTGGTGTGTCCATCTGCTGAGAATCGATAGCTTTGGGTGCTTTGGAGCAAACATTCCTGTGGGGTTCCCTCTCCTGTGTCTCCTGCTCCTTTCCAACTCTCCATCTTTCCTCAGCCCCAGAATTGCAATCTGTTCTCCTTCTTCCTGTCCTCCCCCACCACCTCCATAAGAACCCAACTGGCTAAAAAAAAATATAGCTCTGCCTCCTGGCTTGCAGCAAGCCAGCCTTGGGCTTCTGTGACGTGGTGCCACCCAGCCCCTCCGCTCTATGTCCTGCATCCCTCTGACTCCAGTGGCTTCCCCACGTCCCACCTGAAACACTAATGTCTTTTTCTTGCTGCTACATCTCCTCTTTGTGGCTTGAGTTGTGTGGGAGTGACAGAGGTGTCTCCAAAACACAATGCCTTGAGCATTAGGATGGTGCTGGCCTTGGCCAGCTTTGTGTTCCATGGCACATGCCTGCCACCCTTGGCTGGTGTGTGACTGACCTGACAGCAGACACCTGCCACATGGGTACTTTACCAGGAGCTACTGCACACCACAGACAGCTTTTCTTAGACCTTGGAAAACCTGGCTTTGCACAGAAGTAGCTTATTTTTGGGGTGCTGCTTTCACATTACAAACATTAATTTTCTCCCTTCTCAGCAAGCTGAACTGACTCAATCAGTTCAGGAAATGCTGGTGTGGCATGGAGATGGAGCAAGACCATCCCTCTGCCAAGGCAGCAGAAACAGTTGAGTTTCTTTCCAAGCACTGCCGTCCAGAAATGTCCCATCCAAGCCACATCCCCTGCTTGTCTGGTCATCTGGGGCTGGTTCACTGGCATCCCCCAGCCCTGCCTCTCTTCTGTCCTCAGGAAGGTGGGATGTCTTATTTCCACCCTGGACCCGTCCTTTGTGCTCTCCCACCTCTCTGCAGCCTTGAATCAGGAGGAAGGATGCTCGCTTTTTCAAACCTGGCAAATGAGGCAGCTTAAGTGCTTTACTCCTTCCTGCCTACGTGTCCCTGCTCGTGTCAGCCCTTGTGCTGCACAATAGCCCAGTACCATCGTGGACTTCACCTGGTGCCTTGAGTCCTGCCGGGGCAGCAGGGCTGCCTTGGACCTTGGCCTCTGCCCACGCAGCTAATGCCTTTTCCTCCTGCAGGGCGAAGTGAATTCTGGCCTGGAGCTGGGTACCCTGGCCTGCAGGCACTTGATGCTGCCTCCTGCAGCATTGCCAACTGCATCACTGAGGCTGGTAGAGCATCACTTCCATGGTGGGCTTCCACTTGTGAGGGGACACTCATGGAGTCCTCAGCTGCCAGGTCCCTGTTGTTCCCCAGTGCTGGAGAGGTGCTCTGTGCATCCATGTGCCAACTCCAATGTGCTGCCCTCTGACCGTCGCTTTAAAAAAATGAGGCTGTTTTAAACCTGGAGGGAGTTTATTTTCTGGGAGATGTTGTGTCTGAATATCTTGGCTCTTCAGATTTCCTTCACTTGCCTGGCACAGAGGACAACTTGGCTCCCTGATCCCTTCTTCCCTCCTGGGGCTGTGCTGGAGCCCTTGAGAGGGAAGGGGAGGACTTGGAACACCTTTGCCTCACCCAACCCCACATACTTCAGATTGACCAACTGGTCTTTCAGTCTTTCCCTCCTCTTCAATCACTAGTCTAGGTTTTTTCAAGATGATCCATGTGTTCCAGCTTCTACCTGGTGCTGGTTCAGCTGGCAATGTTTGGGAAGCCATGGGGGAAGGTGGGATGTTCATGGTTTACTCAGCAAGGAGGAGGCACCAGGACTGCCTGCTTGGACCATCTCATGATAAAACCATGCTTGGTTTTATCTTGTGCTTGGACGCATCCTCACCTGGTGTAAGCCAGCTCCTTTGGCTGGGAGCCCAGGATGCTCTCTAGAGACATGGAGTGGGCTGTGCAGCTGAGGTTTCCAAATCTTCCATGATCATCAGGCAGCCTGGGGCTTACCCAAGCTCCTTGTTTCTCCAGGTGTCCTGTGGGTGGCTGAGCACCAGAGAAGGGCCCGCTCCTTGGGCAGGCACGTTTTGGGGAGTTTGTGTTGCCACTCCTGCTCACAGGGCTCCTGGTTTATCCCATGGCAGTACTGGGAGACTGGGCAACCAGGGATCCTGTTGGTGAATGCTGTATGGGGTAGGTTGCTGGCACTGTGCCTGGGCTGTTACTTCCTCCTGCCTTTGGGGCACGTCATCCCCACCAGTGTCTTCCTCCCGTTGCTGGAGGTGCCAGGGTGTCCTGCTGCTGGGGCTACTCCTGATGGCATTGTGGCCTGTAAGCAATCTGCCTGGAGGCAGACCCAGCTGGAGGAGGGTTTGGTGAAGGTAGACATGGCACATGCCTTTCTCTGGGATCCAGACCAGGCTTGCCAGTCCTGTGGACATGGTCTCACCCACGCCCGAGGGGAGCAGCCACTTTCACTCACAGAACGTGGTGTGGTTGACCCTGTTGTAGTGCTCAATAGACACATGTGATGGGAATTTCCTATTCCAGCTCCAGAATCAGCTCTGTTTGGGATACTTAGAAATGGGTTGGAAAGGTGTCTCAACCTTTTCACCACCACTAAATTCCCTGCAGTTCTGTGGCAGTGCTTTTGGCACTGTGAGGGTTAACCACCAGACTTTCAGCATGCGTAGGACCATGTGGAGATTTTCAGAGATTCCCAGCTCTGCTTTGTCCAACTCTCTAAAATTAACCATGTAACCTTCCTAAAAATACTCAGAGGGCAGTAGCCCCTGGAGAGCACCAGCACCACTTGCTCCTGGTTTCTAGACCAAGCCATTGGAGAGATTAGATCACCTGTCAGCCTGTGTCTCGCAGCCCTGGAAAGCCCTTGGCTTTCTCAAAATCTCCTGCAAGATACAAAGAGTCCAGGTCTTGACCTAAACCTGCCTTTCCAGGCCAGCCCCTTTCCTGCAGCACGCTCCCCTTCTTCACTTACTCTTGTCAGGAGCTGGTACCTGCCCACACATCTTTGCATGAGGTGACAGTGCCAGCTTCAGGTTTAATGTGCCATGGGCAGGGGCATCACCAGCTGCCCACATACCTCAGGAGGGAGGGCATGTCTATGGCCTTTTTCCTGGAGCAATCCCCAGGCCACCCCATGGGTGTGGGAGGCCCAGGCAAGGAGGAATAGCTGGGCCGTTCCTCTCTTTTTTTTTTAGGCATGGGGGAGGAGGACGGAAAGGGCTCGAGGAGGAGGGAGGGAGGGAGCTGAATTTTCCATGAGCAGCTGTCAAAATGTAATCTCCTGCATTTCTCCGGCTGGCAGCTTAGGCAGGATAAATTAACGGGGATTTCGGGGAATGTGGAAAATACCATGGCCTGGAGGGGGCTGGCCGTGTGGAGAGCAGCTCTTTCATCTACGGGACAGGCTCCTGCCTGAACTGTGAAGGGATGTTCCAGGGCACCGGGCTTGGTGCCTGCTGCTGTTGGGTGCTGGCTGTCCCCTGGCCTCACTGGTTCTCTGCCTACCACCTTCACCCAAAGGTCACCTGGAGAAGGGGTGAGGGAGTTCACCTCTGCCTCCCCTTTCCCACTGGCAGTGGGCTCCTGTGCCTGCCATGGAGGGAAACACAAGCAGTTGCTTTTGCAATGTCAAGTATTTGTGCTGACAGCTGGGGTGCCCGGCAGCCCCCCACCCTGGGGGCCTTTCCACACCAGCTTCTTGCTCCTGCTCAAACTTGGGAATTTACGCAATTGCATATTCATCTTTCCTTTTGTTTTCCCCCTCCATCTTGTGAAATGCAGAGCCCCCTCAGTGTGTGTGTGCTTCTGCACTTGGCTCAGCCCCCAGACCCGTCTGGCTGGAGGATGCCACATACGTGCTGGGGCTTGAGCCTGCGCCCCTCCGCCTGCCCAATGTCCCCACGTCCTTGCCGTGGGGCTGTGGCAGTGTCAGGAGTCCGGTGCCCCAGCCAGCTGCCCGGGGAGCAGTGAGGAGCATGAGGAGTGTTCATGCCGGCTATTTATAACCGTGCTAAAGCTATCCCAGCTAGCAAAGAGGCCTGGAGATACAGCAACAGCCGCTCGCCGGAGCCTGCGAAGGGCCCTGCTCCTTGCCTGGCCCTGCTTTGCTGGCAGCCGTGCCCTGGCAGCCACAAACCAGGCAATTTCATCCGGGGCCTTTTCCCTTTACATCGGTTGCACGTCTCATAGGATCCCTTCAGGTGCTGCCGGAGCTGGCAGATCTGGGACAGCTGTTTAAAATAACACATTGGCACAGAAAAGGGGGGACCAGAGGAAACGAGGTCTGCCCACACACTGCACAGAGAACAGTACTGAACCTTTACAAATGCCTCGCCCTGACACAGAGTTTGCAGACAAAATGCCTTTTCCGAAGGGAGCCCTTCACAGCCATGCAGAGACTTGCTGCTGGAAAGCAGTCTCCAGAGCTCCCCCGGTAGGGACCAGTGCCCGTGGTGCTGGCAGACCATCAGGCAGGATCAGTTCAGGCAGGGACGGGGCAGGCAGACTGCCAGGGGAGTGGGGCACAGGGAGGGTGTCTCGCAAGGGGAGGCCAGTTGGGTCTTGCAGCGGGCAGGCTGGGAGGCTATCCACGCTATAAATACACCGGGCGGGTAAACACTTGGGAGGAGGAAAAAACCAGCGGCTTCAGCTAATGGGCACGGCTGCCACAAGGTATAAATCGGTCAGGAGTAAAATTAGGCTGGAGAGGAGAAGGCAGATCGGTGCTGCTGCCCACGAAGGCCTGGCTGCAGCGCTGCCCTATTGCCTGGGGCTTGGTGCAATTGGGGCCAGACTCAGAGCAGAGACCCCATGGCTTGGCCAGGCTGGGGCAGGGATGTGTTCCCAGTGTGGCAATGCTACAGGCCAGCAGGACACCCCACCAAGAGGGACCCCTGGGCTTGAGGGCTCCTTCTTTTAGCAGGTCCTTTTAGAGCCAATCCCATACCATCCATGGTGCTCATCCTTGCTGCGCCCTCCTGGGAAATAACCACACTCCAGAGAGGCAGGATCCAAGGACCTGGGAAGTAAACTGTATTTATCACTGCTGCTAATGAGCACTCGGGTGTTGAGCAGTTACTGGGGCTGTTTGCACAGCAGAGGTTTGAGCTGTCTCCTCTTAAAGCCACCCTGTACTTTCTCCCTTACAAGAAGCAAAAAAATTGTCCTGTCCACATCCCCATGGTGGCAAACAAGAACCTGATTCATCCTTAGATAATTTGTGTACATTCCTTTTATTTTCTTTCCTGAGCAGCCTTTGCATGTATATGAAGAAAGCTCTTAAGCGGCACTGCAGTCAAACCTGATCTGCTTTTAGAAGGCAGATCCTTAAATTACCCTCTCCCTCTCTGCAGGCAGGGAATTGCTGGATATTCTGGTGCAAACCCGTGGTGGTGGCATGCGCGTGTTCGGCTTGAGCTGCGCTGCTCTGCTGTGCAGTGACAAACCACATGGCCTTGAGCTGGCTGCAGTGGAAGGGCAGGGAGTCCCAGATGGGTGACCTGCAGGGCTGCTTGGGGTTCTGCTCCCTGTGAGTTTGGGGCTTACAGGCTGGGTTTGGGGCAGCCTCACTCGGTGGGGCTGGGGACAATGCCGTGGTGGTCTGCATGGCTCAAGCAGGTGACGACACTGGTGTGACACCTTGGCACCACCCCAGGCAAGGTCACAGAGCAGATCTAGGCATTCCATCTAGTTTCATCCAAGAACCCAAATCACCAGGGCAGGGCCAAGGTCAAGCTGGCTCATCAGCCTGCAGGGTCCCCCTGCTCCTGGGGAGGCAGGCTGGCATCGGAGGGGTGAGCATCCACTTCACTCCTGCAGAAAGCTAGACAAAGCAGCCATTTGTGTTTGAGGCTCTGATCTGCCAGTCCTCTGCTGCAGCTGTACAAAAAAACTCCTTCCTTGCAGCTTTTCTGGCTCAGCCATGCGGTGCTGAGCTTTGGCAGCAGGTACAGCACTGTCCAGGCACAGGGACGTGCCCCTGCACTTGCCATTGGCTGGGTGCTGTGTGCCCCAGGCTGCTGCTCGCCCTTTAAGGCCTGGCAGCAGCTGATGGCCACGTGTGCACTGCCTTGGCACGCTCTCCGTGCCCTCTGCGCGGCGGGCACGGGGACGACCAGCGCACCAGCTCGTCGGCTGTCCCCTGTTCGGTGGCTGTCCCCCACGCTGGCGCTGCTGGTGGCCGGCACAGGATGAGCGGGTGCCCAGTGGGTGCAGTGTGGGGTGAGGGTCACCATGCAGGCAGCAGGTGAGGGGCTGCCCGCTGCTGTGCCCCACCATGGCCCCAGGGATTCCCCAGGATGCAGGGTGGACTCCTCGTGCTGCCCTCGCTAAGGGCTCGTCTCTGCTCTCCTTCCAGGTTTCAAGTGCCCCATTTGCTCCAAATCTGTGGCTTCTGACGAGATGGAAATGCACTTTATCATGTGTCTGAGCAAACCTCGCCTCTCCTACAACGGTAAGGGCCAGGCTGTGTGGGGGACACGGCGTCCTGCC
Organism: Oreocharis arfaki; assembly: GCA_013398015.1. NCBI lineage: Eukaryota > Metazoa > Chordata > Aves > Passeriformes > Paramythiidae > Oreocharis > Oreocharis arfaki. Next base: position 17,351 of record VZRR01005469.1, read on the forward strand.
GCCCTGGGATGGCTCCGGGCAGGCTGGAGAGGCGTTTGCTGCAGGCGGGTGGCTTGGCTGGGCTTCCCAAGAGGGCTGGGCTCCGGCGGGATGGTGCTGCTCCACTCCGCTCCCCTGTCATGGCTCAACCCTGCTGCTCTTGCTTTCAGACTCCTTTGTAACACAGTCCCCTACCCCGGGGGGGCCCCTCCCCACCCTTCTGTGCCAGAGGGAGCCCTGCTGGCCCTGCATCCTGCCTGGTGAGGGCAGGGGATGCGTGTCCTCCTGGGCTGCCCCTGCAAAGGGTCGTTGCCTTCCTCCCCTCCTCTCTGGCAGGGCAGCTCACGCGGCTGAGCACTGGGCTGTAAGCTCCCGCATCTCCCACCTCTCTCCTGACCACTGGTGTGGGAGTGATGCTCACCCCCTACTGGTTGGTGATTTTTTGGAAGTTAGTGGTAGGGGCTGTGTTCACTCCAGATGCCCCAGGCCCCTGTCCCCCCCGTGCCTCCACATGAGCCTCCTGCCAGTGTTTTCCAGCGCTTGTTACCATTCCACCCCATCCCAGCTGCTCCCGCATGCTGGGCTCAGTGGTCCCTGTCTCACTGCTGTGGTGGTCCCTGTCTCACTGCTGCCCTGTCCTCCCCTCCCAGATGACGTGCTGACCAAGGACGCCGGCGAGTGCGTGATCTGCCTGGAGGAGCTGCTGCAGGGGGACACGATAGCCAGGCTGCCCTGCCTCTGCATTTATCACAAAAGGTACCATGAGGGGACAGCCAGGCAGGTGGCAAGGGGACAGGACTGAGGCTCAGCAGCATGGTAGTAACATGCTCTCCTCTTGCAGCTGTATAGACTCATGGTTTGAAGTGAACAGATCTTGCCCAGAACATCCTTCTGATTGACCCGCCGGGCGTGCTTGCTGACTTCTCTCTAAGGTGAGCCTGTGGTGGGCTGCTCAGAAGGGATATTCCCATGCCGGGTTTAAATCCAGGGCTGGAAGTGGAGGATGGGGTGGGATAGGGTGGGATGTGACAGCCAGGGCTCCTGCTCCTCACCCGGGACGGTCTCTCTCTGCCTTTGCAGGGCACCTTGCTATACCTGCTGTACCTCCTCTCCCCGTCCCCCCTGCCCCGCCTGGAGTTTTGGGCTGACTTTAAATTCCTCGAGAAGACAAAAATAAAACCCAGAAACTTGAATCCACTTGGGACAACGGCGCAGTTTTTATTTTATTTTGTTATTTTTATTTGTTCTGTTGTTTTTCTGCTTTTTGTTTTGTTTTGTTTTGTTTTGTTTTAATTTAAAAGATTTAAAACAAAAAGAAACACCCAGGAGAAGACAGTGTGAGAAAAGCGGAGCGACCTGCTCTCCCCTCCACAGCCGCTGGTCACCAGGAGAGCTCTGCCCGCCAGGGAGGCCCCGGGGACGCCCTCGGCCGAAACCCTGCCATGATGTTTGGCTTTTCTCCCCGAACCGAACGGGGAAAGCTGCCGGGGGACAGCCGGCCAAACGGAGCACGTGGCGTTTCTCACCGGCAACCCCCCGCCTCCCACCCGGACTCGCCCGGGGGCTCTGCTCGGTTTTTTTGCACTGACTAAACGGGAAATTTCTCCTCTCTCCCATCTCCCTTTTGGAGATCTCCACCCTGGCCCCGGCAGCGTTGAGATGGGGACTCTGCCCCACGCCGCGAGCAGGGCCACTGCTCTCCCCTGCTGAGTCACAGGGGTCCGTCTTTCAAGTGTTTACAATGAGAAAAAAAAAGGAAAAAAAAGGAAAAAAAAGAAGAAAAACAGAGAAAATGGACAAAAAAAAAAACCAAACAACAAACCACAACTGAAGCTTCGTGTTGACTGGCGTGTTCTTCAATTTGAGCTTCCCTGCCCCGGTGATGTTTACAGACTGGTCACTCTTTAACTCAGCTATAACCACTCAGAGACTGGAGAGCTGCAGCATCCCCGCCGCCCCTCCCGTGCCCCCTCGCCGGGCTCCTCTTGCCAAAACCGCCCCCCCCTTTCTTTTCCATCGGCTTTGAGTTGGACCCTTTTGAGGAGGGTACGGGGAAGGCCCCAGTGCCCCCCCGGATGCCCCTGGCTATCCCTAGTCACAGGGGTGGCTTTGCTGGAGATGCCAAGATGGTGTTGTTTCATGGCAGTGACCCCCTCGCCCATCCCTGTCCCCTCCTGGCGCGGCGGGCGCGTTTTCGTTGGTGAGACCTCCCCTGCCGGTGGCCGTGCCCCTGCGGGAAACCTTTCTGTATTTATATATTAAAAAAAAAACGGGGGGAAAAAAGAGTTCAGAGCTTGGGGGGAGCTTCCTTCATTAGTCAAGGTGTTTTGATATGGTATTAAAACAATGTTCAATAAAATATTCACTGTTATTTTATTTCACTGGCTTTCTTGGTGAAGCAGATGATGCCAGTGGGGTGCTGGAGCCCCCCACCCACGCCAATTCCCCTTCTCTGTGCCTGCCGTGTGAGGATGGCCACAGTGGTGCTTGGCAGGTCCCAGAGAGCTCCCACCTGGCACCAGCAGCACTGCAGCTCAGGGGAAGTGGCTGAAGTGGGATGCGAATGATGCCCTGCCCTGTGTGTGCTGTCTGGGACAGGGGCCTGCTGGGAAGGGGCTGGGGGGTCCTGTCCCCCCAAGAAACTTCACAGCACACGGACACTGCGAATGAAAAGGGTTTATTGGGGATTTGAGGATCCCTGACCCCCTGGAGTGGGGACGGGGGGATTTGTAGGGACACATACAGTGGCACTGCAGGGCAGCATGGCCCTGACACCAGGGGCTGAGGCCCCACCTCCAGCTCAGTGCCGGTGCTCCCCCTCAGAGCACCTTGCCGGGGTTCATGAGGTTGTGGGGGTCGAGTGCAGCCTTGATGGAGCGCAGGGTGTCCAGGCCCTCCTGGCCCAGCTCCTCCTGCAGCAGTGCCCGCTTGCCCAGCCCCACGCCGTGCTCCCCGGTGCAGGTGCCCCCTGCCGCCAGTGCCCGCCTGCAGGACAGGGAGGGGCATGGGATGGGGATGTCTGTCCATCCAGCCCCGGCCCCCCACAGTACTCTGGCCCCACCTGCCCAGGCGCTGGGTGAAGGCGTGGATGCGCTGGGCCTCCTCTGGGTCCTGGGAGTTGAAGATGAGGATGCAGTGGAAGTTGCCATCGCCCACATGTCCCACCATGGGTCCTGCAAGGCCACAGGTCAGATAGGGTGTGGCGTGGAGGATGGTGACCCCCCAACCCCCTCTGTCCCAGGGGGCTGTGGCCCTGCTGACCAGTGATGCTGGAGGCCTGTAGGTCCTGCTTGGTCTCCACCACCACATCGGGCAGGCGGGAGATGGGCACACAGACATCCGTGGAGTAGCCCTGGGTCAGGGAGGGCAGAGCTGTGGCACTCGCAGCACCATGGGCGCTGCTGCCATCAGCCCCATCCTTGTGCCTCACCTGGCAGCCGGGCCGCAGGGCCAGGGCAGCGTACCAGGCACTGTGGCGCATGGACCAGAGCTGCTCGCGCTCCTCCAGCCCCTCCGCCCAGGCCAGGCCGGAGCCACCGTTCTGTTGCACGATCTCCTCTGATGGTGACCAGGAGCTCTGGGACAGGACCCACAGCACCCCCGAGCACCCAGCCCTCACCCAGGACCTCCAATGCCCATCCTGGGCACCCATCCCACATCCCGGGATACTCCTGGTCTCTCTGCCCCTTGTCCCTGGGTCCGTGTCCACCATCCTGTGACACCCCTGGTCCCCCCGTCCCATGTCCATGAGCCCCTCAGCAGACCCTTGGCACACACACCCCTCCCTCACCCTAGTGCCTTCCCAGGCCTCATCCAACGAATCCATCACTGGTCCCCCTTTCCCTGGTCCTGGGCACCTGTTCTTCTCAGGACACCACTGATCTCCCTTTCTCTATCCACAGGCAGCCATCCATGACTCCAGTCCTCCAGTTCTAGGCTCTGGGCACCTGTCCCTCATCCTGATGACCTCAAGGTCTCCAAGCTCCACCCAGCCCTGGGCACCCATCCCTCACCCCAGAACATGCCTGGTCCCACTATCCCATGTCCTGGACTTTCATCACTCACCCCAATGCCACATCATGGCCCCCCAGCACCATGCTTCACTCCAGAACACCCTGGTCCCCCTGTCCCCTGTCCCTGGGCATCCATCCCTCATCCCTGGGTGTCCATCACGGCCCCCAGCCCCAGACACCCTATCCTCATCCCTATTCCCAACCATACCCGTCTGCTTTTGCTGCTCAACCAGGCTGTGCCGGGAACCGTGGAGCTCCAGGAGGAGCGTGGCTGCTGCTGGCAGCCCCACGCCACTGAAGCGGCTGCAGGCATCTGCCATCACCTCATCCAGGAACTCTGGGTGGGAGGAGGCAGTGCTGAGCTCCACTACTGGCACCTGGACCCCCAGCCCCCCCTCTGGCTGCGAGCACCCACCGATGCGGGCCACAGGCACGGCAGCCTGCAGCACCTGGACAGTGCAAGCCACAGCCGCCCCCACGCTGGGGAAGGAGGCGACAGTGGCAGAAGTGGCCTCAGGCAGCGGGTGCAGGCGCAGCGTGGCCTGAGTCAGGAAGCCCAGAGTGCCCTCGGAGCCCACGAAGAGCGAGGTCAGGTCGTAGCCAGCCGCCCGCTTCCTGCAGAGAGCTGGTGAGCAGGCACCCACGTGGCACACGGCCAGCCCAGCACAGCCCCCCTGCCTCCCGGCGCCCACCTGGGCTGGCGCCCGGGGCCGGCGGTGTGGAGCAGGCGCCCGTCCGGCAGCACCACGCGCAGGTTGAGCACGTTGGGGCGCATGGTGCCGTAGCGCACCGCGTTGGTGCCCGAGGCGCCCGTGGCTGCCATGCCACACAGCGAGGCGTCCGCCCCAGGGTCTGTGAGCAGGGGATGGGCAGGGGACATGGGTGGGGATGGTATCCACTCCCACATGGACACCACTGGGACATCAATCACAGCAAAATTATGGGCATCCCCAGAAGCACTGGAGCCATGGCACTTCCATTCCCATGGGAACCCTTGGGAGCGCAGCACACCCATGAACACCGCAGCACCTCCAACTCTCCCAACATGCCCAGGCCTACAGGAATCCCCAGCACCTCCAGTGCTGTCAGC
>VZRR01005473.1:0-11008 GCA_013398015.1 Oreocharis arfaki
GCCATCGCGCGGCTCCGGGCCGGGGGCGTGCCCGGGGCGTGCCCATGGGCGTGCCCGAGGGGCGTGGCCACGCGGGGCCCCGGCGCGTGGCGGTGCTGCCCCCTGGTGGCGCGGAGGCGGCACTGAGCCGCCCCCCCCAACTCCTTCCCCAGCCGGGTCCCGCTTCCCAAAATTCCGGAGTAGGAAATTAATGATAAACAAGAAAGTTTTGGTGGGTAACTACAGGAAAGCCGGAGAGGGATTCTTAGTAAAGAAATTCAGTGGCAGGACAAGGAGTTACGTGTACAAGTTGAAAGAGGGGGAATTTATATTAGGATATCAGGAGGAAGTTTTTTTTACTGTGAGCATGGTGAGACACCGGAACAGGTCGCCCAGGGAAATTGCGGATGCCCCAACGCTGGCAGTTTTCAAAGCCAGGTTGGATAAGGCCTTGAGCAACCTGGTCTAGTGGGGGGTTGTCCTTGTCCGTGGCAGGGCAGCTTGGGATGATCTTTAAGTCCTTTCCAAACCTTTAATATTCTATGATTCTGTGATTCTGCGATTCTATGATTTTTTGATTCTATGATTCTATGATTTTATGATTCTGTGATTCTATGAACAAAAAATTACTTGGTGCAGCTGAGTGAGTGGCTTTTGTTTTTCATGTGGTAAGTTTTGATCATCAAAAAGATCTCCTCTCAATTAGGAACAAGCCAGAAATATTATCCTTTTTATAATTTAGAGTGAGGAAAGCTGGCTTCAATTAATTATCATCACAGAATGGTTTGGGTTGGAAGGGCCCTTCAAGACCATCTCGTTCCACCCCCTGCCATGGGCAGGGACACCTTCCACTATGCCAGGTTGCTCCAAGCCCTGTCCAGCCCGACCTTGGACACTTCCAGGAATGAGGCACCCACAGTTTCTCTGGGCAACCTGTGCCAGTGCTCACATGAAAGAGCATGTTCCTCATATCCAGGTGGAACTTCCATCAGTTTCTGCCTTTTGCCTCTTGTCCCATTGCTGGGCACCACAGAGCAGAGCCCAGTCGGTCCTCTTGGCACGCCCTCTTCAGATATTTATACAAATTAATGAGGTTCCTTCTCAAATGTCTCTTCTCGAGACTGAACAGGTCCAGCTCCCAGAATCACCAAACCACAGAATACTGGGGTTCAAAGGGACCCCTGGAAATCATCTTGTCCAATGCCTTGCCAGAGTAGGGTCACCTGGAACAGGTGACACAGGAACACATCCAGGTGGGTTTGGAGTATCTCTAGAGAGGGAGAGTCCACGACCTCCCTGGGCAGCTGTTCCAGTGCTCTGCCACCCTCAACACAAAAAAGTTCTTCCTCATGTTGAGGTGGAACTTCTTGTGTTTTAGTTTATGGCCATTAGTCCTTGTCCTGCTGCTGGGCACCACTGGAAAGAGTCTGACACCATCCTGTGACACCATCCTTGGAGATATTTATATGGATTGATGGGATCCCCTCCTCACTCTTCTCTTCTCCAGGCTAAACAAGCGCAGCTCCCGCAGTATCTCCGTGTAGGAGAGTTGCTCCTGTCCCTCAACACCCGCTGGACGCGCTCCAGGATCTCCGTGTCCCCTTGTCCCGAGGAGCCCGGAACCGGACACTTCCCCTGTCAATCACTACCTGTCAATCATCGTGACGGGCGTGCGCGACGGCCAATCAGCTGTGGTCACGGCACGAAGGGGAGGGGTCATAGCTGTGCCGGGCGCGCGGCGGCGGGCGCAGGTGAGGGGCCCTGAGGGGCCGTGAGGGGAGGGAGGGGAGGCGCACCGGGGCCGCACCGATCCCCGCGGCCGCCACAGCCCCGGCTGCGACCTCCGGCCTCTCTGTCAGGGGAATCTGCGAGCGGAGAACCTCCCGGAGCTCCCCCGCGGGCTGAAGGTCGCGCTGAGGGCGGGGGGGCCGCGCCGTGAGGGCGCGCAGAGCCACTTCGCGGCCTGCAGGCCGCCATTCCCTGTGGGAAGGAGCCCTATGCCTTTCCCTTTGGTTTTTCCGTTGTTTATGCGGGATTTCAGCCGTGGCCCCTGGCGCCTGTGTTGGCCCTGTCGCCTGTCGTGGCCATGGCGCTTGTTGTCACCCTGCCGGCAGGCCGGCCCCCAACCCGCCGGCTGAATCCAAACAAGCAGAGTGGCAATAAACACGGGATGGGCGACGGTAGAAAGAAACGAGGTTTGTGGAAGTGAAGCTGGGCTTTGAACTTTAACCCATACGTCTTCTCTGCGTGTTTTCCGCCTGAGATTTTCCCTGTCTCATCGCAGTGTCTGTGTCCGGGCACGGGTGCCTGTGGATCAGCCCGAGCTTCACCAGCAGCCTCTGCTCACCCTAAATGTCTCTCTGCAGGTGCTGAGCCAGGATGGGTTTGGCTGAAGAAAAAGTGTACGGCCACATTACGAGAAACCTCAAGAGGTTCGGGACTATCCGAGTGGCATCGTTGGCTGATTCCCTGACCTGCCTGGTCGACTCTGACAGAGTAATTTTCTATTTTGCTGAGCTCTGCCAGTCTTCTTCCCCAATGGGAAGATAAAGCTGTCTTACCTCTAAGCAAGACCCTTTCATAGATGTCCTGTGTGTTTTTCCTAGGATGAACTCCTTGCCCGGGAGGAGACACGGGGCAACCAGGCAGCTGTCTTTAGGTTCTATCAGCACCTGAGGTGCCGGAAGGGCTGGGTGCAGGATCTCATCCAGGCACTGCACTACAACAACGCAGGGCACTTGGCCGATGAGCTGCAGGAAGTCTATGACACCTGGCAACCTCGACCTCGTATGTAGCCTCATCTTCCCTGGGTGTGCCCCAGGGGGCTGCTGGAGGTGGGGATGCGAAGTTGTGTCTGTCCCTGCCTCGACTTCCCAGGGTGCTGGAGGTGTCTATGCCAGTCCCAGGGATGTTCTTCACTGTGGTGACGTGTTTGAGGATGATGGGTCCATGTTTGAAGGTGCTTGGGTTGGTAGTGGGCTGAGGTTGTCACTTGAGGGAAGATGGAAAGATGAACGAAGGAGTGCTGTGGGCTTGGCTGATGTGGGGACAGAGCAGGGACACACAGGGCTGCCTCAGCATTCTCTGCCTCCTCAGTTTTTCCTCCAGTGATCTGCTTGTCTCCTCCAGGTCCCTCAGCTCCTTCTGCTGTCAGTGATGCCCATCACACTGCCTCCTCCACCAGTGCTCAGACACCATCCCAGGGGCCAAATCCTGCCCCGGGTGCTCCGATGGCTGAGCAGCCGCACCGAGACCTGCCCAGGTCACCTGTTGGTGACCATCCACCTGTCCTGCCCAGCACTGCCACCCCCAGGAGCACGGACCTGGAGGCCAGACTCCCGGTGCAGGAATCGGTGAGCTGGGCACGTGTCAGATGGGGACACAAAGGTCCCTTTTGGACCTTTTGGTGGAGTGTGGGGAGCCTTTGGTAGGGCCAGGGCAAAGCACCCTCTCACTGCTGATCTCTGCTGCATCTGGTAACTTACAGGTTATATATGTCCCTGTAACTGCTCCCTTTCCTGTCTCCCTCCATGGAGGGAGTGCAGGGTCTGCTTTGCCAGTCCAGGCTTCTCTCCACAACCCCTGACCCTGGGGTGGGTGCCAGGGAGAGACCCCAGACCCCCTTCATAACCAGCCTCGTGGGGGTCACTGGTCAGGGTTTGGAACACCCCCGTGGTTCCAGACCCCCTCATCCCAGTAATTTAGATTTAACACAGCTCATTTCCTTCCAGCTCCCCAAAAAACTCCCGGAGCAAGAGAGTCCCAAAAAACTCCCGGAGCAAGAGAGTCCCCGGCCAATTCCACCTGGGAACAAAGTCCATGGTGGAGTGAGCAGTGGGCACAGTGGAGAGGGGAATCTCTCACACCCTGCTGGGGCTGTGCCGGTGCCAGCGGAGACCCCAGAGCAGGGCCGGGACTGGCTGAGCCGCCGGCCGGTGTGTGTGGACAACGGGTTTTTTGGGAATGCCAACCACCTGCACCGTGGCACACCGGGCCTGGCCCTGGGCAGGTCTGTTCCATCGAGGGATGCAAGTGCCACTCACAGCCCCGAGCAGCCCAGGAATGAGCCCGAAGAGAACTCGGATATCTCCACAGAGTCACCGCCACGGCTGGAGGGGGCTGTTCATGGTGTGGGGCAGCAGCCCCCAAACTCGGTGATAAAAAAGGAGCCTGTGCCAAGCTCTGGGCATGGTGAGCCCACGGGCAGCTTCGTGGATGTGCGCAGCCCCCTCCTCATACAGGAGCAGTTTGATGCGGAGAAGAAGCTGCAAGGGCATCGAGGGAGTGGAGGTGGGTTTCTGTCCTGGCAGAACCAGGGGTGGGTAGCCACTAAGGAGCAGGAGGTGCTGCTGAAAGCCCCTCACTGCAAGAAGGATGTTGGGATTCTGGAGAGCGTCCAGAGAAGGGAATGGACCTGGGAAGGCTCTAGAGCATAAGTCTGATGAGGAGCAGCTCAGGAAGCTGGGAGGTTCAGCCTGGGGAAAAGGAGGCTCAGGGGGACCTTCTCGTTCTCCTGTCCCTCTTGGGAGGGTGGAGCAAGATGGGGGTGGGGCTCTGCTCCCGGGTAACAAGCAATAGGACAGTAAGTTGTGTCAGGGGAGGTTTAGATTGGATGTTAGGGAAGATTTCTTTACAGAGAGGTTGTCAAGCACTGGAAAAAGCTGTCCAGGGCAGTGGTGGTCGCCATCCCTGGAGGGACTTGAAGCTGTTTGGATGTGGCACTTGGGGACATGGGTTAGTGGTGGCCTTGGCAGTGCTGGGGTAATGGTTGGAATGGAATAGAACAGAACAGATTGTTTCATTTGGAAGGAACCTACAATGATCATCTTATCCAAGTGCATTTTAATTCTTTTTTGTCAGTGCAGCAGCTTTGGGTGTGAAACTTCTGTCCTTCCCCTAGTTTGTAGAGATATTTGTGTCCTGCATCTGGGGGAATTTTAGGATCTCCTACATCCCTCGCCCGTGGGCTTCCTAGAATCAGGATGAAGCCCTGCCCTCCACTCCAGGGTCTCTGGGAGGAGAGACACCCAAGCCTCCCAGCCATTTCCCCTCTACCATGTGGGGTCAGTCCTTCCTGGCTGGGGGGACATGGAGTTCCAGGAGCCTTAAACCTCTGTTTCCCTTGGTGCTCCCCAGCCCTGCAGCCCACCCTGCATGAGTTACCTGCCGCTGCAGGGAAAGCTCAGGTGTCACAGTAGAGCCAGAGCCAGGGTGCTGGGTCCTGCTCCCTGTGCCACTCCCTCAGCTTGGGGACTGTCCTGTCACAGCATCCTTGAGGAAGAGCAAATCTCACCTTTTAGGCCTCTTGGTTAACTCGATGTACTTTGTTTTCTCCCTTACAGGTGCTTTGATGGAAACAACCCCTGAGCCCAGAGACACTTTCCCATCTCGTGACACCTCTGTGAAGTCTCTTACACAAGAGAAGAAACTGCCTGTTGGGAATACAGCCAGCAGCACCCCCCCTGGGCCAACGAAAGTAGGTGACCTTTCCTCTTGCCACTTGCATTCGTTCGTGTCCTTGTGCACTCCCCCCGGCTGGGAGATTTTCTGTTGCAGTGTCACATTCTGAGCTGGTGATGAGTTTATTCAGGGATGTTTTTTCCCCCCACTGTTCACATTACTGTCCACATGCTGTATTATGGAGCATGGGAGAAGGGAGCCAAACTCTGTTGGGCTTTGAGTCCTTATTTCCTCTCCTTGACTTGCCAGTCAGTCTCCTGGCTTCCAGGTGCTGTTTTCCACTGCTCTCTTCACTGCCTGGTTCCCCTTCCTTCCTGCCTGCCTCCCTCCTTCCCTCCCTCCTTTTACCTCTCTGTTAGCTGTGACCCAGCCTTGTTAGTGGCAGATGTGGGGACTGACTGTTGAAGTGAGTTTGTGCGGGGCCTGTGGGTGCTTCCCTTGGCACCCATCCCCTCTCCTTGTCTCCCAAAGGTGCTCCCGGCCTCAGCAAACCCTGTCCTGGGCACAGCTGTGGTAGGAGGCTCTGAAGGCACGGCTGGGAGATCGGCTTCCCACGTGGGCTCTGCCACGAGCATCTGGGAATCTCACCATGATGAGGAGAGGGATGCGGAGCTCAGCAAGCCGGGCATCCTCAAGTCCGTCCCTCAGGGCAGCCCAGAGGTGGCCGGCAGATGGCCAAGCTCTCGGGAGCCCAGCAACCACCATTCCACCCCCTCCAGTAGCCTTGGCATCAGCAGCGACCCAATCCTGGTGAGCAGGGATAGCCTGAGCTCAGGAGGAGCCTTCCCCAAAGTCTCCTCCGTTCATGCAGACCCCAAGGAAAAGGAGGCTTCTGGAGCAAGCAGAGACTCCTGTCCTGCTCCGAGCTGGGGCAGCACCTCCCTGGGCACCCATGAGGTCCAGGTGGATCATCACCCCAGCACCCAGCTTGGAGCTGGCAGTGATGGAGTCAGTCCCCTTGGAAGCTCCGTGAATTTCAACTCTGGCAGTGGCTGTGATGCTGCCACCAGCTCACCTCAGGCCGGGGTCCCAAAGGGGGACAGCAATGGCCTGTCCCTGCTGTACATCCTTCCAGCTGTTGGCATCATTTCTGCCGTGGCGTTCGCGGTGTACACTCGACTGCGGAAATAGTGGATGCAATGCCACGACCGTGACGCAGCCGGGTGATTCCTCTGGCAACAGGATTTTGGCCAACGCATTTGAAGCTTGAAGAGTAGCAGCGGGGCATTAGGGGCGTTGTTATATCTTTTTCTGGAAGGTTCTGCTGGAAGAGGCCTTGGTACATGATGCTGTTGGGTTTGGGTCTGTTCCCTCCCATTTCCCAGCTGTCTTCTTGGCTGTAGCCTTCTCTTTTTACACACATGGAGGAGAGGATCTCTCTCCAAAGTGATCCAAGAAGGGAAGCCCTCATGGTGATTCTCCATGTCTTCCTTGTTTGGTCCCAGGAGGCCTTAGGGAAACATATACTGGTGATCCAAAGGGTGACTTCCAGGTCCCTTTGCGCAGTGCAGCCAGGAGAGGTTGTGCAGATATCCTGTAACAGCAGAGCTAATTTTCTTGGCTCTGCTCATCTTTGCTTGAAAATGTGCCCAAGGGTGGGTGCAGCAGCCTCCACTGGACGTCTCATGTTCAGTTTGCCTTACTTCCTGTCTCTGGCTCTGCTGCAAGGACCTTTGGTGGGCTCTGCTGCTCCTCCTGGGATTGCTTCATGCAGCACTGACCCTGGGGATAAATATGAGGTTCAGGAAAGAGCTGCATCTAGCCAGTGTTCTCGAGGATCAGCCTTGTTTCACCCACTCCAGGCAGGAAAAGGGGCTTTTGATTTAAGAGGAATGTTTCAGGCAATGCCAACATTAAGCAGACTTGGTCCCACAAAGGGTTGTTGGGTGTCTTTGATTTTCAGGCTGGATTTTTGGAGCTTGGTTGGAAGGGTAGATGAAGTTCTTGCCCTTCCTGATACCTTTTGCTGTGGGATGGGGGTATAGGAACTTTCTGCTCAGGCTGGACACAAACAGGATCAACTGCACACTGCAGGAACACCATACCAGAGTCTGAGATGCGCTGGGTTCCAGGGAGACCTTGTAGCACCTTCCAGTGACTTAGAGGGCTTGGAACAAACTGGTCTAGGGGGAAGGTGTCCCTACCCATGGCAGAGGGGTGGAATGAGATGCTCTTTAATGGCACTTCCAACCCAAACCATTCTGTGATTCTAAAATACAGTAGAGCAATGAAGAAGCCTGGAGTAGTTACGTTCCTCCGGGTTGCTCCAAGCCCCATCCAGCCTAGCCTTGAACACTTCCAGGGATGGGGCAGCCACAGCTTCTCTGGGCACCTGCGTCAATGTCTCACCACCCTTGCAGGGAAGAATTTCTTCCCAGTATTGCATCTAACCCTGCCCTCTGGCAGTGGGAAGCCATTCCCCCTTGTGCTGTCATTCCAGGCCCTTGTCCAAAGTCCCTCTCCAGAGCCCCTTTAGGAAGGGGCTCTAAGGTCTCCCTGGAGCCTTCTCCAGGCTGAACACTCCCAGCTCTCCCAGCCTGGCTCCAGAACAAAGGGACTCCAGCCCTCAGAGTTTCTCCATGGCTTCCTCTGGACTCACTCCAGCAGCTCCACGTCCTTCTTACATTTGGGCTGCAGAGCTGGACACAGCACTGCAGGTGGGGTCTCACCTGAGCAGAGCAGAGGGGCAGAATCACTTCCCTCATCCTGCTGTGTCCAGTAACTTATTCATCCTGAATTCCTGCTGTCAGCACAGCTTCCCAAAATCTGCTCTTCCTGCTGGCAGGGAGCAGGAGGGAGCTCAGCCCCCTGGGGCCTGGCTGCAAAGTGCAGCCATCACGCCCAGAGCTTGGCCTGGGGTGGGAAAGGTCCTTCAGCCCTGAATGGTTGCTCCTCCCTCCCAATACTTTCCTTCTGCCCAAAAATCCAAGAAGTGCCTCTGTAAAACTAAGGACAACCAATATATGCAAGAGGGAGGTGTTGATTTTGGTGTGTCAGGGCTGCTTTCCAGAAGAGCTCAAGGTGTTCATTCCCTGCTGAAGGAGAGAGGGACAGTCCTTCAAACACACTCAGCCCCCTCTGCCACAAGAGGGAATGTGGGGGCTGCTCTTCCCATTAAAGATAAAATGGTTATCATTCCCTAACAAGAGGGACAAAAAGGCACTTGCCTTCTCCACGCTTTCTGTAATTCAGGGGAGATCCATGAGATCTCAAACCAGCTGCATCCATACCAAGGCCCTCTTCTCTGATGCTTTACTTGCCTGTGAAATTCTTCCCATGTTTTTCCATACATTTAAGCAACAGCTTGTACGCTTTGCCTTTTCATGTCAGATTACTCTTGTGAAACAGCTGGTTTGTCACCACCTCAGACTGCGGAAAGCACATGTTCGGATTGCTGCTGTGAAGTGCGGGATTTTCACAGTTGTTACGTAGCACTTTAAAGCCTCATTGGCAGGAGATGGTGCAGGAGGGAGCTGTGTCCCTGCACATCTTTTACTAACTATAATAAATTGGTTTGATGCTTCACACTTGACTTCTTGTGATTTGTGGCATGAACAGCAGGAGGTTGATGATGCTGTGGCTGGAGGGAATGGTCAGAGGGCTCTCTCTGACACAGGGAGACTTGAGGCCATCGGTGCCAGGAGAGGTGACAGGGTTCAGGGACAGCTTCCAGACCTCCTTTTGGAGCAAGCACAGGTCCTCGTCCAGAGGATGCCCACCGTGGCAGGTCTTCTGTTGGTGGTAGGATGCCCAGAATAAAAACAGGGAAGGTGGTCCCCGAGGCAGCAAGGAGCTGAGCTGTGCAAGTCAGGATGTTCTTGTCACCAAAGAGGAACTGGACAAGTTTTGGGAGGAGAAATGCACCAAGCTGCAAAGTGTTGCAAGCTTGAATGGTGTTTGGGAGAAACAGCCACAGGGAGCTGTGGCTGGAAGGGAAGGAGCCTCAGGACTGGATGTAACCAGGTGGACACAAGGCACAGATGTGTGCTGAGCGTGGTACTCACCAAGGCCAGGATGCTGCTTCATTCATTATCCCGGTTTTCTGGTTGAATTCTATCCCAGCATCCTGCCCAGAAGAGGGGCACCTTTTCCATGCTGGGCCACCTTAGCCATGCTGGGTTCAGCTCTGGAGGTGGCTGCTCCCCAGTTTGTCTTCTTGTCCCCTGAACAGCTCTGACCTGCAGAACCGAGGCACCAACATCCCTAAAACACTGCTCACCCCGTGTGCCTTTTGGGGATAAACAGGAAGCTTTTGGGAGGGAACAACCCTTTCCTGTGCCCTCTCCATGCTCCTGAGGGCTCTGCCGTGTCCCAACAGCTGAGACACCCCACGAACTTCCCTTGCTTTCTGCTCTCCCAGTTCCAGCTCTTACAGCCCAGGTGTGTCAAACACATTCAGCAGGGGTTGAAAATCCTCAGAGCTTCAGGCCGCAGAGCTCAGCGAGTTCCTTTTTTACCCAAATGAAGGCAACATTGCTCTGAAGGGGATTAATTGTGTTCAGAGAGCTCATCCTTTATCTACTGTCACTGCCAACCCCATTTATCCACTTCCTCCACTCATCCAATAGGATATTAAAATACAACTAAATTTGACCGATCCCTTTGTCCTGTTTTCACCCCGGCAACCAGAATTCAGCAAATTCTCACGGAAATTGTCACACCTTTGTGGAACGTTGGTCACTGATCCCTCCAGTATCGAATTAATGCCTGAGGATTGCGGTGAGCTGGGATTACCCCGGGGCAGGTGAGGAACACCCTGGGTCACTGGGCTGCAGTTCCACACTTGGTGTGCTCTGCGTGTGCCAGACAACCCTTAACATTCCACACGGGAATCTCCTTCACATTATGACGGGAGCTGTTATGGCATCCTGTAGTCTGGGAATCTGTGTTTTCCTTTTCAGTTTTCATTCTGGTGGTTGTTGCTTACACCCTCTTCATGGTTGCCTCAATTTTTCTGCCACCTGCGTGAAAAAACACCTTTTCTGTTTCCTGCTGTGGTGGTTGATAAACGTGGGATCAGGGTTTAAAGAACAGGATGTATCCACTCTGGAATTATGTTGGGATATAAAGGAGAGCTGAGGATTTTAAGATCTTAGGAAAAAATTCTTCCCTGTGGGAGTGGTAACGCCCTGGCACAGGTTGCCCAGAGAAGCTGCGGCTGCCCCATCCCTGGAAGTGTCCAAGGCCAGGTTGGAGGGGGCTTGGATAAACGTGGGCTGGTGGAAGCTGCCCCTGCCCATGGCGGGGGGTGAAACGAGATGGACTTTAAGGTCTCTTCCAGGCCGTGGGGTTCAGGCCCACCATGGTGGGTGCCAGACCCGCCCCAAGTCCATATGCATCGTCATCTGCATATGCAAATCATATTCAAATCACCCCCTCCGCGCGGCCCAGCCCAGCCGGGCCTACTGCGGTTCTTCCCTTCGGCCCCCTGTGTTGCCATAGTTACCCGAGCTGTCAATCACCGCGCCTTCTCCCGCCCCGCCCGGACAACTCTCTCGCTCATTGGGCAGCTGCCGTGTCAATCTCGCTCCAGAGAAAGCCCATAGGCCAGAGCTGTCGCATATCGACC
>VZRR01005473.1:11362-30157 GCA_013398015.1 Oreocharis arfaki
GGATGGGGCCACTGGGACAGCGCGGCCGGGGCGGTGCGGTGGGCACGGCATGAGCAGTGTGGGGCCAGCACGGCGGGGTGAGGACTTGTACAGCGTGTCCAGTCTGGGGACAGCACTGGGGGGTGATGACATGGGCACAGCACGGCCAGTCTGGACCACGATGGGGGCACAGCGGAGTGGTGACTTGTCCAGCATGGCCAGTCTGGGGACAGCACGGAGGGACGCGGTGGGGTGATGACTTGTCCAGCATGGCCAACTTGGGAACAGCTCTGTGGGGTGATGGCATGGGCACAGCATGGCTAGTTTGGGGACAGCACGGTGAGGACGCAGTGGGACAGTGACATGGGCTCAGCAGGTTGGGGTGAAGGATGGGACAAGCTGCTTTCCAGGAGCTCTTGGAGGTTTAGGATGAGGTGACACCTGTCTAGTGGGGCAGGACACGGGATGGGGCTGTGGCAGATGCTGAGGTGCCCAGATTGGGGACCTTGGATGGGAAGGAAGGAAAGGCATCTGGTGACAGAGGGTGAGGAAAAGGGCACAGCAGGCCAGATGGAGGGGCCAGGGTTTGAGGTTGTAGGGCTGGACTGGTAACTGTGAAAGCAAAGGAATGGAGAGCAAAGGGAATAGTTTAAATTTCCGGAGGGAAGAACCCCACAGGTTTGGCAGGAGCTGGACCCAGATAAAACCAGGCTTTCTAAGGGAAAAAACCCCATCACTGTAACCACGTTTGTAAATGTCCTACTGGAAACAGCAAAATGGATGGCAGCCTTCATTTTGGGAGCAGCAGGAGCTGCCGTGCAGGTGCCGTGGCTGTCACTGACTTCAGCCATGTTTGAGGAGGAACCGAGCGATTATTCCTTCACTTCTGCTGGAGTCCTTCCTCCTGGAAGGAAATTGCCATACCCTGAAAATGAAACAGCCTCGGTGTCGTTCCTTGGTAGCTGCGCAGCTGTTAGAAAGATGTGAGCAAGGAATCTAGGCTGAAAACGGGGGTCAGGATTCTGCTGCATCTTGGCTGTGACTGGCAGTACCAAGATGTTGTCGTTACTGTATTCAAGGGATGTTTTAAGAGTTTTCCTGCTCTTTTTTTGGTTGCTGGTGAAAAAGGCAGCTTCTCTTTTGCCCTTAGTGTGAAAAATAGGAATCGGGATCTGTGGGGCTGTTAATTAGAGACCTGTTAGTTAAAAGGCTGCAGGGACATGAAAGAGATCTCTGGTATGAGAACGAGGGAGGACTCAAAGCTCTTCGTTAGGTGATGATTCTCCTCTGCCTTGCTCGGGGCAGTTTCTGTGTCTTCTTTGGAAAATGTGGTTTGTAGTTGGGTGCTGAGAGTGGCATGGGATACTTTAAGGAAAACAGGTGTTCTGGCAGCTTCCAATAAAGGGTTTGGATCCAGTCTGGAAGGTCAGTGTGGTGTGATTTGGGATTACGATGTAGTGTAATGATTCTTGTGATAATTGAAAGAGAAATGTGCTGGAGCAAGTGCGTCCCTTAGCAGGGACAATGCCTGATGTCACAGTAAATCAGTTTTGGAGTTAGAACGCTCCATCCCACCTTAAGGAAGACTCAAGCCAAAATGAAGGGAAGCACTTAATGGGCATGGGATCAAAAATGTCCTCCTTTAGCTCCCACTTGTCTGGTGCTGGCATGTGGCAAACGAGCTGGGTGACCTTGAGGCTTGTCTTGCCTGGCTGTGCTGGCAGATGCCCTGGCAGATGAGCCCCGCTTCCCCAGGAATGAAAGGATTTCAGCAGGCTCGTGATCCTCCTCCCTCCTCGTCCCTCTGTGCCTGTAATGTACAGTCAGGGCTGTTTCACTGCAGAGATCGGGGAAGAGGAGTGGATTTGGGATAGATCTGAAATAAACAGTGCACCCAACATCCCAGCTGTGTGCCTTTGTGCACCTCGGGCTTTTAAATTCCCTGGAAATTTAAGTTCCCTGTTTAAAAGTCATGTGGATGTGGTGCCTGGGGACATGGTTTAGGGGTGAAGGTGACAGTGCTGTGTTAATGGTTGGAATTGATCTTGGAGGTCTTTTCCAGCCTAAATGATTCTGTGAAATGTTTCCTGGTGCGCTTGAGGAGCTTTACTGAAGACATTGGGATTTTCCATGTGCCCCTGGCAGAAGGGGGAGAAGCCAAGGACACTGTTGCTCTCAGAAGGGACTGAGAAGTGTCCCTGAAAACATGAAGGGGAGATTTGTTGAAGCTTTGGAGTGTTAAGTTGGGAAAGGGAGCCTGACAGGGTTATTAGTGCAGGCAGACACGTCATACACAGAAACTTTTATCAGCTCCAGGGGCAACACAGGAAAATTCCCTTCCTTTCAATATGCCATTATTGAAATTCATACTTTAAAAATTGGACTGGAAAGACCCCAGATGAGTAAAGAGGATATTCTCATCATGGTCCATAAGGGAACTGTGGCTGTGGGCAGGGTGAAGTGCCAGGCAGAAACCTGATGATGAGCAGGTCATAATGAGCAGGGGAATGTTTTTTTAATGAATCTCTTTTATAAGAGAAAGAGATCAGCATTGCAGTTCATCAGCTTTCCCCCTTTTCCCCTTCCTCCACTCTCTCCTTGCTCATCCTGAAATCCTGGGATACTCAACAGAGATGAGTTTAGGTTATTCCCCTGGTTAACGAAATGTGCTTCTCCCTTCTGTAGCTTGCTTGTCTGTTCCCTGAGAAAAAAATATTCTTTCCTTTCAACTGATTCCTTTTTTAAAAGTTTTAGTATCTTCTATCAGAATCATGTAAAGACACAATGAGCACATGACTTTAAATTTTCTATGCAGAAAGTATCCAAGAAAAGGTAAAAATAAAATGCTGTTTTGTCACCTCTTTGATAGTACAAAATTTAAGCTTTGATGTTTAAATGTCTTTTTCTGTTTTGGAATGGTGCATGAAATATGAATTCCTATCAGAGCCTGTTTTAAGGGATGGGAGGAGATGTAGACTTAGTGTCACTTTATATTAAATGCTAATGAATTGTGTTTTTTCTCAGCTGTAAAATTTCCAGCATGGTATGACACTATCAAAATATAATACTGAATATTTCAGAGTAAGCCTAGAGGTGCTGTCACGCACTGAACTAAATCATCAGACTAATCTTTTTAGCTCCTGATATAATTGGCTCAGAAGTTAAGGATCACTCTGAAATACAACTCGAGCTGCTTGTTTTGTGATGAAAATCCACCATGGAGATCTTTAATTATATCACCTCTTTCATCTTGACAGTTCTGCTGCTTCCAGAATAAGTCTGTTGAGGGCTTTTTTATTTACACAGTGTCCAATTTTATGAAGTAATTTACATATCAGATAAAGGCAATTTCTTTTTATTGCCCCAAAGATCTTACAGTCTGACTGCAAAAGGGATTTGAAGGGAGGGTGGCAGCTCTTGCTGTGGGCACACAAAGTATCCTTGAGCTTTTCTGGGATTATTTAGTCGGAGCTGTGAGCTCTTAACTTTGTTTGCAGACCAGTCTTTTGTTTGTTGCTGCATATCCATAGATCTGCCCCTGAGAAGAAGGTTTGTTTTAAAGACAAGGAGCTGTTTATGTGAAAATATGTATAGAGAGCTGCTTTGAAAATTGTCTGTGCTCAAGGAAAGCAAGAGTTTGTGAGGCCAATGGTTTGGGTTGGGAGGGACCTTCAAAACCATCTCGTTCCAGCCCCTGCGATGGGCAAGGACACCTTCCACTATCCCAGGTTGCTCCAGCCTGGCCTTGGGCATTTCCAGGGATGGGGCAGCCACAGCTTCTCTGCCCAACTCAGAGTGGGATTCGCGGCTCTCATCCTCCTAACAAAGCAACAGAGTTCCTTTAAAGAGACAGATGGGGAGCTTTGGAGCTGAGAGCAGAGGATTTCCTGCCTTTCTTGGAAATGTCCGAACACCCAAGGAACAACTAAACACTTCCCAGAAGGTGCTGGGCAGGAGAAGAGCCCAGAGGTCATACACAGGTGTGCTTCCCGTGCCAGGCTCGGGATTTGCCATCCTTCCCATTGTTCTTCAGCTGGTGAGCGCTTGGAATGGGAGCGCTTGGAAAGGAGAAATGCGAGGCTCTTCCCAGCACAGAGAGCTCCAAGTAGCAGCAGGAAGGAGGTGATGAGAGGCAGCGTTTGCATTTCCTGCCCTGGCTGTGGATGCTGGTGTCTGGTTATTCCAGCAGAACCTTCTGACTGAGCAAAATCAGCCTCGGGGATGCCCGGAGGCTCCTGGATGCCGGCAGTTCTCCTGCTGCTCCTCGAGGTCTGCAGCAGCTCTCTTGGAAAAATTGCTTCAGAGGCTTACAGGGGAGAGATCTCTGGATGGCTTTCATCTGCTGGGAAAAAAAATAAATCAGTGTTTCAGGAGAAATCTTGGTGGCAGATGGTGATGGCGTTGATCCAGGAGAGCTTCCTCCTCCCTCCCTTGGATTTTTCTAGTTCTCAGACATGGAAGAGCTGTTGCTGCCCTGCATGTTCCTGTTGGATGACTTCCTGTAAGTGTCAGGAAAAAAAAACCCAGTTCTTCATGTCCTTGGAATAATTTTTCCTCTTGTTTGTGTGCCATTCCCCTTTCCTACAAGAAAGGGTTTATAGGGAAGTTTTGTCCCTGTAATGGATTGAGTTCTCCAACAAGTGTTACTGCGTAGGGAATCCTTTGCAGCCTGGGAGAGAAGTACTTAATTTTGAGCTCACACGCTTCTTCCTTGGATTCTTAACCTGTGGTTGGGATGTATATAATGAGAGATCCATAATTAACAATGATTTGGGGTAAGTTAATTACCTTAATTGGCTGTCTTTTCAAATTTATCCCTGGTGACTTACAGGGAAGGTACAGCCGAGCTGCTGGCAGATGGAGAGCAGCAGCTGCTCCATGTGGAGCCTTTCCAGCCAGTGCCACAGGGATGTGTGAGCCAGCTCTGGTCAGAAGTTGTATCCCAGCTCAGGGGGTTGGATTGTCTTTTTAGGGCCAGTGCTGAGTGGAGATAGTGACCCCTGAGCCCAGCCTGGCTGCCGTTCCTCCCAGCTCTGCTGGCATCATTCCTGTTTTCCTTGTTCCTGGTGAGACAGATAGTGGATAACTGGTGTGGTTTAACTCCAGGCTTGGTGTTCTGCCCAAATAAAAACTAAATTTATGTGTAATAAAAAATGGAAGGTTTTGATGATACTAGGTATGGGGCAACATCTTTCCAAGGAGCTGCTCTTTTTTTTGTGACCAGGAAAGCTGCCTAAACTGATGGACTCAGGTGGTGTTTGCCCTAAAATCTGGAAGGTTTGTGTCTCTGAGTGTAGGAGTTTGGTGTGTGAACTTCACAACCAACTTTAAAACAAATCTGTTATTTTACTGAAGCCATGCGTGTGCCACCAGCTGAGTGCTGGGAAGTAGGAGCCTGTTAGCTCGTGATGGAGTAGCCCCTGTGGCATTTTCAGGCATTTGGCTTCAGAGCACCATGTTTTTGGATATTTGTCCTTTCTGCTGCACGTCAGTGAGGCCATCTCTGAGTCCCCAGCCTCTGCTCTTTCCCCATTTTTGCCCCTGTATAGCCTGGCAGAGGGAGTTTGGGGGAAGATTGTTGTCTAAATACAGTGGTGGGGATGCTTTAAAAAAAAAAGTCTAATGCAGAAATCAAATTGCATATTCTGACAGGAACAAAGACATTCCAGGAATCATGGTATGGTTGGTGTTGGAAGAGACTTTAAAGACGATCTTGTTCCAACCCCCTGGTGTGAACAGGGACGCCTTCCACTATCCCAGCTTGCTCCATGCCCCATCTGACCTGGCTTTGGACACTTCCAGGGATGGGGCAGCCACAGCTTGTCTGGGCAACCTGTGCCAGGGCCTCATTGTCCTCACAGGGAACAATTCCTTCCTAATACGTAATCTAAATCTCTCTTTTTAGTTTAAAACCCTTC
The DNA here is from genome assembly GCA_013398015.1 of Oreocharis arfaki. Classification (NCBI taxonomy): domain Eukaryota; kingdom Metazoa; phylum Chordata; class Aves; order Passeriformes; family Paramythiidae; genus Oreocharis; species Oreocharis arfaki. The sequence continues at coordinate 17,260 of VZRR01005473.1, forward strand.
TCCTTTATCTTATCATTATCTGCCTGTGTAAAAGTCCTTGGATTGCTCCTGCTCCCTCTCTCTGCAGGGCTGCCATTCAGATTCTTTGCCCTTTCATTCATGAAAAGTTATTTTTGTGTCTGTTCTTGTTTGAAGTAAATGCCTCAGAAATGGAGAGTGATTGGGATTTGGATGTATCTCCGAAAATAGAGCTTGCATCTTCTTTCAAGATTTCCTTTGATGATGATTGGGGGTGGCCTCTATGGAAATACATAAAAATAACTTGGTGGATTAAAAATACTTTGGGGAGCTGCCGGTGCCAGCAGCTCCCGGGAGCTGGAAAGCTCTGGAAGGGCCTGTACAGCCACCAGATAAATCTGCCTAGGAGAGAACTTGTCCTCCAACCTATCAGGCTCTGCCTGTGCTGAGATTGTTCCCTGAAGAGCCTGACACGAGGGAGTCCTGCTCCAAAGGGAGAGGAATGAGGGCTTCTCCATGTTCTACTCTTATCTGTTTGCAGATAAGGAATTTTACTAAACCCCGAGATCCTCTTTTCCAGAGGAATGTTGGTAACGTCTGTGCTGGAGCGTGTCCAGAGAAGGGAACGGAGCTGGGGAAGGCTCTGGAGCAGCTGAGGGACCTGGGGGGGCTCAGCCTGGAGAAAAGGAGGCTCAGGGGGACCTTGTGGCTCTGCACAACTCCCTGACAGGAGGGGGCAGCCGAGGGGGGTGGTTGGGCTCTGCTCGCAGGGAACAGGGAGAGGAGGAGAGGGAACGGCCTCAAGCTGTGCCAGGGGAGGGTTAGATTGGATGTTAGGGAAAGTTTCTTCCCCATAAGAGTGATCAAGCATTGGAACAGGCTGCCCAGGGCATTGGTGGAGTCCCCTTCCCTGGAAGGATTTAAAAGTCATGTGGATGTGGGCACATGGGTCAGTGGTGGCCTTGGCAGGGCTGTGTTAATAGTTGGGATTGTGGAGGTCTTTTCCAACCTTCATGATTCCATTACTCAGGTTCATTTTCTGAAAGTTCCTTTTTTCCTCCTGGAAGCTACCATAAGGGTTGAATCCTGCTCCCATAAGCCCTAACATGTGGCTTCGTTTTTCCCTTTGCTCTGGAGCCTGTGCATCTCATTATCTCCAGCCTCTCCTTTAGCTCATTAATAGTGATACTAATCTGTTCCAGTTCCCAGCTCTAATCGCAGATTCCATCAGATCAGGGGTTTCTCTTGATCTTTTCCAAGAAGCTCATTATCTAACACAGCTGTAAATGTTGCTGGGCCTGACACTGATGCTTATTTTGTACCATGGGGGAATTTGACTAATAAAATAATCCAATTAGACATTTGTTTTTGTCTCCCTGCGGCATCTTAGATTACTCGTCTACCTCAGCTCTGTGTTGTAATTAGGGAACGTTTGTACATCCCTTTGATGTAAAAGCACTGGTGTTATCCGTGGCTCTGGCTCTGGTTCAGAACTTGGGAAAAGGAATAGCTGGGAATTAAACCTGCAGCAGGACCTGGCAGTGGTGTGGAAGCTGTCAGACCTGTGGGGAGCGATGGCGGTGTTTGAGTGTTGTACAGCAAATATTCGGAGCTCCTGAACGTGAGGGGTCTCTAAATAGGAGCTGTCTCTTGTCAAAGACAGACCAGGCTGCCAGCGTTCCTGAAAATGGAGAGACCACATGGATCCTTGGAGAGCTGCATTGATTAATTCAATGAAAACTGTTTTCATAGAATCACAGGATGGTTTGAGGGGGAAGGGACCTTAAAGACCATCCTGTTCCAACCCCTTGCAATGGGTAGGGACACTTTCCACTAGAAAGGTGCTCGTGCTATGGCTGTGCCATACCTTGTCTCATTTCCTCTTTGTCTCCTCTCTCCAGTCTTCCCCTGGTTTGGCTTGGACATCGGAGGGACCTTGGTCAAACTGGTTTATTTTGAACCCAAGGACATCACGGCCGAAGAGGAAGAGGAAGAAGTGGAAAACCTCAAAAGCATCCGCAAATACCTGACATCAAACGTAGCCTATGGCTCCACAGGCATTCGGGATGTGCACCTTGAGCTCAAGGACCTTACCCTGTGTGGACGTAAAGGCAATCTGCACTTTATACGCTTTCCTACTCATGACATGCCTGCTTTTATCCAAATGGGAAGCGAAAAGCACTTCTCGAGCCTCCATACTACCTTATGTGCCACGGGAGGTGGAGCGTACAAATTTGAGCAGGACTTTCGCACAGTAGGCATTTTTGGCTTCTATACCATTAGGATCTGGTAGTGACGTTTCTTTGAAAGCTTAAAACTAGAACACTTTCTCTGTGCACTCTAAAACTTCTCTAAATCTTTATTTTGACGCTGTCCCTAACTCCAGTTAAACTTGGCATGTGGAGTGAAGTTGGCATCTCCAAATTAAAACGCTTTCTGCCCTGAATGTAACTCTAAAATTATGCACTAATGATCTTTCTTACAAATCTTCCTCTCTGTTTTTAATCTCTGCTTGTGCTAATCTCAGTCTTGTGGAGTTGGTTTTTTTTCCTCATTGCTGTCTTTCTCCTGCTTTATTTTCTTCCTTTGCTCACCTGGTTTCATTTCTAACACCTGTGTGAATGAGTTGGTTGAGGTTCAGGCAGATTTGGTGGTAAATGTAACTGTCAGGAAGTTCATAGTTGGGGTTTGACATCATCATGTGACTTCATTCCGAGTGGGATCCTTGTTCATGGTGAAAAATTTGATAAATATTTATTTAGTCAGCGCTTGGAAAAATGCAAATAAAAAGGCTTTTATAGAATCTTTAAGGGTGAAAAGCCCTGTAAGATCATCAAATCCAAGCATTCCCCCAGCACTGCCAAGGCCACCACTGACCCACGTCCCCAAGTGCCACATCCACATGGCTTTTAAATCCCTGCAGGGATGGGGACTCACCACTGCCCTGGGCAGCACGACCCTTTCTATTAACTTTTTCCTAATACCCAATTTTGTGTGATCAAGGCAGTGACATGAGGGGAAAACGATTTTATAACTTCCTCACCTGTTTTGATGTTCCTTTGGATGGGTTTTTTGGATATTTTGGTCAAACAATGTAAGTCCCTTCTCATTTTTCCTGGCTTTTCACACCAGTGCCTCAGCATCAGGGCCTAAATCAGGCCTGTGGGAGTTGCTGCAATTCTCTCTGTGTCCATCTGTGGATCCAGATGGTTTTCCCCTGTTCTACACCTGAGGGCTGGGGTACTTAGGAGTACCTGTGCTCTCCTGTGATCCATTCTCCCTCAGCTTCTGCAGGGAGCATGGACACAGCTGGATTGAGCTGCCAGCGAATGCATTTTTCCAGCCCTGAGCATAAACCCTTCGAATCCCTGGCTACTTCTTCAATATTCCTCTTTTTTCCTTCCCACCAGATGGGTGACCTTGAGCTTTGTAAGCTCGATGAGCTGGATTGCCTTGTGAAAGGAATGCTATACATCGATTCCGTGGGGTTCAATGGACACTCGGAGTGTTACTATTTCGAGAACCCGACGGATGCTGAGAGGTGCCAGAAGCTCCCATTCAACCTGGAGAATCCCTATCCTCTCCTGCTGGTGAACATTGGCTCAGGGGTCAGCATTTTGGCTGTCTATTCCAAAGACAACTATAAACGGGTAACAGGCACCAGGTGAGTGCTGGTGGGGGTGAAGGGACTTTGATTTTAGGGTCTGGAGCACATTCTTGCTTTGTAAATGGCATTTTCAGGGACAGGCTGCAATGAAGGTGGTGAGCGGAATGACCAAGCTCCTGCTCCTAATGCAGTTACTCCCTGCCAGCACAGATCCCTCCTGGAAAAGAGGATCTGGATTTCATGTTTTGGTGTCTGTATTGCAGCCAGTCTCCATCAAAGCTGGTCTTTTAGTTGCCCTGCTGCAGGAATTTAAGGGCTTTATTTATTTATTTTATAAGATCACATAGTTTGGGACCATCCCAAATGTTAATGATCATGTTAATGACTCTTATCTGAGAAGCTGAGATTTGCTTGATTTTGGTGGAAGGAATAATGGCATAGCAGTATTTCCCCAGTTCTTGCCCATCTTGAAGAGGTGGCTTTTGTGTCTAGGCACAGCCAAAGAGATCTGTGGCTTTCAGCTCTCCTGAATTCCCTGGAACATAATAATAATAATAATAATAATAATAATAATAATAATTTTAAAGCCTCTCTGTACAGTTCTTGCTCTTACAATGCATCATGAGTGGCATCTGTGCACAGTAAAGGGAACAAGACAGAGGTTTTTCCCCAAACTTTTGGATAACTCTGCCCTGACACTCCAGTTATCCCTCAGGACTTATTTTAAGATTAACATCTCTGGATACTGGGAAGAAAGTGGACAGTGTAACATGAGAAAATTGAGGTCTCATTTCACAACAGGGCCTGTGCACAAGGCTCTGAGGGATCCTTACAGGCTGTAAGTTACATGAGAGGAACAGACTTTAAGGAAAATGCTTCTTTTCCAAGGTGGTTCTCCCTAAAAAAAGAGTTCAGGAACGGGGTGACCTGAGCTAACTGGGATGCAGAGCTGAACAATCTGAGCTTTCATTTCCATTTTGCTTTACTTGCAGCCTTGGAGGGGGAACCTTCTTTGGCCTCTGCTGCCTTCTGACGGGCTGCTCCACGTTCGAGGAGGCCCTGGAGATGGCGTCCCACGGGGACAGCACCAAGGTGGACAAACTGGTGCGGGACATCTACGGAGGAGACTACGAGCGCTTCGGGCTGCCAGGCTGGGCTGTGGCGTCCAGGTAATGCCCTGCCTGCTTCTCTCCTTGGTTTGATTTCAACTGGAGGATGAAAAACTGGATTTAGGTGCCTTAGGAGAGCAACCATTCCTAAGAGATCTCAATTATTGATAGCAATGGTTTTTAAAGTTAGAAATCAGTCTTTCAAGAGGAATCACTTTGGTTAAATTAGCAGTTCCCGTTTTCTCCTGGAATCCTGATGGGACCTTTAACCCTAAAACTGTCTTTACAGCTTTGGAAACATGATGAGCAAGGAGAAGAGGGAATCTGTCAGCAAGGAGGACCTGGCCAGGGCCACTTTGGTCACCATCACCAACAACATCGGCTCCATAGCGCGGATGTGTGCCCTTAATGAGGTATTTTGGGCATCTCTTCCCTTGCTCCCTGCCTAAAACATCACCTGTGTGCTGCTGCCTGCTTGAGGAACACGCCTCTCCTTGGGACCAGCTCTGGGGACCACTGGGAGAGGAGGAAAGGAGGGACTGAGGGTTTAGAGGCTGGATATCTTTTCCTGTTTTGTTTTTACAAATTGCTCTGGATTTCTTGGCCAAGCCCCACCACTGCCACGGCCGTTGCTGGATCTTTGTGCTTTCAGCTTCTTTACAGTGCTGCCTTGTTGCATATGGATCAAGCAGCATTGTACAGGGCTATGAAAGAGCAGAGACATGCTCTGCACTTCATCCTGAGCCTGCTTCCACGGGAGGGGCCAGTGGCATCCAGCATCTTCCTGACTCCTCTGGCTCTGTCTTCACTGCAGCCAAAATGAGGCAAGACATGTCCTAAACAGCCTTGCTCGTAATACATCTGCTGATTCCTTGCTCTGGAGCTCAGCTGAATGAAAAGAGGATCCTGATTAGTTCAGGGGAAGTGTTAATCAATGTGGGGAGAGAAGGAAAATCCACAGGATGAGAGTGCAGGAGCGGGTAATCTTGAAAAAGGTAAACTTGATCCTGATTCCTCAGTAAGAGGAGGAACTGAATTATTTTCTTGTTGGAGAACAAGAAAGCTTCAGAGCTTGGATCAGAACTATTTTCGGATGGAAAAGTAAGGCTGGAAGTCTGGTTTAAATCCAAAATATCACTCCTTGGTCAGTCTTTTCCTTTCTTTAAAAACTGTGTTGGTTATGCACTCCTAATTAGTTTGTTTTCCCCCCCATTGAACAGTAATGTCACACAGCTATTTCATGATGAGTCAAAGGCCAGAGCTGGGAGGAGAGGAGGGAGATGGCACTTGATGATCAGTGTTCCCAGGCACTATAAGGATTTCTTAGGAAAATCAGCTATTCTGTTCAAATTCCTGAGTTAGAAAGGCTATACTTCGGCCTGGGAATTTCTGCAAGAGTCTGAGGAAGAGCCTGGATTAAAATGGCCTGGTCCTGCTTTCTGATGGAATTGTGGGTGGTTTTCTGCAGGTTCTGCCAGACACTTTCAGCAGACACTCACATCATAGAATTTCAGAACCATTTAGGTTGGAGAAGTCCTTTAAGATGATCAATCCCAGCCATTCCCCCAGCACTCACCCATGTCCCCAAGTGCCACATCCACACAGCTTTTAAATCCCTCCAAGGATGGGGACTCCAACACTGCCCTGGGCAGCTGTGCCAGGGCTGGACACCCCTTTCCATGAAGAAATTTTCCCTCATATCCAACCTAAACCTCCCCTGGCACAGCCTGAGGCCATTCCCTCTCCTCCTGTCCCTGTTCCCTGAGAGCAGAGCCCGACCCCCCAGCTGCCCCCTCCTGTCAGGGAGTTGTGCAGAGCCACAAGGTCCCCCCGAGCCTCCTTTTCTCCAGGCTGAGCCCCTTTCCCAGCTCCCTCAGCCTCTCCTGGTGCTCCAGACCCTTCCCCACAGGGAGTTTTCATCATTGCAAGCAGAAAATAGAATTTAGCCTAAATATTCCATTTTTTTCCTTTAACACTTGCAGAACATCAACCGTGTGTTGTTCGTGGGCAACTTCCTTCGGATCAACACCATCTCCATGAGGCTCCTGGCCTATGCCCTGGACTACTGGTCGAAGGGACAGTTAAAAGCACTTTTCTTGGAACATGAGGTGAAATTCCTTTTTAAAATTTGTCTCATGGCAAAATGCAAATCCTTGGAATGCTTTGGAAACAGCCACGTGGAGCTGTTGGGTGCACACAGTGCAGGAGGCTCTCAGGGCTTTGCTGCTACAGCCACAGCTATATTTTATTTTATTTTCTATTTTATAAAGTATCTCCCTGTAGTTTTATCTTTCTCCTCTCCTTTATATGTTGCTAAAATTGCACCATGTGTGCAATAGCCTGGAGAAGGGAAAGCTCCAGGGAGACTTTCCAGGCCTAAAGGGGCTCCAGGTGAGCTGGAGAGGGACTTGGGACAAGGGATGGAGTGGCAGGACAAGGGAGAATGGCTTCCCACTGCCAGAGGGCAGGGTCAGATGGGATATTGGGAAGCAGTTCTTCCCTATGAGGGTGATGAGGCCCTGGAATGGATTTCCCAGAGAAGCTGTGACTGCCCCTGGATCCCTGGAAGTGTTGAAAGCCAGGTTGGATGGGGCTTGGAGCAACCTGGGATAGTGGGAAGTGTCCCTGCCCGTGACAGGGCATGGAACTGGCTGGGATTTAAGGTCCTTTCTGACCCCAGCCATTCCCTGAGCCCGTGGGTATCACTGTTCTGTGTCAGGTGTGTGCCTGTGGATGTTCACTGGGTGTTCCCCTCTGCTCCTCAGGGTTACTTCGGCGCCGTCGGTGCCCTCCTGGGACTCCTGGACTCAGCCTGACTCCATGCAGGATGTGTGTTGGACCTATGGGTTCAGGGCACTCCCTGGGCCACTGAGCCCATGGTTTGGGGGTCACTGAGCCCACGTTTCGTGTCACAGCCCCCACTGAGACTGTTCCACTGCCGTGGCCTGTCGGGACAGCGCAGGGATGGGTGTCTGTAAGAGTTGAAATCCATCTGGGATTACAGCACAGGTTTGTTCAAAGGATGTGATGGGAGTACACTGGCTGGACGTGGGGGTGAATGGGAAGGTCTGTGGGGCGTTTCAGTCACGTGAAATTGCCCTTTTTAGGTGGTTTTACTCCATGTTTAATGACAGTGACAAAGCAGAGCACAGGCACTCTGCTCCTTCCATTGGGATCCCTTGGAGTGCTGAGTGCCCAGGCCAGTTCTGTGCTCACAATCAGAGGTTCTCCACGTGCTGGAAAATGGTCTGGGAAGGGGGAAGAGCATCAGCAGAGCCCCGGTGTGTAACTCCATCTGGCCCCCTGGATCCACAGTGGGACACAGCTGTGCTCTCAGCCAGGCTTTATCCCTGTTCCACACGTCCTTACCCCTGTCCTAGGGAGGGGAGGTACAGCACGGCCTGATCTGTGCCTCAGGGTGATCCCCATTTCAGCCTCCAGCGCTTCTACACAGCCCTCAGCACCCTCTGGAACGGTGTTAGGGGTGTCTGTCAGCCTCCAGCCTTGAGATCTAAATTTGAGGATGGAATAGGGATATTTGTTGGTTTGTTTGTCTGGGGTTTTCTCTCCGTTACCAAACTCAGCTGCACAGAACTCCACCAAAGAGACACTTCCTTCAGTCACACTTGGATCTCTGTAATACTCCATGTTACATTTATTGGTGGCTACACTCCTGTCATTTTGGGGGAACCCTCCCCTTTCCATGCATGCTGTACTGCCTCTTTTCCCTGTGCATGCTGCCACACAGCCTGAGAGCGGGATCCTGCGGAAGCTGCACCCTCGGGAAGGGGGTTGGGATGGATCCTGCACGCTCAATAAACGCTCTCTCAAAGCAACGAGGTATCTGCACCTTCCCTCGGGATGTGAGCTCATGGAGACACGGCCTTGGAAGTGCTCTGGCTTCCCAGTGAGCAGCTCCGTGGAGCACAGGGAAAGCTGTTCAGATCCTTCAGGTCATGTCCTGGTGTCAGGGTTTATCCCAGGATATTGGAATGACCATCACCCTGACCCCCACACACCCTTCCAGTCCTGGTTTCTTTCCAGAGAAACCAATTTCCAGCTCTCTGATGCCCTTGTGAGCCTGGCTGGAAGTGCTGGACAGCCCCGAGCCCTTCCCTACCTTGTGATTCCCTCCCAGCTCTGCCTGTTGCTGTATCCCTGGATCTGAGCACTCCAAGGTGGGTTCCTCGTGTGGCACCTCCCTCTGAAAAGGGAGGAAACTGCTTGTTCAGAGGGTGTTTGCTTTGCTGGGTAGATCTGTGTTCATCTCTAAACCTCACCTGGCTCTGAGCTGGGATTCTGGATGCAGCCAGGGATTGGACCACAGTAAAATCAGGGAAGAGAGTGCAGGGCTCAGGTGGAAGGGGATCTGAGCTGGCTGGGGAGGAAAGTGTTTGTTTTTCCTGCAGACGAGCACAGGTTTCAGTTATGTCCTGCTCTGTGTTCATAAGGTGGTACTGGAGAGGTGAGGGCTGGGAGCAGGATCCTACAGCTGTGGGAATGGTTTGGGTGGGAAGGGACCTTAAAACCCCTCTAATTCCCACCCTTCCATGGGCAGGGAATGTTCTACTATCCTGGGTTGCTCCGAGCCCTGTCCACCCTGGCCTTGGGCACTTGCAGGGATGAGGCAGCCACAGCTTCTCTGGGCAGCCTGTTTGGGATCAGTTGAATTCAAGACCTCATTCATTCTTCCTTCCTCATGAAATCACACAGGATGTTCCCAAACTCTCCATTAAAAACAGCTCCGTGTCCAGAGTACTGACTGAAGGGTTTCTAGACTCAGCTCTTTCTGTACCACCTAAAACTTAAACTCACACATACCTGGCTGGCCTTTCACCCACCCTCACGGCCAAAACTCGTGGAAAAGGCACAGAAACTTCAGCTTTTTGGAATGTCCGTGTGCCTGGAACCTGTGTGGCTCCTTGATGTAAGTGATAGGTTGGGCTGAGGAGGGTGTGTGAATCCTTGGGATACACAGGAACACGCCTGGCTTTTATTAATCACAGCAGCCTTGGGGCCTGAGGGCTGACAGCAGAAGCCACCTTGCCATGGTTCTGCTGTGGAGAGCTGGGAAATCTCTGCAGGGCTGTAAATTCCCAGCACCAATCCCACAGTCCCTGCCCCGAGGCACTGGTGTCCCTGGGCACAGCATCCTGCCAGTTTTCCACATCCTCTCTCTGTCCATGTGCATGTGTAACTCCTTTTTCTCTGGATTTTTGAGTAGATCCACCACGGTCTGATCCCAGCACCAAAGTTCCTGGCTTACTGTTCATCCTTTTTTTGTAAACTGCTTGTTTTTTTCTTCTTGTTTTAAAATATTACAGTTATTTTTTATATGCCTCAAACCTTTTGTTTGCTTCTTGTCTTGTTCTTGGAGCTCCAGGACAGTGGGATGGACGGTGGTGGGAACGAGCAGGAATGTGCTGGGGAAATCGGGGTCAGCCACTTGGTTTTTAGCTTATTGACAATAATTGTTGGCAATCCTTGATTGTTTCTCCCTCCCCACATGTTTCAGGCTCTGGGAATCAGTTGTATTTCAAAGCACTTTAAAGGAGGGGGAAAAAAAATTTAAAGAGCATTAATTATTCTGGGGGAAATTGCAGCGTTTTTGGCTTTGATGAAAAAACTTCATTGCTGATCATTGATACGAATGGGATTGGTGGTGAGGGTTCAGCATCAATCCAGAGCAGGAGCTGAGGCGTGGAAGCACCGAAATAGCTCTTCTGTGCAGCTCGGTGGGAGATCCAGACTTTGTCCCAGCAGTGGGAATTGGCTCCCAGCGAGCTCATCCCAAAAATGGCTGGAAGGGCAGCCAGGCGCTCAGTCCCTGTGGATCCTTCTGGAGGTGAACAGAACATTGAGGGAATGGCTTCCCACTGCCAGAGGACAGGGTTAGATGGGAAATTTGGGGAAGGAATTGTTCCCGGTGAGGGGGGGGAGGCCCTGGCACAGGGTGCCCAGAGAAGCTGTGGCTGCCCCTGGATCCCTGGAAGTGCGCAAGGCCAGGCTGGACAGGGCTTGGAGCAACCTGGGACAGTGGAAGGTGTCCCTGCCCATGGCAGGGGGTGGGATGGGACGGGGTTTAAAGTCCCTACTCATCCATGATTCACGATTCCATGATTTCGGTGATGTCCAGGTGGGATCCGGCACTAGAGGGCAGCAGCCCCGCGCCGGGGAGGGATCGGGGACAGCGGGACAGGGACAGCGGGACACGACGCGTGCGAGTCCCGCCTCCTCACCAGGGTCCTGCAGGGATCCCAGCCTGGGGTGGCCCCAGCTCAGCCACCCCCAAGGGGACAATCCAGGGGGATTTTTACACCCGCCTGGTCAAGCCTTGAGGAAGAGGAGGAATGGAACAAAGCGAGCAGGAGCCGGGGTTGGAGCTGCACCCCAGGAGCTCCCGTAGCGCTGAGCCGGCAGCTGAACCCCTCCCACCCCTGCGGGAGGTCGGCATTAGCGGTTCTGGCCAGGAAGGTTGGAGGTTTTGGGGTGCTCTGCAGCGCGCCTGCTCTCAGGGGCTGGTGTCCCCATCGGCCTGGCTGGGAGCGATGCTCTGCTCTGGGACGGGGATGCTGCTGGGACAAGCGGACGCGGACAACGTGCCCCCAATCCCAGCCCTGCCGTGGTCCCGCCCCTGCTCGGGACACCCCCGGCATGACAGGGAACAAGGGATGGGGGGACAGACCCCCTGCAAACACACCCCCGCTTCCAAAACCTGCTTTTATTTACATTTCAAGTCAAATCACATGCAAACTCTTGGTTGTTTTTGTTTTTTTTTTCTTTCCTGGTTTTTCCTTAAGAAGAGTGTGATTAGCAAAAAGGACGAATTATTAGAATTTTCAAATAGCAATTAAATATACAAAAATAGAGCTTACAAAAAACCCAAACAAATAGAGGGAAAAAAAAAAAACCAAAACCAGCGAATGTTTTAAAAAATATTCTGCTGCAGAATTTGTAGTGTACAAACACGTCTATGAGGCTCCACGCTCCATAAACAGTCCCGGGTTTTTTGGGAGGGGGGACGGCACCAGGAGCCCCCCCAGCCCTGCCCCCCGGGAACGCCGCTGCTGTGTAATACTGACACCCCCCTCCCCCAAACCCCGGGAATGCGACTGCTGAGGATGGCAGGGGACACCCAAAACTTGGGGTCGGAGAGGCGAGGGGCTGGCCCAGCTCCCCGCCAGGCGCCGATGGGGTTTGGGGTGTTTTGGCAAGGGAAACCGCTGCCCAGAGACCCCCGGGGCCAGGCTGGAAGCGATGGGATGATCCCAAAGGCCGGGATTTCTGCCTGCCCCCCACGCCATGGTTCTCACTGCTGCTGAGGCCAGGGCGGTGCCCCTTCCAGGGACTCCAGGCCCCTGAGGTAGCCGAGGAGGAGGGGCAGCCACCCCCGAGAGGGTGGAGGGGGGAATCCAAACCCGGGAGACCGCACACAGCCCCCGCTGCCTCCGGGGGTGACACCAGGTGCCGAGGGGACACCCAACCGCAGCACGACTCCACGGGTGAGACCCCATTTCCTGGTGGGAATCGCGAAGGCAAAGGAACCGAAGGCGAAGAGAAGGGAGCAGGAACCGGCCGCGATGCTCCGGGGTCCGCCCCGCGTTTTGGGGAGGAGCAGGAGGTGCCGGAGCTCGGGGGCCGTCGCGGTGCTCCCGGAGGTCGCTGGGTGCCACCGCGCCGCTTCCCGGCGGCCGCGGCGCTGGAGAAGGGAGGTGCTGGAAGAAGGATGTCGTGCCGAGGACGCCGAGTCCCCTCCTGGCCCTGGCGGAGGATCCGAGCCCAGGCTTCATCCCGGCAGGATTTGGGGCTGCTCAGCTGCGGCCGAAGTGCTTTGGTTGTGTCCGAGCGCCGCGGGCGGGCGCTGGCCGGGCCCGGCCCGGGAGGGACTATACGATGTTCTGCGAGCCGGGCAGCGGCCCCTGCGGCGGGCCCGGGTCCGGCTTCCCGTGCAGCTGCGCCAGCTGCAGCACCGGCATGTTACACAGGGGACACACCTTCCGCACCTCCAGCCACTTGATGAGGCACCTGCGCACACGGGGGGACACGGGGCGTCAGTGGGGACACACGTGGCATCGGTACAGACACACCTGACATCTCTGGGGACACCCCTAACCTCCCTGGGGACACCCCTGACATTGGTGGGGACACACCTGACATTGGTGGGGACACCCATGCAATTGGGGGGGACACACATGCCCTCACTGGGAAGACACTAGCAACGGGT
>VZRR01005476.1:0-22345 GCA_013398015.1 Oreocharis arfaki
GGGATGGGGACAGTGGGATGGGGGGGTTTGGGATCCACTGCCCCAAGGGCTGATACATCCCAGCCTTCCCCAGGCGGGGCTGCTGCTCCTTTCGGAGCCTTTCGGTGCCTGCAGAGGGGGGCAGCTCCCGGCAGCTCCCGCCCGCTCTCATCTTTTCCCTTAAAAGCCGGAACCTCGCGGAGTTTCCTGGATGAGAGCAGCTCGGTCGTTACCGTGCATTGGAAATGAAGCAGATTTACGGTGCTCGAGCACACAAACCCCGGGCCCGGGGCACCTCCTGCGCCTTTGTCCCCTCCCTGCTCCTTTGGCTGGGGGCATTTCCCGCGGCCCATGCCCCCTCCCGGAGCAGCTCCCGCGGGCAGGTGCCAGCCCGGTTGTCCCTCACCCCCGGTGGGATGCGGATGTCGTGGAGCTCCCCAAAGGCGGCAGGGATGGAGAGCCGGGCGTGGCCGCTGTCCCCGGGGAGTGCCACAAGCGGCGATTCATTAATGTCCCTAACGGGGACCTGCGGTCCTGCTGCAGGGAGGAGGAGGCTGGAGGGAGCTGGGAGCGCGGAAGGGACGATCCCGGTGGCCCTGGCAGGAGTCACAGCGCCACGGGAGACCGGGGAGGCCGCCCTGGGTGCTCAGGATTTGCTCCTCTCCCTGCTCCGGGACGCCCCAGCGGGCGCATCCCGAGGATGTGCCGGGCTGGAGCCATCCCTGGAGGGCAGCGGCCCCTCGGGGGGCACGGGGAGGGAGGATAACGTCACGTTTCCCCCGGATCAATGAGGATTTGGGTTCGGCAGTTATTAGCCCGGTGTCATAAACTATCTGAAAACCACAAAAGTAAAATGATGAATGTCCCTGTTTGCCTCCTGCACGGGGTTTTTAAGTAGCTGCGTCCCTCCAAGCAGCGGTTCGATATCGCAGCGGACACAAATCACCGAGACAGAGCCGGATTTTGGGGAATATCGGTCAGGCTTTGCTGCTTTCCAGCACTCGGCCGTGTGCAGGGAAGCTCCCCCGGGCAGGGCTGGGGGGGCACTGGGGGAGGGGGTGCTCAGGCGGCTCCCGGGGATGTGTCCCTGTCCCACAGAGGGAAATTCGGGATGTTCCTTGCGTGGGGAACACATTTGAGCCACCATTAAATCATTAAAACGAAGCTGCTGCTGGTGAAGCGCCAGGACAGCACCCCCAAGCTGGGGTTCAGGGGACAAGGGACAGCTTCTCCCAGTGCTCCCAGTGCTCCCAGTGCTCCCAGTACACTGGTGGACAGCAGGCACCTCACTCCCGAGCTGGGGGTCACCAGCAGGAATGGGGGGACACCTCCTCCCAGTGCTCCCAGTAGCCCTCCCCGGCTGCCCTGCTGAGGATTCCGGGGGTCCATGGGGTGTCCGTGCCAGCAGCAGAGCTGTCCCTGGAGCTCGGAGGTGTCCCGGTGTCCCCTGACCCCCCCGAGCCGCAGGTTTTCTTTTCAAAGCTCTTGCTGGGGGCATTTCCCGGGGTTTTGGTCTCGGGGCCGCGGCCGCCGCATCCTCCCTGGTCACTTCCAGCCCGCCTCGGGGCTGCGCCGTGGTTTGCCCCCATCCCAGCGGGCTCCCCCTCGAAACCCACCAGAACCAACCTCTCCCAGGGAAAAACAACCCCAGAAAAGCTATTCCGGGCGGGGCCGGAGCGTTCCCTCCGCAGCACCGGCAGCCGGAGCCGGGGAGAGCTTCCAGCGGCACAGGGAGACCTTGCTGGGAGGGAAGAGGGGCCGGGAAGTGTCAGGGATCGAGGGGCCGGGAAGGATCAGGGATCGGGGGGCCCGGCTGCATCCCAGGCGCGAGGCAATTAGCGCCGAGCGTTAATGAGAGGAGCTCAAAGGGGAGAGGGCCGGGGCCGCGCTGTCCCTGCTCCAGGGGGATGGCGGGGGATCCATGGGGCACATCCCGATCCCTCGGGACGCCCCCGGCCCGCCCCACACGCGGCCCCTCTCTCTTGGCAGGGCCGGGAACGGCGCTTCCCGTCCGGACACCTGGAACCGCGGATCCCCCACGCCGTTCAAAGGGCCGGAGCCTCTTCCCTGCCCGCGGGGAGCCCGAGCGGGGTCCCGCTCCCTCCGTGCCCCCGAGGCACCCCGCGGCTGGGCGGGATCGGGGTTCGCGGGCTGGGAAAGCAGAAGGAGCCCCCCGGGAGCGCAGATCCCGCTCGCCATGCGCTCCGCAGCCGCCGGGGCAGGATGCTCCCCCCGCGTTCGTGCCTCGCACACCATCTCGCGGCACGGGGAGGGCTCTTTGTGGCTCTGGAGCGGGATCGTGTCGGGATGGAAACAGGTGCAGCTTCCTGGGTTTGTGCTGAGGCCCGATTTTGGCCCCTAAAGTGTTAAGTGAGTGCTAAGCCCCATAAAATTACCCTTTCAGCTACTATTTCTGCACAAAAGGCTCTCTGCGACGAGATATGCCAAAGCATCTGATGAAGTAATACGTCTGTTCTCATTTGTGACATTTATTATTAACAGGGAAAAGGAGAAAAAAAAATAAAACAAATCGCAGTCAGAAAGAACTCTTAATTGAAGCGCTATTGTGCCGTGGTAACTGCTATTAAATTAATCTGCTGCATTCCTTTCCACCCACACACTTTAAAACTTCCTGGTTATAATTAGAACCATTTAAAACCAATTTGACACTCCTCGGATGATGCAGTTCAGCTGCTTAATATGGTGAGACTTTGGTGAAAGGAGCGGAGAAGGGCTGGGAGCAAGCTGGGCTCTCGGGGAGGATCAGAGCCGGGAGCGGCTGCTCCTGCACGGGGATGCTCAGTTCCAGGGGGGGAATTCGAGTGGAGCTCTGCTCAGAGCTCTGCTCCATCTCGCTTGTCCCGTGGGAGATGCTGCTGCCCAGAGCATCCCTCACCCTGAGCCCCCCCGGCTGCTGGGCAGGGGATTTCGGGGTGCCCCTGTTCTGTTTTGGGAGCCCCCCCGAGCTCTCCCCTCCTTTGTGCCAGCTGGGAAAGGCACCGAAGCCGATAATTCCCCGATGGAAAAGCGTTTGGGTGTTTCAGTGCTGGGAAAAGGCCCCTGGGTGCAGGGCTGGGAGGTGATTTTTTGGGAATGGGGGAATTCAGGGGTGTGGGGCTGCCACCCTCCCCTGCGGCAACGCTTCGGGGTTAGGAAATCCTTGCAGGATGCTCGCCCAGGGCTGGGTTTGGGGAAGATTCTCCGGGAGCTGAGGTGTAGCTGTTCCCTGGGAGAGTAAACAGAGAAACCACCGGGCCCGGCCGAGAGCTGGCGCGGAGCCCCCCGCGGGTGTCACTTCTGCAAACGTGTTCCTGCTCCACGCCTTTATCTGTCATCCCCGCAACCACCTGGCTGGCATTTGATGCTATCAGGGGGCCACGCCGAGCTCCCAGCACATCCCCGGCCGCCTCACGGCACAGCCAGTTCCTCTGCAGCCCTGGAAGATCCCGTTAGTCACGGTATCTCCGCTGTCACCTTCTGCTTCCTTCTGCATTTGGCTTTCGCTCCGGGGCCATGTGTTAACCAGGGCTCTGCGCCGACCCCGCAGCTTCCTCAGCCTCCGCTGGGGCCGTTTCCTCCCGGCGCCCACCTCGGGCTGTCGCCGGGGCTGGGATGGCTCCGGGGAACGCGGTGGTTCGGGCTCCGTGCCCCGCACCCCCCGGGCGCGGCCCTTCGGGGCAGGGCTGCGCGCCTCGAGCGCCGCTCCCGGTTCCCTCCGCTGCGGTTCCTCGGGGCCGCGGCTTTCGGGATGTGAAATACGCAGAAATTCGGGCTGCTGCGAGCCCAGGGGCTCCTGGAGGTGTTTCTTCACCTCTCAGCAGGGGCTGGGGCAGCTCCTGGTGCTGCTCGGAGCTCCCAGCCCGTCCTGAGCCATTCTGACCTGGCCATTTGCTCCCTTTCGGGGCCAGCCCCGCTCTCCCCGTGCCAAGAGCTCCCTTTTCCTTGCCCTCCCTGCTCCCCCCTGTTTTCCATCTCTCCCAGATGCCATTGACCCCCCCGAGCCCATCCCCATCTCCCTCCCTGTCCCCGTGCCCGAGGTAGGGACGCGCTCTCATCCCAGCAGTGCCAAGAAGAATTAATTTGAGGATTTCTCCCCAACCAGGCCCCTGCTGTGGGACAGGACCCCCACTTGGGGCTGGTTTGGGGAGCTGCAGCCGCCGGGTCCCTCTGCAGGACTGGGCTGGCCGGGCTGGCGTCGCTGCTTGGGCAGATTTTCGTTATTTGGGTTGTTTTTTTTTTAATACACAAACTCCAGTTTTTCACATTTTGAATATTTTCCCCTTCTTCCTCCCTGGAGCACGATCAACCCCTCAGAGCCCAGAGGTTATTTATGCTTTTCTGTCTAATCTCTGTTGCTTGGCTTTAGGTTCTTTTTTAAATTATTATTATTATTATTTTATCCCCACCCCTTGCTACTTCGTAATTTTTTCCCAACTTTGGAAGCGCAGCTTTGGAGTGGCCAGAGGCAAAAAACAAAACAAGGATATTTCTGCTACCCCGTAACTTTGCAAAAATGCTGCGTGCCTGGAGCGCGGCGGGGGGGTAACGAGAACCAGGGGCTGCGAGCTCCGGCCAGACCGGGTAAAATTAGCCCGGGGGGCGGAGAGGGGGAGGCGGCTCCATCCCGGGAGCCTCCGCAGCCCAGATGGGGTTGGACGCAGCGAGCGCGATGCTCTGCGCTCATCCCCTGCGGCGGCGTTTGGGATTTACCCCTCGGGATGTTCAGCCCGGCTCCCTGTTCCTCCTCCCTTCCAAACCCAGCCCAGGGATTTGTGTTTTGCGGCGGCATTTCCCTGGCTGCTGCCCCAAAAAGGGGTGGCTCCGTCCCGGCCGGGGTGTCACGGAGCGAGGAGCCGCCTCTCCCGGTGCCCCATCCCGCTGGGACCCCGCGTCCTCCCCGGGACATTCACTCCAGAGTTATTCCAGAGTTATTCCAGAGTTTTTCCAGTTGTTGTTTCCCAGCGCGCCCCGGCAGGGAGGCGTCAGCTCGGCGCGGTGGCTCTGCCAGCGTTTGTCACCGTGGCCGTGCCTCTGTCCCCGAGGCCACCACGAGCCCCGGGGCCACAGGGGAGCCGGGCTTTGGCACCGTGGCCACCACCAGCCCCGGGGGGACAGGAGAGCCACGCTTTGCCACCTGTAAAATATGCTGGATTTGGGGCTCCAGGGATAAAAACGGGATTAAAAACGATCCAGGCTGGGGGGTTTTGGTGTCCTTGATGTCCCTGTGGCGGTCCTGTTGTCTGGATGTGGCGCTTGCTGGCGGTTTTGGGGGTATTTCTGGGGAACGCCGTGGGCTGGGCTGGCGTTTACCCCCAGAAATGGCCATTAAATAAAGGTAGAGATCGGCACGTGAGCAAACGGGGTTTGGGAATCGCTGCTGGATCGGGAGTCCGGGTTGGGAATTCTGCTGGAGCTGGTTTGGGCACCACAGAGGGTGATTGAAGAGGGTAATTAGCAGGACAATTTGCGTTAATTAAGACCAGGACCGAGTGTGGACGGGAGAGGATGAGGATGAGGATGAGGATGAGGACGAGGACGAGGACGAGGACGAGGACGAGGACGAGGACGAGGACGAGGACGAGGATGAGGATGAGGATGAGGATGAGGATGGGAGGGATGCAGCTCTGGAGGTGCCGGACCTGGCCCTGGGGCACGGAGGATTTGCCGTTCCTGCCGCTGGGGGAACAAAAAAAAGCCCAGAGAACAAGATAAAAGAGCAACGAGTGGCGCTGGAAGCACGAAGGAGCCGCGGAAGGGCTGGCCCCGCTCCCGGGCTGCTGCCGAACACGAGGGTGGGGAAGCTGCTGCTGCTCCTCGGAGCTGCTGCGATGCTGAAATGTCTCAAACACGCTCAGGGCTCCCCGTCTGGCGGAGCCCTGGGGAAAGCAAAGCAGCAAAAAGGGGGAATTTGGGCTGCTGGGGAGCGGAGCAGGATCAGAGGGTCCTCTGGAGCTCTGGCCCAGCAGCTTTTGGGGTCCCCTGCGCGGTGCTGGGGTGGGTGAGGAGCAGCTGAGCTCGCCTTTGGCTCCTGGGAATTCCTGCACAGCTTCTGAGCGGCGCGGGAGGAGAAGCTGCTCCTTGGGGGTCTCTTGGGCCGCCTGGAGGTTTCTGGGCCGGGCTGCTGAGGGGCATTTCTGACCCAAAATGAAAGCATTTCCCACCAGAAAGTGGGGACGCTCTGTTCCAGGCGCTGACGGAGCGGGTTTGGCTGCCAGAGCAGGAGCTCAGGGGAACCTGCAGAGCCTTTGGGTGTCCCTGCGCAGCCCCCGGGCGAGCAGGGGGAATTTCAGGGAATCATTTCTTTGTTTGGTCGGGGCTCTGCTGCGGGAGCAGCCCCGGGGAGGGGCTCGGCCTGGAGAAACTTTGCTGGCCCCCGAGGCCGTCCCCCGGCGCGGTGACACCGGAGCACTCAGCGGCCTCCCGGCGGTCCCCAGGCGGATTCGTTCTCCTGACTTTTCTTGGGTCGGATTCTCTCCATTTGCTCTATTGATCGCAATTTCGAAGCCAGGGGGGTGATGCCGGGTTTAGTGCCGGGTTTAGTGCCGGGTTTAGCGCCGGGTTTATTGTGCCGAGCGGGGAGCTGAGGGCGCTGGAGGGGAATAAATGGAATTATTGCTGTGCTTTGGGGAACCTGAGGCTGCTCTGGCGAGGGGTGGGGGGTGATTTGGGGGCTCCCTCGTGGCTCTTTGGGGTGGTGGGATGAGCTCTCGTCCCCGCCGGGCCCCCAGCCCTTGCTGGGTGTCCACAAAGCCAACACCACCCAGCCCCGCACACCTCGGGTGGCTCCCACATGAAATATAAATGGGGAGAAAATTACCTTAATCAAGTCTAAGCAGAATTGATTAATATTTTAGTAAAAACCTCACGCTGGAGTTGAACGGACTGGTTAAATCTCAGCTGGAAAAACCACTGTGGTTCCCCACCAGCTTTTTTTTCTTTTTTTTTTCCCCCTCCTTAAACCCAGCCTGGTTTCCACGGCCCCTCTCTGCCTGTGGGGCCTGCCCTGGGGCTGCTGGGGAGCCGCTTGTCCTTTAGCTGAGCGAATGATCAGCGGTTTGAAAGGGCCCCTTCTCCCCCTCCCGGCTCCCTTTTATAGGTACAATAATCAGAGAGAATATTTCTGGAAGACTATTTACAAAATGCCCCCGTCCCCATCAATCTTACGGTTAAGAAGGAGCAGAGGAAGAAATCTTAACCTCAAGAAGCTGCTAATGCAACCGAGCTCTTTAATGGTGGGGTGGAGATCTTCTTTTTTTTCCTGCTGCCATTACCATGGAATACATAATAACATCAATAATTAAATATAAATTGGATTTAATATTTTATGCTGGCGACATGTAATTTACACTCTACCCGAGAAATCAAAAGGTCACGTCTGAAGCGAAGGCAAGGAGGGAAAAGGGAGAGGGGCTCGGCCCTGAGATGAGTCTGGTCTTGGGAGGCTCAAAAAAAAAAAAAAAATCGCTGCAGGGAGGGGAGGCAGAGCTTTGTTTGGGGTGAAAAAGGCAGGTTTGGGGCTGGATCGCAGGCGGGGGGGATTTTTCCTGCTCTGCCCAGCGCTGGGTCTGCTGCTTCTGAGCTCAGCAAAGCTCCCATCTCGGTTTTAGGGGATGGCTGTAGGGCTGGGCTGAGGGGGGAGCGTGGGATCCCCATCCCTGCTGTCCTGGGCATCCTCCAAGGAGCGCTGCCCGGGGGGAGAGGCCGGCAGAGCTCTCCCACATCGATCCCTGTGGCACTGGGGCAGCTCTGGGTGTCCTGCCAGCCCAGCAGCTCCATTAACGCCGTGGTAATTCAGGAACTGCCCGGGCTATTTCTGGAACGGGCCAATTTCCACTCTTTTATTCCTCTCCCCGTTGGATCATCGAAGATCTGGCCGATTTTCATGCCCATACCGGGGATTTTGTGGCCCAGCTCTCTTTGCTGCGAGCTTTGCATCCCCGATGGATTAAAAACCGGGAGGAATCGAAGCTCTCTGGGGCAGCCATGGGGGCTCTCGCAGCTTCCCAGCCCTGGGTTCGTGTGAGGAGCCCTCAGCAAGGAGCCAAACCTGGAGCCCAGCGTGGGGAGGGAGGATCCCCTCGGATAAATTCTTGCTCAGGGCTGTGGGCAGCGAGGTTTGGGGCTCCCCGGGGCTGCCGGGCGCAGGTTTCTCTGCAAGCGAGGCTTCTGCTTTTTCGGGGCTTGTGCAACACATCTGGGCAAAGCCATTCCTGATTCTTCTTCTCCTTCCCCACCCCGGGGTGGGTTGAACTGGGGAAGTTGGGGGGAACCAGCCCTGGGGGCGGTTGGGTTTGGGGTCTCACCGGGCACGAACGTGGGGGAGGCAGGTGGAGGGGCCGGGGCTGCTGGGGATGTGAAATCAAAGGGGAAGCTTTGGAGAGGGAATAAATCCTTTTTTTGTGCGCTGGGGGGAGGCTGCTGGCGGGGATTTGTCCCTCTCCTGGGGCTGGGCTGGGTTTGGCTGCCTGGGAAAGGGAGGGCAAGGCTGGGACCGTGGCAGGGATGTCCTTCAGGAGAACTGGACGGAGTGGGATGCACCCTTGGGTGGCCCTTGTAGGGTGGGCGAGGGGGCCACACTGCTCGGGATGCAGAGCTGGAGCTGGTTTTGGGTCTGTTTTGCCCCGATTCAGTCACTGCTGTCACACGTGGGAGCAGAGCCCAGCCAGAGAGGTTTGCTGCCCGTGGCCGAGGTGGAAAATCCTCCCCGACCCGGGGGTTAATTGAAGGTTCGTTTGTTTGCTTTGGTTTCCGTGGCCAAGTGAAATAAAAACCCCACAGCAGCCGAGTTTCCACCCCCTGCAGGGGCCATAAACCCCCTCAGATCGCTCAGAAATGGGCAGAAAATGCCCGGTCCCGTTTGGCAAAGCCATGGGTGTGGCCAGAACGGCTCCGTCTGGCTTCTCACAGAGCCAGAGCCCCCCTGGCCCTCGGGGGAGCCCAGCCCTGATGGGAGAATTTGGGGAGCGCTGGCTCGGATGAGGCTTGGAGCAAGCTGGGATGGTGAGAGGTGTCCCTGCTGGGGACTGGATGGGCTCTAAGGTCCCTTCCAGCCCAAAAAATTCTGTGATTCTGTGAAAAGGAGCTGGCTGGGAGGGTCAGCTCCTGCCCCACGCCGGGATCCCTGCTGGGATTGGGTCTAATTCGACTTTGAGCATCACCCAAGGGGTGCCAAGCGCTGCCTTTCAGGGCACAGCTCCTTTGGGGGCCTCCTCAGAAGGCCCAGCCTGAGCTGAGCTGCCCCCAAATCACCCAAGGCTGAGCTTTACGGGGTCATTACCCTTCAGTGCCTCTTTACAAGGCTTTGGAAGCCACTTGGAAAAAGAGCTGCTGGTTTTTGGGGTTTTTTTTGTCAGGATTGGAACGGTTTCGATCAACAACGGGGCGGCTTTTTCCACCTCCTTCCCCTTCCCTTCATCAGCACCTGCCCCGGGAGAAGGAAGGATCTAATGAATGGCAAAGGATGGGACTGGCCCTGCCCTCTCAGGGCTCCTTCCATGGATTTATTTCGTTTTTCCACGTCAGCTACGGAAAATCTTCATAAACCCACCCCGTTCTTGCAGCTTCTGGTGCCCCCGAGAGTGGAAACACCTGGTTTTCAAAGGGCACTCCTGGCTCTTGGCGGCATATTTTGATTTTATGGATGGGTTAATGTGGCTGAGGGGGGGCTGGCTGGCTTGGCAGGGGAAACACTGGGATTTTCTGGAAGTTTTTTGGTGGAGGACGAAGTTTTCGGGCGGGAGAGGAAGGTTTTCTGTGGAGGGTCAGGGCCTTCTCCGACCCCTGTGCGGGCTTTTTGGGGCCACGTCTGGGACAACCTCACTGGGAACAGCCCAGAAGTCACCTCAGACCGCACATTTCCCCACTTTTAACACCAAAATCCAGAGCTGCCCCACACCATTCCCGCCCTGAAGGGCCGAGCAGCTCCGATCCCTCTGAGCCGAGCAGGGCAGCGCTGCAGCCCCGCTGCTGCACGATTATTTTCCATCTTTATCCATCCCCAGGTGCAGCAGGAATGGCTCCCTCCAGGCCGTTCAGATGCTTTTAAGGCCTTGAAGAGGCGCAGGCTGCGCTTTGCAAGGTGCTGGTTTATGGCCCGGGAGGGTCGCCCTGAGGAAAAGCTTCACTGGTGCTTTGCAGGGCCCCGGCTGAGTGATTGATGGCCGCGATCCCAACCCCCGAGCGCCGATTCCTCCTCTGCCCATCAGCTCTGCCCCCGCAGTCTGAGAGGCTCCAGCCCCGAGGAAAGGCAGAAATTCACCTTTAATCCAGGGATGTTGCCCGGAGCAGCCAAACCAGCGCTGGGGGAGCTGAGCTACTGGAGGTTTGGCTTTTGTGTTGAGGCTTAGAGGCGCCGATATCACAATTTATGGGATCCCAGGATGGTTTGGGTGGGAAGGGACCTGCAAAAAATCCATCCAGTGCCACCCCTGCCATGGGCAGGGGCACCTCCCGCTGTCCCAGGGTGCTCCAACCTGGATTTGAACAGTGCCAGGGATCCAGAGGCAGCCACAGCTTCTCTGGGCACCCCGTGCCAGGGCCCCACCCCTCTCTGAGTGGCGAATTTCTTCCCAAATCCCATCTCGGCTTCTCCTCTGTGAGTTTAAAGCCATCTCCCCCCCCGTCCTGTCGCTCTCTGCCCGTGGAAAGTCACTGTCCCTGGTTTCTATGAACCTTTCAGGGCCTGGGAGGCTGCAGGGAGATCTCCCCAGAGCCTTCTCCTCTCCAATACCGAGGGTGTCTTGAGCCTTTAATTGAAGGCAGCTCCAGGGACAAACACGAGGTGTGAATCCTCCCAAAATCTGCTGCGGGAGGGGCTCGATGCCCTTTACCGCGAGCCCGGAGACTTCCCGCTGCTGTCTCACTCCTCTTCCCCCTCCTGAAGAGCTCCTGATGATCATTCCCCGGCCGGGGGAGGTTCGGCAGCTCTTTTGTTTCCCCGATTTTTGCAGCACAAAGCAATTACAGCCAGCGGCTCGCGGGGCTCTGCCTCCCCAAACCCGATCCGCCTTGTCACGTCCCATTAACTTCGAGTTCAGCGCTAATCCCTGCCCTGAAATGTATAATGAAAGACGTTCAAAATATATCAAAATGGCATCGGTATTGATTTATTAATGCTAGGGAATGCTGCCCTAATTGAATTTAGGTCCAGGAAGTCAGTTAATGCAGCTGACAGCGATACAGGAATTCAATCTCCCCAGCGCACTGCGTTAGGACTGTTTTCTCCTCTCTTTGTTGTCAGTTGGATAAATAACAAATCAATTTAAATTTTCAACGAGGTTGCTAAAAACAAGGCAGGCTCTGCCCGGGGCCAATGGCTCACCCGGGGCTCGGGCTGCTGGGGGAGGTCAGGGGGTTCCTCAGGGAGCACCCCTGGGTGCTCTGAGGGTCTCCTGGAGCCGGGGGCTGCCTTTATCTCGGGGTGCAGACGAGGGGATCTCTCGGTCCATCCTGATTTCGGCGTTTTCCCGCTGAGCCTGGCACGGAGCGCTCGGAATCTTCTCCTGCAGCTGCTGGGGGCAGCAGTGCTGGGGGGACACAGGTCCCTCCCCCGGGCTCTGGGGTTGTTTCTCTGCCTGACCTGCCCAGAAATTCCGACATTCCTTGGTTTTTTGGGGGGTGGGTGCGATCGGAAATCTCAGCAAAACATCAGGAGCTGCCCCTGGGTGCTGCCTCTGGGAGCTCTCTCAGCATCCCCGTGGCTGCACCTTCACTCTCGGGTGCTGGACACGTCCCTGGACTCTTGGTTCGAGTTTAGGCAACAGATGTTTGTTCCTAACCGAGTTCGGGATCAACCAACCAGCCCAGGCACCCTGGAATGGCGGAGCCCCGTCCTTCAGAGTCGTCATTTTTAATTTCTCAGGGCTTTCTTTTTGTTTAAAGCTCGAGCTCCAAACCCCCAACCTTAATCCTGTGTTTGCTCTCCAGCCCTGCTGGGGTTGGTATGGTCAAGAAGGCAGAGGAGCCTGAGTTAATTAAATCAACAGCTAACAGTGGAGGTTACCCACAAAAGTGAACCTTGGTGCCCCTAAAACCACTGACCAGAGAATGGCTGGAAAAAAACAAAACCACAGTTGGAGTGAAATGGAAAAAGAAATCTTCAGCTCTATATCACTTCAGGCAGCCACAGGTATCAGAATATTAATTGCTCTTTGACTTGATTTTGTTGTGGGATTAAGGGCACATTGTGGCTTATGAAGATATTCTAGGAGCCACAAGGATGGATGCAAAATCCATCTCTGAAGCATTTCTGAGCCTGCTGGGATCCAGGATGCTGCTGCAGGAGCTCCGGGCTCCTGCTGGGACCGAGCAGCCCCTCCTGCTCTCCCAACCCGTGTGCTCCCCTCCCACAGCTCCAAACTCCCCGTCCCTGTGAGGGGACGTCGGGGGGCCGGTGGGATTCTCCCGAAGGTTTTGGATGTGGTGTTGATTTTGTCTCTTTGCAGTGAAAGCTCCGGGTGCTGGAGGCCGGTGCAGGGTCCTGCCTGCTCCCTCTGCTCCCAAACCCTGATGGATGCTCCAGCAGGGAAATTTGCAGGGGGAAATCCTCACTTGGGAGGTTATAAAACATTTGGAAGGGTTTGAGGCAGGGATGAGCTGCACGTTGGGGTTTCCTCTCTCCTGCAAGGGGCTGTCGCTCCTCTGGTGCTGGAGAGTTCATCCCTTGTCCCTGGGTGTCCCTGTCCCCTCTCCATGGATATCCCCATCCCTTCTGGGCATCCCCATCCCTCCTCCCTGGGTGTCCCTGTCCCTTCTGGGCATCCCCATCCCTCCTCCCTGGGTGTCCCTGTCCCTTCTGGGCATCCCCATCCCTCCTCCCTGGGTGTCCCTGTCCCTTCTGGGCATCCCCATCCCTCCTCCCTGGGTGTCCCTGTCCCTTCTNCCTTCTGCACATCTCCATCCTTTCTCCACAAGTATCTCCATCTCTTCTCCTGGGCATTTCCATCCCTTCTCCTGGGCATTCCCATCCCTTCTCCTGGGCATCCCCATCCCTTCTCCTGGGCATTTCCATCTCTTCTCCTGGGCATTCCCATCCCTTCTCCTGGGCATCCCCATCCCTCTCCCTGGGTGCCACTGTCCCTTTCCCTGGACATCTCTGTCTCTCCTCCCTGAGTGTGCCCATCCCTTCTCCCTGAGCATCTCCATCCTTTCTCCACAGTTATCTCCATCCCTCCTCCCTGGATGTCCCCGTCCCTCCTCCCTGGCATCCCCCCCGTGCCCAGCTGCCCTCGGTGCCTTTCCCAAACCCACAAATCCAAGAGATCGGAGCGGGGGGATGCGCGGGAGCGCCGAACAAAGCCGCGGAGGCCGAGCCTTTCCTGCAGGGAGCAGCTTTCATTCCCTGGCCGGAGCAGCTGGGCCGGAGCTCGCTCGTGGCAGAGGGAAGCGGAGATTCCCGGTGGCTCCGGGACGGACGCGGCCGGAGGGAGGGCTGGGAACAATGCAGCCCTTTATCCCTGCCGCCCAGAGGTGTTAATTACAGCCCAAATTACCTCTGAAAGGCCTTGCTCAGGAGCCTGAGCGCCGGCAGCCAGGAATAACTTTATTTTTTCCGTAATGCTGTTGCCCTTTTGGGGAGTTTGGGGTTGTTTTCATTTCTGGCCGAGGGTGTTGTGGGGGTTTCTTTTGTTTTTGTGGTAAACGTGTTTCTCTAATGCAATAATTGACGTCTTCTGCCTGGTCCTGGCTGGCCAGAGGTCTCCTGCCCACTGTGGGTGTCCGCTGGGGCTGCCTCCAGCCCCTGCAGAGGCCGAGGAGGAGGAGGATACAGAGATATTTGGAGGATCAACCCGCACCCTTTGGGAGAGATGGAAAACCTCCAGCTGCTGTCACGGCCTGGCTCAAGCCCTCATTTCCATCGCCTCCCCTGCTTTCCTTTCTCCTCCTGCCGGCTGTCCCCAGAGCCGGGGGATGCTCAGAGCTGACCTGTGCTCCTGGAGGAGGGACCAGCTGTGGGGACGGGGCTCTGGCCGGGCCGGTGCCGGGGAGGATGCTGCTTGTGGAAGTGGGAGAGGAGCCAAAGCAGAAGCAGGATGTTGGCGAACCACCTCGTCTGCCTCTGTCCCCAAGCACAGCCCCCGGGGGTCACCCTGCGCTCCGTGCAGCGGTGGCCGAGGACGGGTTTTGGGCTCCCGGTGGCCCCGTGGTGGCCTTGCCCTGCAGGGCAGCGCTGGGTGGTGCCAGGGTGAGGGAGGAGCCCTCTGCAGAGGGGCCGAGGGGTGGTGGCACCTGCGGGGCCGCGCTGGCTTCACCCCGGGGGCGGAGGGGGAGCGGGGAAAGGCCAGCCCGGGGTGACCACTGCTGGGAACAGGAACGGAGAAGCGAGGGGCCGCCGCGGCTGGGAGGCTGCCAGGATCCTGTCCCTGCTCCGGTGCTTTCCCTGTCCCGGACGGGGCTCAGGGTTTGGGTTGTGGCCCGTCCTGGCAGGGCGGTGGCAGCAAGTACCCAGCTGGGCACTGCCTCACTGTCCTGGGGTGCCCAGGCCGAGGTCACCCTTTGGCCCAGCTCTATGGTCCTGGTGGCTTGTCCCGGCCCTCCCTGGCTTGTCCCTCTGTCCCTCTATCCCTGTGTTTAGGCATTCACATCTCCCGTGGCCGAGCCCCGGGGGAGCCGGGAGTGGGAACGGCCGCGTCCCTCCCGCGGCCCACCCCTCATTAACGAGCGCATTAACGAGCCCCCCTCGTTTGTATCAATCTGGGAATCTCCGAAGACGCTCCCGGGCCTGGGCAGGGCGGCAGAGCCCGGCCCTGTAATGGCTCATTAATGTATTTCCAGCGAGGGAGACGAGTCGGGGTTGGCAGGGAGGAGGCTCAAAAATGCTTTTACAGCAGAAGGAGCAGCGGTGCCTCGGTGATTGCCTCCAAATTCCCAGTGAATCAATGAGTAATAGGCAAATAGATGAATAATGGATCTTTCTGGGGATTGGGTATTGCCAGGCAGGGATAATCGGCCCCTCTGCCAGGGCGTTGGTGGGACGGGGCACCCCGGGAAGCAGCACGGAGCGGGCAGGAGGGAAGGGGCTGTGGCACGGGAGGTGACAAAGCGCGGCCGCTGCTGCAAGGGGCGGTTCTCGGGGTGCGGTGCCCGAGCCGTGCCCTCGGGAGGTGGCAGGCTCCGCTCGGACACCGCTCCCTGCGCCGGGACGCGCTGCAGGAGGAGTGAGTGGGGCTGTCCTGCTGCAGAGCTCCGCTCCGGGGCGCTGGGCTGGCCGGGGCGGGGTGGGCGCGGTGACCACCGGCCGTGTCCGGGGGGGCCTGGCCGGCACGTCCCGCTGTCCAGCGGCTCTGGAGCGGCGTGCACTAGAGGGAGACAAAGCCCCACGCTGGGCTGGGGGGGCCGGGTGTGCGGGGAGAGGGTGCCCGGGGATGGGAATGGGAACCCCAGGGGATGGGAATGGAAATGGGAACCCCAGGGGATGGGAATGGGAACCCCAGGGGATGGGAACCCCATGGGATGGGAATGGGAACCCCAGGAGATGGGAATGGGAACCCCAGGGGATGGGAATGGGAATGGGCACCCCAGGGGATGGGAACCCCAGGGGATGGGAACCCCATGGGATGGGAACCCCATGGGATGGGAACCCCAGGGGATGGGAATGGGCACCCCAGGAGATGGGAACCCCATGGGATGGGAACCCCAGGGGATGGGAACCCCAAGGGATGGGAACCCCATGGGATGGGAGTGGGAACCCCAGGGGATCAGAATAGGAACCCCACGGGATGGGAACCACGTGGGAATGGGGATGGGAACCCCATGGAATGGGATGAAAACCCCCGGGATTGGGTCTCTGCCTGGCCCACGGGAGGCACAGACCCTCTCCCGGGTTTCGTGCTGGGAGGGCACAGAGCTCTGTGGGTCTCTTGCTCTGATCCATGGCGGTTTCCCAGTTGGAAAAGGCTCGTGGGGGAACAGGGGGTGTCTGCACGGGGAGGGCTGGAGCTCCCTGTGGGATCTCTTTGGGGTTCAGGGCTGGTTTCCTGCTGGCAGTGCCCAGTTCTCGTTGACCCTGTGCCACGGGTGCTCGGTTTCAGGGAGGTTTCTTGGTTTATTTTCTTGCCTTTTACTCTGCTTCTGCTCTGTAGAAAACCCATTTTCTCTCCCTGAGGCCGCACTGCCACCCTGAGCCACGCAGGGCAGCCTGAAATTAAAAAAAAAAATTCCACCTGAAAAATGAAATAAATTAATTAAATCGATGAACCAAGCAGATGCCGCTCTCCTTAGCCCTGCTGAGGCTTTCCCCTCCTTTTCCCACTCTGCCTGGCCCACGGAGCCCGAACCACTGCTGAGATCTCAGGTGATGCTCTGCTCTTTGTGGGGTCACAGTGAAACCCCCCACCGAGAGCAGCCCTGGCTCAGCAGCTCAGCCTGGCACGGGGCAAATGAGAATTAAAGCATCGATTGCGCCCTCCCTGCCACGGCATCGGGGTGGGGACGGCCCTGGGCAAGATTTTGAGGAGGATTTGGGGTGTTCGGGGTGCAGGGTGAGGGTTCAGTGCAGGTGTCAGTCGCTGTCTGTGCCGCCAGCCCAGAATATCCTCTGTGGTCGGGCTGAGGGCTGAGGGATGCAAACGAGCTCCTGCCTGCCTTTGTTTATTTGTTTAGAGCCACCGTTTGTCTTTTTTTGGCTTCTAACCCGGCCTCCTCCGAGCAGCCTCGTTTGTTTAAGCCGCTCATCCATCCCAGGGCTTGGAGAAAGGGTTTTTCTAGGACTCTTTGTAGGCTCTGAGGTCACCCCGTGAAGCCTGCAGCTCCTTGGTGCTGCTCGGGGAGGGCCCCGGCTGCCGTGGCTCCTCGGGGCCCTGGCGGCAGCTGAGTTTTTGGGGTACTCAGAGGGGCCACGTGAAAGGCCCGGGTCCCTGCAGCACCTGCAGGAGGTTCCCCAGCACCTCTGTGGGGCCGTGGGAAAGGAGCATCACTAGGGAGCCTCGTCGAGGCCCCCAAAGCAGCCCCTGCTGAGCTCCCTGTGCCCTTCCAGCCCCGTTCTCCGGGACCAGCGACATCCTCAGGTGACTCCAGGACCGGTGACATCCTCAGGGGACATCCTGGGGCCCTTCCCGTCGCTGACGCGCTGGTGGCGACCTCGGGGAGGGGTTTGTAGCCAACCTGGGCGAGTCCCGGTGATGCTCAACTCATCCCCTCTGCAGGGGCGGAGCTGCCTCGCCTCAGGACCTCGGAGTTGGCGTTTCAGGGATAAAAACTCCTTGTGCTGGGGCGGGGGAGAGGGCGGGAACAGCTCCCGGTCCTTCCTCAGGGAATAGAGCCCTGCCATGGGAACAGCTCCGTCCTTCCTCAGGGAATAGAGCCCTGCCCTCCCCCTGCTCCTCGGCACAAAGGGGGAAGGTTCAGCTGTGCCGTGGCTGTTTGCTGCAGCGAATTGCTCGGCCGCCGTGTCCTGGAGCGCGCTGCCGACGCTTAATGCTGCTTGTCCTAATGTAGGAAATCATTAAAGATCGATAGAGGCGTCGTTAGCAGCGCCACGGCCTCGCCCGCCCGCCCGGGCTGCGGATCCCCCACTCAATCCGGCCATAAAAACGGCACCATGAGCTCATTTTAATGGGTGTCAGCAAGATGGATCGGCCGGGGGCAGAGGTCGCGGCGGCAATTTGGGAGCGGGACCGCTAATGCACTTGGAACTCGGCTGCGCTTTAATGCGAGTTAAACAGAAAATGCCCTGAAACCGCAGCCGGGCCTCCCCTGCCGGCGCTGCGGGAGACGCGCGG
This sequence comes from Oreocharis arfaki, assembly GCA_013398015.1. Classification (NCBI taxonomy): domain Eukaryota; kingdom Metazoa; phylum Chordata; class Aves; order Passeriformes; family Paramythiidae; genus Oreocharis; species Oreocharis arfaki. Next base: position 17,697 of record VZRR01005476.1, read on the forward strand.
GGTGATGCGGGCTTTGGGAAGAGAAGCGGCACGGCCGAGCGCGGGGATGCGGCTGGGTTGAGGCAAAGGCGGCCCCGAGGCAGCTCCGTGGGGACGGCTCCTTGCAGCCTCTGGCGGGGCTGGGGGTGTGGGGTGAGCGTTTGGGATTCCAAAATTACCCCAGCAGCTGTTTCCCAGCCCGTCAGCTGTTTTCCGGCTCCGAAGGGGCTTTTCCTGGCTCGCCTGTGCTTTGGAGGGACCTCTCGGGGCGTGAAAACCTTCGCTTTTCTCCAAGAGCAGCCCCGCTTTCCCGGTTTTGGGCGCGTTTTCCCAGTTTTTTTTGTGTTTTCCCGGCTGCAGGTCACGCCGTGAGGTGGCCACGGGCGATTCCCTGCCCGTGCCTCAGTTTCCCTGGCTGTGGAAGGGGCTCGGGGACACCGGGGATGAGCTGCTGAGTGGTGTCATGGGGCACTGAGGGATCTCCAGAGCAGGGCTGCGTCCTCCCGCAGGCCGCAGGAATCCCGAAGTTTCGGGAAGAGCCGGGCTTGCACCAGGAGCCCTAAATCTCCCCACAGCCCCCAGGAAGGCCCTCGGAGCAGAGCATCCAAATCCCAGAGTCGAGGAGGGGGAATCGCGGCGGCACCCGGGGCACGCGAGAGCCGTCAGAGGGCAGCGCTGCCCGGCTGCCCCTGAAACCCTGTGGTCACTCCCGTTTCGTGAAACCCCATCCCAGGGAAGGCACAGCAGCCGTGACCTCCCCATCCCTCGCTCGGCCGCAGCGGCTCCGCAGCGGGAGCGGGGCGAGGCTTTGGGGAGAATTTCTCGCGGCAGGAGGGAGCCTCGTGGCAAAGCTCAGCGCCGCTGACCAAACTGCAGCAATGGCTCTGTGGTTTCCCTTTCCTGGGCTTGGAATTGCTGGCACAAAGGCTCCTCTTAATTGCTCTTTCCCTTAGAGGTTTGTCCTTTGGCGTGAGCGGAGGATTCGGGAGGTTTTCCTCCGGTCTGGGATGCACTGGGGAGAAGTTTGGGGTCGGTTTGGGACCATTTCCACACCGAGCTGCAGCTCCGTTTCCATCAGGGGAGGATTCGTTCCCTCCCCTGCCTTTAAACGTGCCACAAACCCCCACGATCCTGGCAGATCCTCTTTCCTGAGATCATGGAAATATCAGAGCAAGGTAACAAGCCGAGCATCAATTCGCACTTCATTCACGCAGCTGGAATTTATGGGATTATCGGAATCGTATCATGGAACGGTTTGAGTGGGAACGGTCCCTAAAAATCATCCCGTCCCACCCCCTGCCATGGCAGGGACATTTCCCGCTGTCCCAGGCTGCTCCCAGCCCCGTCCAGCCCGGCCCTGGGCACTGCCAGGGACCCAGGGGCAGCCACGGCTGCTCTGGGCAGGGCCACTGAGGAAAAAAACCTGGAAAAACTGGAGAACCGGTCCAAATTCCCAGCCCGTGCGAAGGTGTTTTCAGCAGCGGGGCACAAAGCGTTCACAGGAGCATTCCCTGATCCCTTCCCCTGATCTTTGCTGTGCTGGATTTTGAGGCACTGAACATTTAATTACAAGCGGCACGAGAACCCCCGGCTGATGAAGCCCAGAGCCCGCGGAGCGGCGGGCGCAGCTCGCTCCCGATGGCTCCAAAAAGCCCTCGCTACCTCGGGAGGTTCGCTCGCTGTTTGATGAGTAATTCCTAATGAAAAGTGCGGGGCTGGCCATCGAGGAAAAGCTCCGGCCGCGCTTGGAAGTGTTCGTGAGATTCCTGGGGAGCGACTCCTCCGGTCCAGCACCTCGGACCCGCATTTTGGGGCTCTGCAATGGGGTCTCCGAGTGCTGTGGGGGTCTGGGACCGCATCCACGGGGGTCTGAGACCGTGCCCACCCGGGAAATACGGAAAAGCCAGGGCTGCCATTCCCCCCCGCAACCCCTGCCCCCTCCAGGCTCGGGAAAAGGCAGAAGCTCGGCTCTGGGTGTCGGTAATTCAGCACAAACCCTCTCCAGAAAGGAAAACCCCGGCGGGGTTGGCAGCGCTGGTTTTTATTCGAGCCCCGGAGCGCTGCAGGTGGAAGGGGGGGGGGGGGGGCACCGGCAGCCGCATCTCCTTCCCTCCAGCACCCCCCCCGGCCCTCGGGGGGCTCAAACCATCCCCCACCCTCCGGCGACTTCCCCAGAAGGGCTCAAACTTCTGCTTGGGGAGCGCTCGGGGCTGCGGGAGCAGCGGCGGCGGCTGCCGGGGCTGCGTCTGCGGCATCGCCGGGAAAAGCGGCGATTTTGGGAGCTCGGCATTCCGGGATTTCATGAGGCGGCTCTGTCTGCTCGAGTTTGGGAGGAAAAACGCCCGTCTGGGGTTTCCTCCCGGCCTCGGGGCAGAGCAGGGGGTGCTGGGGTGGGAGAGGAGCCAACCTGAGCCCTTCAGCCCTCCCTGCGCTCCTCGCACCGAGCCCCCGCTGGTTTTGGGGGCAAAATCCCGGTGCAAAGCCATGTCCGCAGCGCTCGGGTTCTCCGGCAGCCGTGTGAGCCCGGAGGGACACCCCAAACTCGGGCTGGGGCTCCCCGCAGCCCTCGGGCCCGGCCGGGGCCGCGTCCCCGGAGTGAGCGGGGTCCCCGCGCCGGGCCGGTTTCACATCTCTTATCTGGGTCGCTGATAAGGGACTCCGAGCCCTGCCTGTGTCACCGCAGGGTTCCTGCCGAGTTCAGCAGCGGCTGCGGCCGCCGGGTTTCGAATCCTTCCAAGCAGCGCGGAGGCAGAGCCGCCTCCCCGTCCCCGCCGCTGTCCCCGGGGTCCCCGCGGCTCCCCGGGGCTGCCCACGCCGGGGGGGATGCGCAGCTCCAGCCCCACAGGGTCGCGGCGAGAGCTTGGGTTGCCCTTCAGGCTGCCGGGGGAAGTCGCTCGAGCACTCAGAGCTGTTACTTTCTACCCTGAAGCCTCGGAAAAGTCGGTGCCTGAAACGAAGCGTTTCCTCCCAGCCCAGAGCCAAACCTCGCTGTCACTGGTTTTTTTTTCTCTCTCCCTTTCTGATCTGCTTTTTAGGTTTGGATCCTTGATGGGCTCTCTCGCGGTTCTCAGAATCGCTCAGGAACTGGGACAAAGTGGATTTGGGGTGGGTTTTTCTTTCCAGAGGAGCCTGCTCGCTGCCCTGGCCCCGGCTCGGTGCTGGTGTCACCCGCTGCCACCACTGCCACCCGCACCAGCGTGCCCTGGTGCCCCCAAACGCGAGTGAAACGCGGCCCTGCGATTTATTTGCAGGGTTTTTTTCCCCCTCAGCTTGAGCCACCTGCGAACGCGGCCCTTCCAAAGTGATTCAGAGCCAATTAGGAGAAATCAACATTTCAATCTCGGAGCGGTTTCGTTTCGGGGGGAACACGTAGGGGGAAGGAGGTGGGAGCCCCCCCAGCCCCTCCTGTGCCCCCCCAGCCCCTCCTGTGCCCCCGGGGGGGGCAGGAGCACCCTCCGGAGCCCCCGTGGGTGGCTTTGTGCTGACGCTGTCCCCAGGAAGAGCCACCCCTGGCAGGGGGGACCAGGAGGGTCCCAGGAGCTTTGGGGGTCTCACACCTCACCCCCTGACGACACCGAGAGAGCCAAAAAGTTCGATTTTCAGCCCGAAAAATGCCGCTCCAGCAGCCTAGGTGGCTCCAGCTGGAGCCTGAGAGCCACGCCGGGGGATAACCGGGGAGGATCTGCGGGTTGTGCCTCAGTTTCCCTCACTGCTGGATCCCTCCGCAGGGAAACGTGGGAGAGTTGAAGGAAAAAGGTCTTTGCAAGCCCTGGGTGCGCATTTCCCCCTCCCCTCGTCCAACCCCTGGGGTCGAGGACAGAGTTTTGCTCCTCCAGGGTCACCTGGGACCCTCCTGGTTCGGGAGGACTCCAAGCTCTGGCTGGGACCACCAGGGTGCCTCCCTGTTGGTGGGGATGGGCTTCTGGACCCCTGCAGGTGCCCGGGGGTCCCGGAGCCACCCCAGGATCCCCGCGGGGTCAGAGGTGCCCTGAGCACCCCTCCAGCCCCTCCCAGGGGATCTCATTTCAGAGCAGAGCTTTGGGCTCTCTTTGGGTTTGTTGGGCGGGTTTTTTGGGCGGCTTTTTCTGTTCAAAGAGGAGGAAGAAAAGCTCTTTTTGGAGCTTTATCCTCTGAAAAGATCTGTCCCTGATGCGCTGCAGGGCCGGGGAGGCAGCGGCACCAATTCCCACCGCGGGGGGAGGGGGCGGGACGGCTTTGGGCGCTTTTAAAAATTTTATTTTATTTAATTTTTTTAAAATTTTTGTTCTGGTTTCTTCCTTTTCCTCCCTCCTGTCTTGCCGTGCCTGTGACTCACCCGGCGGCAGCGAAGCCACGAGCGAGTCCCCGCGCTCAGAGACACCAAAACCGCACGTCTGCAGGAGGTTCCCACGGTCTGCGCCTTAAATAGAGCCCCGAGCCGCGGCCGGAGCGAGCAGCGCTTCCCCCCATCCTCTTCCTCTCCCGCGCGCCTTCCCCTTTCCCCCCAACACGTCCCCCAAATAATTAAAAAATCCACCCCACGGGGGAGTTTTTTCCCAGAGCCGAACCCCTCCGGAGGGGCCGCGGGTGCTGCCCCGAGGTTTGCTGGCCAAGTTGGGGCTCTCGGTGGCCAAGGTGGGGCTCTCGGTGGCCAAGCCGTGCCCGGTGGCACCTGCGACCGCCCTCGGGGC
>VZRR01005479.1:0-133014 GCA_013398015.1 Oreocharis arfaki
GTGGGTCCCAGAGTAGGATGCGGCTGGTGCTTCCTCTTAGGCTCTTTCACACCGCGGTAATGCTGGTGTACCCTGAAACCGGTAAATGAAACCTGAATTGTAGGGGTTTATCTTATTATATAAACCCTTAATGTTTATTGAAAAGTGCTTTCTCCGCTTGAGTAGCAGACCCTAGTCCTAATCATATTTCAAAATAAGAGTAAATTTGAAAGTGGCCGGAGGCCTGTAAAGCTCTTTTGTATCGTAAATCACTTGGGAATGTTTCTTGCTAACTTGAAGATTTCAGTCGTTTTATTGTATCTAGCAGGTGTGAAGTATCCACTGGTATGAGGTAGATGCTGTGACGCTTTTTAAGAGTGGGTTTGTCTCATGACCAGATTTGAAAAATAGAAGTATACCTGAATTCTTGAAGTCTTAGGTTAAAGGTTGTAGCCAGTATTTTAGGGGCCTTGATCTTTAAATAGAGGTTCCTATCCAAAGATGTGCGTTATTTGAAAATTGTTGTCTGAATAGAATAAAAATAGGGTTAAATTGTTCTGCTGACTGTTTCTCACCTTTGGTTCTCTAGACATTTTTGTTAGTCTTTACAAAAGTTATTGGAAAGATGCGCTACAATGTGCTGTAAAAATTGTATATTTCTAAGTTATAATGTTGGGGGTTAAAAACTTACGTTAAAAGACGACTTCGCTTCATACCTGCTTCTGTCCCTAAGGAAACTAGTGAATAATCATTCTCTGCTTACCAGTGTATGTAAATATTTTGTACACTTGAGATAGCTCCAGCAGCAATCTTCAGCTGCATCTCTAGCTTTATTAGTGAACAAGTCTATGATGCTTTTGAAAAGAACTTAAGTTGGGCAACTGTCTGATGCGTAAACTAGTCTTTTGTTCAGTGCATTTTTCAGTCAGAACGTTTATGATGCAGCACTACAAATGCCTCTGTCACCACAGAATTAGGATGACAGAGGAACTGTAACTCTTCACAGCAGTGGACTTAGGCTATTAGGCCAGACAGCTAGTCACTGAGGTCTCTTGACTCAAGCTCAAACTTTCGTATTGATAATTGTATTTTTTAACGTTGTACTTCACAACATGTGAAATGTACAAAAAAAAAGTACATAAATGCACTGCAAAGGTTTTCTAGTGTCATAAGATGAAAAAGAATCTTAATTGAAATCAAATTATGGTAAGAAAAATTGAGAGCAGCGTGGGAGGATAGCAGGTCAACTGAGAAAGAAGGTATTTCCATTTTCAGAGAATGGAACCTCTCAGAAAAATTGATTTTAAAACTTAGGCTTTATAGTAGACCCTGAACAGATCTACAGAGATGGAAGAGCAGAAGTTTTATGTTACTCTTTGCCCTCGTCTTCTGTGCTATGTCCTTTCAGAGATTATTAGTGCTTTTATACTGAAACCAAGCTATATATTTTTTGCCTTGAAACAGTCTCTAGATTTTGACTTAATTTCCTTTTGTTTATCTAGCAGTTGGATCAAATGTTGCAGGTGGACAAGAATGAGGCATTAAAGAAGGCTCTGTTTCGTGGTGATGTGTCATTAATTGAAGAACTCTTAAACTCGGGTGAGGAAAGTCAGTTACAAAGTTGGATATTTTTAATTGCACTTGTCAAGAACACTAACCATTCTCAGTTAAAATAAGACTTTATATCCTTTACTAGAAACATTCACATGTTCCTACATGCACTCAACACATTATTTTGAAAGATTAAATTACTTTTTAAGTAACTCAGATTCAGTATTCCGGCCCATTCCTCCTAATTGATGTTTCTTTTGTCAGTCAGGAGCTCTGGAAATTGAGAAAACTCTAATGTTTGAGCTATGAAATAAGGTGTTTCTTTGTTTTTGGATGCATCTTTAACATGCAAATAGCATGAATTAGAGGTGCAATAAACAATAGAATTGGAGGTGGTTTAAACTGGGGGGGGGGAATTCAGGGGGGGGTCTTTGGTGTTGAAGATTGTACAGCATGGGGTAGGAAGGGGAGGCTAGCCTTTTTTATTTTGATGTTCCCCCAGTTTGGAAATTCTTTTTTTTTTTTTTTTTTCATTCCCTTCACAGCACTGTTAAGTTTCTGGTATGTGCCCTGTGTAATACTGCTGTCCTGGCAACATCAGCTGAACAAAGATTTTGTGATTCTGAAAGGTCTAACAGGCTTTATGTGGCATTTGTCACTAAAAAGTAGTCTGTTTTAACACTGAAAGCCTTTTTCCCTGTTCTGTTACTCAGTATTTGTCTTTAATGTGTTTGTTAATCAGTGTTAGGAAGATTGGATCACTTTTTGAAGCATCCAGGGCAATCAGAAACTGCATAGCTGAGTTGACCTGCCTAGTGATAATTGTCAGGAAGTTCTGCTTCAGCAAGCAAGGAGAATATAGTAACCAAGAGCTTGTTCTCTGAGGAAAATCTGTCTTAGGGAAGAAAGTAGTTTCTTGGTTAGCAATGGGCTTTTCTGAGGTTTGAAACAATGACGTTATTTGCCCTTTTAGAAACCAACTGTTTCTCACCCCAGTGGGGGGGAATGGTTTTCTTTTTAAATTAAGTGAAACTATTGCACAGACTGAAACACAAGAAGTGCAGTACAAGAGTGAAATAGATCAGTCTTGCTTTGAGAAAATATATTCTTATTTATGGGTAGAGTTTTTAGTGATGTCTGTGCATCAGATTGCTTAATTGTTTTGCTGCACCATCCATTTTTAATTGTACTACAGTCAAACAGCGATAGTTCACTTTCTGTACTGTTGGAAGATGGTAATAGGTTTCTGTAAGAGCATAGGTTCAGGCTGAGGATTCACATAGTCTAGTTTCCTGTCTCCTGCAATGAAAAAGGCAGTATCGTAAAAGAATATATAATTTCCTTAAAATAGAATCAATGGTAAATTCTGACCCATCCAATACTGTTCTGCAGAGCAGTAGAGCATGATGCCTATCACAGAGGTCTTTCTGAAGAAAGGTAACATTGTCCTTCAGAGGATCTATCCTCAGATTAAATCTCTGCCTCCAGAATTTCCTTTAATGTATGTTTGGTAGAGCTTGTAGAAGGCTCACTACCAGCAGTCAGCCAAACTCAAGATTTGTGTTGGAAATGGATTTCCTAGCAGCAGCTGGGGCTGTTCCTTCAGGGAGAGTGAGACCATGTTGTCTTCTGGCTTGGTTAGATGCTGCTTTAGTATTTTTGATGCCGAGGCAGTTTTACAGAACTCCTTTAGGAAATGGGCAAGCACAGTGGTTTTCCTTACCACTTGTTAAATGGCAACTTAAGAAAAAGTTTCTGAAGTACGTGTCACAAAAAGTAATGCAAGCAAGTAGTGCCTTCAAAGATGACTTGGACATTTTGGTCTGCTTTAGGAGTAAAATACTTAAAACCATGTAATTCATGTGTTCCCTTTCCTAAAATGGAATTAAAAGTTATGACCTCATGACATTTTATGCTGATTAAAGATATAACTACAGTCAAATCCTCTGTTTTTCTTCAAAAGTTTGTTCCATTTATATCTTTGAATGAGTGCTAGAGCTCATCTCATTTTTGTGAGCCAGTTCAGGGAATTTTCAGTAGCAGTAAACTACCGGAATGGGAGGTGCCTAGTGTGTGAGAATTAATTTCTCAGCCGGTTTAGGACTCTGAACCCTGAGTCAGGAGACCACCTGGCCCAGCAGAGGGAGCAGCTCTAATATGACTCATCTGTAAGGTAATGTGGGAACACATCTAAGTGCTGACAGACTTAAAAGAAATCAGTACTTCTGCTCGAGAAAAGTCTTAGAGAATCAAAATTTTAGAACTTCCCCTCAGGTAAATGATGTTTGAATGTGAATGGATTCCAATACTAGGAGCTGTTCTTAAACTGAATGGAAGTCAAGACCTCATATTTTGGTGTCAAACATGGAATTATTTAGCAGAGTTACATTTTTCTCTATAAATACAGCCTTTCTACCATTGCTATTATTAGCCACAGTCAAGAAAGTATCTGAAAGGGATATGGGAGAAACAGTAATAGTCACAAAAAGAATGTAATTCTTCCTTGGCTGTTCTTTTGCTTCACTATTATTCATATTCTTCACATAGTTTCTGCTGCAGAGCTTGTCTGTGGCCCAAATGTATTTCTCCCCTTTGCTGCTTAAACAGGAAGATATTTATCTGTAACTCAGATTGTAAGGAAGGATGTTGCATCTGGTTTGTCTCCCAGCTGTGATTTGTGAGGCCATGTACCTGAAAAGCTCCTCTGCTCTTACCTACAGAGGAACACAGATAATGGCAGGTGGGGAGCCCAAATAATACCCTGGTCCAGCTCCTCCCAGGCCCATCGTGGAAGCCAGTAGCCTATCACAGGCCCACCTCTACCGTCTCAGAGAAGCCCATGAGCAGGCAAATTACAGACTCAGAGCAGGGGACTCCCAGGGCTGTAACATAAGGTCGTTGAGCCTGGGGGCCAAGCAACTGTAGAGACAGGAATGAGTGAAAGCTGTGCCAGTCATAAGAATGGGACCAGAGGTCAGAGGCCCATGTGTCTGTGATGCCAGCAGCTGGAGGGGATAGATGACAGGATGTTACTGGTGCTTCTGTGTTCGTAAGAGTGCTCTGTTTGTGTTGATCACTGTGGCCAGTGGGGGGTGTGGGTGTGTGTGCGTGTGCCTGCTGAAAATACACACTCAGCATCAATACAGGCTGGACCTGGGGTTGTGGAGCTGCGGCAGTCTCACTTCTCTCTGGCTGTTGGATCTGCTCTGATTTTTCACTAAAAAGTTTTTTCTGGGCTTCACAGCTTTGTGGGATTTCTTAAGGGCTGTTTTAAATCCTGAACTAACACTGCTTACTTCAATAACAGCTCATGTAATGAGAGTAATAACCTATTTGAGTAGGTGAGACATTTCTGGTTCAATCAACAACTCCTATAACCAAACAGCCAAGAAGCCACATGACTTTTCCTGTTTCAATTGTCCTTTCTTTGTCTTCCTCTGGGATTACAGCTTGTTTGTATTGGGACTTTCACACTGAATGGTACTTCAAGGCAGTCATTACCAAGATGGTAGAGACTGTGCAGGACAAACAACTTAACATATTGCCAGATAGACCATTCTACTTCTAGAACTTAAGAAAAACACCAGCATCATGGCAGATACTGGCTGCTATATATGTAAAGAAAGCATTGTGAGGGAAATGCCTTCTCAAGAGTTTTGATAAGTCTCTGTATAACTGCCAAATAGATCACTTGTCACTATTGTTCTGTATCAAAGTAAAAAGCTCTAGATGGGGGCTGTGGTTACATGGACCTCTTCTTGAAAGGAAAAGAGACTTTTTAAGGCTGACAAGGTGACAGTTTTCAGCTTTTTTTTTTCTTACTGGTATTACTTCAGTGGGCTGTTGAATATCAGACTTGCTAAATTCTTGGAGTGAATACAAGTAAGTTCTGATATGACTGCTAAGGAACATTTGCTGGCTCCCTTTGTAGAACTTCTGTGGGCTTCAGTGTAAAGTTTTGTAGACTGCAGACAGACCAGTGTGCTGTGACATTACCTACGGCTAGAATGTATATATTGCTAAGGAGATTTGACCGTAAATTCTGTGGCTTGCAGGGGTTAGAATGCTTCGACACATGGCTTTCATTGAATTGCTACCTCTTTATTGATTCTACAATTCCAGTGATCTTAAGAAATTAGAGAATCAATCCAAGAGCAGTGACCTGTCAGTCCCTCAGCTTTAATGACTTTATATTGCTATGCTGAGCCCATCTTTGACATAGTACCAAGACAAGGAAAGTACACATTTTGCATGAAAAAGTATGCATGTAGCTTAACTGTAACAAATTTCTTAGGAGGATAGTTTTGGGGGATTTTTCAGAGTGTTTTTTCCTAAAGAAGTGGTTTTGATTATCCATGGCCACCGTGGGACTAATATGGAACCATCTGATAGAAACTTTTCTAGAGGAAGCAATATTTGTTGAAGGATTAAAAAATGCTTAGACTTTTTTATTAGAAAGTTGACAGATGAGTATCTCAGTCTGGTACTTGGTTCTCCGTGCATTTCAGAGGGCTGGGCTGTCTGGCAGGCATTCTTCTAGCCGTTTTTGTCATTCTGGCTACTATAAAGAGTAACAAACGATTCTGGTGATTGTCTTTGAACCTTGCATAGTCTCCTATTTCTCCCTTTTAATGGGATAATATTTTGTTAGTACTGAATGCAAATCTGCAGCTAACTGTCTTGCAGGACAGAGAATAAAAGGAGCTGTGAAGCAGGAAACCTTAGACGTTGAGATCTTAATTGCCTGGCAAGCAGTTTGCTTCCACAGCAGTCCTCTAGGCTTGGCAAGAGTCAAAATTTTTCATTTTGATTGAAGAAAGCTATTGCACGGAAGTGGAGAAAACAGATTCTGTGCACTTACATGAAATTACTTTTGCAGCTAAATGTTTGAGGTTTTTAATGTAGTCTTTCTGTGGTACTTCTTAGATTGAGAACTGGGCTTCATTGATGTCAGTTTGAAAAGTTTTTTTCTGGTGTTCTAAATAAAGATGAATTAAAAGAAAAAAAATACCGTAAGAGATTTTTCTCCCTTGTACTAAATGCAAACTGGGTGCAACCTTTGCAATGATACATATTGAGAGTAAGTTTTATAAAAAGCATGTTTGTTGTGATGCAGTTTTATGATTTTAATTTCTTAAATTTTGACAGGAATCAGCATAGAAACTAACTTTCAGTTTGGATGGACTCCCCTGATGTGTGCAGCCAGTGTGGCTAACTTTGCAGTAGTACGTCTTCTTCTGGACAGAGGTGCTAATGCATGTTTTGAAATAGGTAAGATGGGAATGAAAAATACTGGCTGGTAATGCTTGGTACCGGACATTGTCCCTATCCTTAGTCTCTTGTTCACTTGTGTAGGGAAAAAAAATCAAAAGTTCACAGTGGCACTAGGACCTGCTCTACCTTTCACAGTTTTGAAGGAAAACTAGTAGTTTTAAACTAAAAATTGTGTTCTTGGAATTGATCTGTAATCAGTTGTGTTTTCTTGTTCTTTCTCTCTCAATTCCGTTTTCCCCCACACCTCCCAAACCCCAAATACTTTTTTAAAAAGTGTTTTTAAGTACTTGCTCAAAAATTATAGTATAAAGTTGTGCAGGTTAAAATTCCTTTGTTTGATCCTGTTATGAGGCATGTACAGGCAGAAACCAGATACCATTTCAAACAGCATGAATAGCTTTGCAGTTCATGGGAAACTCATGTGGGCTTCTCTAAAACTACAGTGCGATTTTTTTATTTTCTATTAAGAAAACTGTTCTTCAGTGTGGTGCTAGATCACCTCTTTCTGCAAGAGTTCAGTGTAGCTTCTAAGTAGTATCCGTTCCTCTGTCAATTTTTATGGACTAACAATAACTCCTTTTCTACTTAAATTGTGGTTATTTTCAATCTCTTCCATTGCATTGGAATATTTATCCCACAATACTGCTAAGTACATAAAAGCAGTGATCATATTTTTCAGTAACTTGCCAGTATTTGCAGTAGTAGTAGACTGAAATGCAGATGGTACAAATCTAGCTCTGAAAATTTTCTCTGACCTCTTACCAGTTGATCAGAGTATGAGATTAGAGTAGATTCCCTACACCAAGAGCAATTGTGCATTCTTCTAATCACAGTCCTTGTAGCCAGTTTCAGAGAACTTCTATATGTCTGCCTGCAGCTTATACCTGTTCCTTGTTTATGGCTGTAGAAAGCTATAAATAGGGCAAAAACTGCAATGGGCAATGGTTTAGGCTGACCAGGTAACTAAATGCATGGCATTTTTTCATTTTTGTGACCAACTGTCTTTTCCTCAAGTGGCACCTTGCTAGGATCAGGTTTCTTGGCTTGTTTCCCTTTTAGACTGTGTAGAGAAACTGTAACCTAGGGCATATGGGCAGCAGAGTACTGTCCAGCCAGGAGCAGTCTTGTAAGTCATTGATTTGGGTCAGGCCACGTGTGTTCAGTAAAGCTGTGCCATCCTGAGGGGGTACTAAATCTCACCAGTCCTGCTATTTTTCACATCAGCAGGCAATCATACAAGTGATCTTATAATACTTAGCCTTTAACACTTAAAATCCTAATAAACAGCTATACTGTTAATCACTTTGAGTCACTCTTCAGTCATTCTTTATAAGGAGTTACTTAATTTTACCCTTTTTGGTAGTCAACAAGAACTAATATATCACTATGTGATGGGTTCAAAATGTTGCATCCTTGGGGAATAATTTCACCAGATCTGCTGGGTTTTTTGTCTAGCTGAATATAAACATTTTTTTTGCAGTCGTTTAGCAGTTCATAACTGGTAGTACATAACAAACTTTTCATGTTTGAATATAATGAAATCTGACCTCATTAAAGAATGAAGATGTTAATTATGCACATTCTTAATATTTCTACAAGAAAATTAGAGAATATGTTGTAACACTTGATAGGATATGAAGTAGGTACAGCTAATATTATAGTTCTAAAATGAATGAAGGCATGCTGGAACTTGTGAACAAGTTTGTGCAATAAACAAAATGGGCAGTTACTCAAATGGCAGTCTTCTATGGAATATATGGGCCGAATAACTTCCTAAGGTCTTTGAGGTGTTATGTTTCCCATGTGGAAACCATGGTAATCAGGGGAAAGGAGGTCTCCTGTGTTCTGTGGGCAGACAGCGGTTGCACACTTTTGATTTGTGAGCTAAGGTGGTGTGTAACACCCAGCTGGTTTCAGAGCTGGAATAGTAAATATGCTGGTATTCTTAGCTACTATGTAGATACTCTTTAAATCTACATCAAAACCAATACTTTTAATACTTGTCCTGCCACTACCGGACTGTAGTAAGTTAATACATTTAATTCTTCCTCCTTAAGACCTATCATATAAAGCCCTTTTCCTTCAACTGTCCTTTGTATGGGCCTCTGTTCTCCCCAGAATTGATGTCCTGTGTGTTTATAATACATTTTGTGTGCCTTTTTCTATCCATTGCAGTTAACTTCCTGTCAGCAGTTACTTCCTTTTACTGGAGGGGAGGAACAGGGAGTGAATCTACTGCTGTGGAATGTGTTTTGAGAAATAAGTATCTGTAGTTAAGCTCCTACTGTGGTTTTAGGGTACTTGCAAAGTATTCTAAACTTCAGTAGGAATAGATGCATTACCACTGCAGTTCACTCTCATCTTTCTGAGTATCTCCTCAGGTGCCTTTGTCTTACCTGATCATTCTAGTGATTTTCACAAACAGGAAAACAAGATTGTTAGCCATTTCCAAATATTGTAGAGTATCAAAACATGATCAACAACTCAAGAAAATGTAAAGACTTATAAAGGAACTTCTGGATTAGCATGGTATTTGCATTTACATATATAATTCTCTAACTGCAAGTTTCCAAACAGATAAATACACTGTGTTGATGGCAGCATGTACTGCACAAGCTTCAGAGGAGAACATCTTGAACACTGTCGAACTGCTTCTATCAAGGAATGCTGACCCTAACCTTACTTGCAGGTATCGAAAACCCCACATCTATGAATACAGTACAAAATTCAATATTGTTATATGGAGACGTGTTTATAGACATAGCTATATGTTGTTGGTGTTTAGGTATGTACTTCTTGTAATTTCACTGCTGTTTGTATAAGAAAAGATTAGTGCTGAGATACTTACATCTGTTAATGCAGTTGTTAATCTGAGTAAATAAGACTGTGATCAGCTTTATCAAACTCTAAGTATGTTCTTCAGCTGAACAGAATATAAATTAATCTTAATTATTCACTTGACTGAAGTATAAGGGCAAGAAATATGTCCTCTGCCTTTCCTAAATCATATTGCCTCTTCTGCATAGGGATGGAAGTTAAATCAGTTCATTCTTTATTTAAATTCATGTCCTACTTTAGAGCTTTTTGTGATTACCTGGCTATATTCTCTTCATAGAGTGCTTCCTGTGGAAAACAAAATTCTGTAAATAAAATACATTTATTCCACTACAATCTGGAATGATTCAGGTTAAGAGATTAAGCTCCTTTTAGAAACAAGTAATAACATCCTTCTTCAATTTCAACTTTGTGTCTGAGCAGTTTGAAGCAGTGCATTGTGAGATGTCTGTAGTTGCGCAGTCTGAGGAAATGTTTCATTTTACATCAAAAAGAAATAAATTCTGGGCTGAACTGAGGATAAACTGTCTTGCCTCTGCTGAAAAAAATGCTGTTTAGGTCAACTGGTTTTCAACTAACTGAATTTTTTTATACCACACCTGTTTCATCACATTACCTGGGATATGTAGACTGGGTAGCTCTCTAAAAAGAATAGAATTGAAGGCCTTTGGTTTTCCTTAGTAGACCTCAATTACTAAAGGCCCTGAACCTCACTGTGAGCATAGTACTGATAGAGAAGGAGGAAACAGAGTTCTGCTGAAGAACAACTGATGTCTGGTACCAAATTTAAATGTCATTCTTTTATTCTTACCAGAGAGACTAGAAATTGTTCGCAAGGAAAGAGAAAGCTACATACTCTGAAATAATTGCATATTGTTGTTGTCAGATAGTGTTAAAATAAACACTGTTAAAAGGTGTTAAAATAAACATCCTGCTTTAAAAAACAGGGGAAGTCTTTGCATTATTAACTTTGTCTTGGCTGTTGAAAATGTAAGTGAGAGTGCAAAGCTGCAGGTTTGCATTTGGACAGGCTTTTGGCTAAACTTTGGAAGAAAAGAAAGTATTCATGCTGACACGAGGTAGGAATCCTAATTTTTAAATTTTATTTATAAACTTAGAGTGTGTTTTGCATGGTTTATCTTTATATACAAATATTTATTTACTATCTTTTTGTGTCCTTAGACCTTGTAGTAGCATGAGTTATTCATGCATCCAGCAGATACGGTTATGGCTTTTTCACTTTTGCAGTAGTCGTCTTTCTCAAATGAAAAGATAAATTAAGTGACAATCAGAAATGTCGTATTTGTGCCAAATAAAAGCAGAGGCTTAAAAAATCCAGATCTTGTCGTCTCAAATCTTCAAGCTGCCTTTATGCCTTTCCAGTATTTGACATCTGCGCATGCCACTCCATTATTGGGTCTGCTCAGGCAGCGGCTGCCGTTTCTCATGGACTTCTTGCTCTGTGTTCAGAAATGAGAATGAAACACAATGAACTGGTTTATGAGATGATGAGGGATCAAACAGCCCCTCTCTGTGGCACTGCAGTCCCATTTCACCTGTTTCGTTAGAGCAAGCAGGATGTCCTGTGGGAATGATCAGAGCTGTCAGTGAGTTGAGATTAGTGTGAAAGTACTTCCTGTGTGATCAGCTTGCCACAGGTGTTAAGAACTAAGATTCTTATTATTTGGCTTTCTCAGCATGTAAGAACCAGAACGATTCTAGGAAGCTTCTCTTTTGTCCAATGGAATATATGTGAATGCAAGGCAGAATACTTAACATTCATGTAAGGCAGGGTTTAATGTTTATCCTTTCTCTGTTGCACTGCCAGGGAGGGCAACCAGTAGACTCTTTTATTTCATGTCATCTGGAGGTGATACACAGAAATTTGGGGGCATTAGGTCTCATTTATTAAATGTGTGTGGAGTAGGGAAGGACTAGTGGGAAAGAGACTGATTTTTGAAATGCAGAGAAAGAAGGTGAGTTTAGGAATGGGTAGGTAGATGGTTTCTTTGCAAGGGGATACAGTACGGAAAAGAAAGTATTTAGTAGCATAACTTAGGATATTTTTGCTAAATCAAAATTGGAAGCTGAGTACTGGTGGCTGTGAAAACAGAATGTAGTGTATCAAAGCATAAGTGCTAGCTAAAGGATTTTGAAAGTCAAACAAGGAGTACTGGCTAGGTGAAACAAGAAGGCACTGCTCTGAATAGCCATTGTAGAGCTACTATAGCCTGAATGCTTCATTTAAGTAAATGCTACTTTGAGAAATTTGTTTTGCTTATCTCATGTCATTCACCTTCCTCTTGCTCCAAACTGTAAATTATGTACTTTATCCCTTTGTAGGCCCTGGAAATCTTTAGTTAGTGTTTTTTAAAAACTTTTTTTAACCTGCAGTGCTATCTTAAAGTTATACTAAAGTATGTTCTTCCAATACTATTTTTTAGATAGGGTTTCCCACTTCATCCTTAAATCCCACTCAGCCAGAAAATGGGCAAATAGATTATCTTCTGTTGCTGTGAGCACACTGTTGCCACTTAATTTCTCGGTTCCGGGCTTAATGTGCAGCAGTGGCGTGGTGAAACTGGCTCCAAAAGCTTCTGAAGATGCTTCCTGTTTGTCTGAAGCCCTGTTCAGTTTACAGATCAGTAGACTAATATAGTGTCTTGCAGCATCATTTCCTTGCTTTGGGATCTCAATAAGAATCGATTGAGACTAAACTCAGGGTAAAATTGTTTTCTACCTGCTATATTTTTTCTAGTATTATTGATACACTGGTCTAGTTAATAAACATGTATCCGGTTATGAGACTTACAAGCTGTCAAGATCACCAGCTTGAAATACTGAATTTTCTATAGATGTCTCCCTAGTGGAAAGAAACCTGTCTGTAAATAGGAGACATCTCCTCTCCTTCCTCTAAAGAAATTTTCCGGGAAGGTGAACTTTGTCTTGCTTGAGATCATGATTCCAGACATAAGCACGTTTATTTGTCGAGTGCGGTGAATTCTACACCACAGATTCAGTTTAGTGACAGCTATTTAATATATTTTTAGTCAGATAGCTTGCCATCTAGGAGATAAAACTTCATCGCCAGTTCCGTTATGATTCCTGATTATCCAGGGTAGGTGGCTTCAGGGTAGGAGGGCCGTTCTACTCAGCTTGTTGTCTTGTGATTTAAATTTTGCCTTGTTTTTTCCACAAGGTGAAGTGAGCCTGTAAGAACTTCTGGTTCTATCTTTGTGTACACATCACATACAAAGTTTTGGATGGCCCTAAAAACTGAAAAAGCTTCTGGTTTTGTCTTTCTCCAGTCTTAATATAAAAGCAGGGAGTCTTAAAGAACGAAGCTGTGTTAGAGGACATTTACATCGGATATTAGGAAAAGGTTCTTCTGCCAGAGGGTAGTCGGGCATGGGAACAAGCTCCCCAGGAAAATGCTCGTAGCACCAAGTTTGGCAGAGCTCAAGAAGCATTTGGACAATGCTCTCAACCATGTGTTATGATTCTTGGGGTTGTCATGTCCAGGGCCAGGAGCTGGACACTATAATCCTTGTGGGTCCCTTCCAACTCAGAATTTTCTGTGATCCTAAAGATAAAAACAAACAAAAATCTCTCTTCATTTGCATGAGACCCTTCTTATGTAGGTGCTTCAAAGCTGGAAGCAAACATAGTTAGATGTTTAATTACTAAATTGCTTATATGCCTTATAAGATTTTATTTATTTACTGGCTATGACTTGAGTATCATATTCAATATGGTTGAGAGTGATGTAGTAAATTGTACCATACAAAAGGACATAATGGGTGTTTGGACCAGAAGGTCCTCTGCAGGCCAGACTGCTGAAACACAGCAGTTCCTCAAAAGAATGAAAGGATTACTTCAGATCTTCTGTCTGGATGATTATCACTACGTTCTCTATGAAAATTTTTAGATTGCACTAAGATGTACCGATACGTTTAGATTCTCTTCGACTTAAGCAGGAAACAGTGGATTTGCCCTGTTTAAGCTTGCTGTTGTGGTTGTGGGGCTTCATTGCAGGGCTGGGAGAACAGGATTTGTTTTACCCAATGCTCTCGTCTCCCTCCTCTGGCCATACATGTAAATGGACTCTGCTTTCATGGGCTGGCTCAGGGCACCCCCTCGCATGTAGAGGTGCAAATTTGTGCAGCAGTGTATGCATTTCTATCCTGAAACAGCTTGTAGCCTTTGAAGTTAAAACTGAAGCATTAAAATGACGTGCTTGCAGTACTAATTTCACAATCACGTTGATGGACCTTTTAAATGTTGTATTTGTTGAGTTTTACTTGCAAATGGAGAAGTTTTTTCAGTGGCTTTAATGTCATTGAGTTGTTGACTTGATTTCAGATATCATGCCTGCAGTACTGTATGGCTGTAACTACATCGTATTCTTTGAAGAAAAGACTATTCTCTAGCCTCAGGGCTTTTGTTTAGTATTTTTCATTTGAAAAGGCAGAAAGTAATTGTGAAATAGTATCAAAACTACAAAAAAAAAAAATGGTTGAGAGTGGGAGAAATGAAAATGAAATCAGGCATGATTGGGTTGGTTTTGCAGTCAGATGTAAATACTTCAAAGGTGATAGCTTGGGAAGTTCATCAGACTACCTACTACTGAAAAGAAATAAGCGTGGGAGTGAGTGTCAACATTGGGCAAGTAAGTTTGAATTTTGTTGCTACAAATTGTTATGATATAATCAACTTCTGCTCATTCTTTAAAATATGGATGTCTGTGTATGTCTCTGTATAGATACCTCTGTGGAGACATATAGAGATAGTGAGATATATAGATACCAGTTATTAAGCTGAAGAGGGAGATTATAGTTTTTCTCTATTTTTGTAGTAATCTTCATAGGTTCACAGGCTATTTCAGGTCAGAAGGGATTTCAGGAGGTTTCTAGTCCAACTTCTTTAAAGCTACCTCTGTTGTGAAATTGAACTAGGTTGCCATCTGGTCTTGAAACCCACTAAAGTTAGAGACTAGAAAACTTCTCTGTGCAACCAGTTCCACAGATTGGCTGTGCCCTATGGTGGAATGTCTCCTCACATTCAGGCAGAACTTCTTCTTTTGTACTGTTGGTGAACTAAATTAGTTCTAGACTGATGCAAATCTTTTTGCTTCATTACCAGGTTCCTTCACTTTATTGACTGTGTGTCTTGAAGGTCTGGTTACCTTTCATTTTGTTTATCTCTGTGTAATTGACCTTCTTTCCCTAGCATAAGTTTGTTTCAAATTTGTAGTGTTCTTGGATTTCATTTAGTACAATTTTAAGTGTGTTTTCGTAAGACAAAACATTATCCTTGTATGAATGATAAAAACCAAAGAAAGGTGTGCAAAGCCTTAGTTCTAGCAATAGTCCCTAGAAGGAGGCAGAAATTTTAAGGCAGTTGCTTTAAGACGTGTGTTTTGGGATCCCTCTAGTGGTCGATGAATTTAGTATTAAGAAACCCAATATTGAGAAGAGCAGTCCTTCACTCAGGTATATCCTAGCAAAGTAGAATAATCTTTAGAAATCAGATTTTTGACATGGAGCTATACATTACAAGCAATACATAATATTTTTCATTAAAAACTAATTCTTTTAAAACTACAATAGGTTTTAATTAAACAACAGTAGTAAAATACTTTAGCTTAAATCTGATTACTTTGTAGCAACCAGAAACTCCACAATCTTTTTCCTCCAATACTGCCTTTTTTTTTTCTCCTTAGTTCTGCAATCTTGTTCCACCAAAGAATGAGTCAGGCATCTGGAAAGATACTTTGCAAACAGAAACTTTTGATCAATATTTCACAATGGCTTCGTCTTGTAAGCATCTCTAGAAGCATAAGATCATGTCTTGGTTTGAGACAGTTCAAAGGAGAACATTCTGGAATGAGTCATCTCCTTTAGGGATTCCAACAATCCCTTTCCACCAATAAGAAATGAATACTAGTAGATGAAAGTGAAAAAACAATGGTTTATTGAACAAACAATGCCGAAAAGCATGGAGAAATAAAGTAAATAACTTCTAGATATCAAACCACTAGACCTCATGCCCTACTATAGTGAAGAGAGACCCGAAATGCTGGAGGCCACCTGTTCCTGAAATGGGCCTGGCAGGAGGACTTCTGGCTTTGTAGGACAAAGTGACAAGATGGTGTAAGATCCCTCTCTGGAAGGCAGGGGCCTCACAGAACTGTTCCAGCAGCAGACAAAGAGCTTCCCTGTGGCAAGGCACAGCAGAGTGGGCACGGCAGGGGAAACAGCTGGGCTGGAGCCACTCAGTGCATCCTCTCCCCAACTCGGCACAGTCAGCAGTGGCTTGGGCTGGAGCAGGAGTGGCTCTGCTCCGCTTCTGCCAGTGTGATGCCTCTTCCCCCAGTTTTTCAGACAGGCAGCTGCAGAATTCACCCTTAAGGTAGCTCGAAGATCACTACTGCAGCTTCTCTGAACCACGGGGAAAAAAAAAAAAAAGGAAAGAAAATACATTACCTGAGCAAAGATCAAGCAGCCAGCAATGCAAATACCACACTGCGAAGAGCCCTGAGAAACCTCGCTGGAGAGCTTTTAAAAAGTCCTGCACAAAAAGCAACCTCCACCCACACACACAAGGTCCCCTGATGCAGGGTCTTGGAGACACAGGAACCATTCTGGGGCACAGATGATTGTGGGATAATGGGATATAATTATGAATCACCCTAAGACAGATCAGTAGACTGTTGTCCTCATGGTTTTGGGATATAAAAAATGAGAGTAATGGGAAGGGTGGTGTCTAAGTTCTCTTTCAGCAATTATAAGAAAAAGTAATCTGTGTAGGAGGGAAGGCATCAACAGATACACTTCACAGAATCATAGAATCAGCCAGATTGGAAGAGACCTTCAAGATCATGTAGTCTTAGCATCAACCTGGCACCACCATAACCACCCGTAAACTGTATCCCAAAGTGCCACATCCAGATCCCTCTTGAGCAGAGGCAGTAACTCTGGACAACTCCTGGACAACTCTTCCAATGCCTAACTACTTGTTCAGTGGAAAAAAAATATTCTAGTATCTAATCTGAACCTTCTCTGTTGCAGTTTCTGGGAACAGAAGACAAAAATGGAATAAAGGGCAAACATATTATGATTGTGTTTAGTTTTAGTACTTGAAAAGTTAAGATCTTCAGTATGATCTCTATATGTAATTCTTAGGAGACTTCTCTTGGGTGTACTTGGGGTGTCCTGACTATTGGCAATAGGTGTGCAGTCTCTGCTGTTGCCTCACACCTCTGCACAGCGGTAAGAGCTGTATGACCTGTGATTCTTCTGCTTACACTGATTCTACCAGAGAGGATTTTGCGTTTATAAACATAGTTGTTGTTTTTAATATTCTTTCTCTTAAGTATTCAGTTGTGATTTACGTCTTGCCCTCCATGAAACTGTATATTTTTTCCAAACTTTGGAATGAAATTAATCTGTATTTAGAACGCATCACTTAGGCTGTGTCTTTTTAAAATAATTTTTAAAATGAAAATAGAAGTGTGCCACTTCTATTTTTTTTTTTTGCATTTTGACATACTTTTTATCACCTGGCACCTTTTCTTTCAGGAAACAAATGACTGCACTGATGTATGCAGCTAGAAAAGGCTATCCTCGGGTTGTTGCTTTTCTTGTCGCTCATGGATCACACATAAATGCCCAAGATGAAAATGGATATACAGTAAGTGATTTATTTTGTGCTGTATTTAATGATAAAAAATTTAAGAAGCAGAAACCCACTAGCTCGTTTCAAAGTACAGCTTTTTGAGAAACATTCCTCAGAATTTTCTGCTTTAACACCACTTTGAGATACTTTTGCATTAATTGTCTTTGTCTCCAGATTGGGCCATGCTTTATTGATTGAAACTATTGGGTTTTGCTGCATGTGTAAAATTGATAAAACAAAGTTGTTCTTTGCAGGCATTAATATGGGCAGCACAGCATGGACATAGAAGTGTAATTTTGAAGTTGCTTGAGCTAGGAGCTGACAAAAATCTACAGACAAAGGATGAAAAAACAGCAGCAGAGCTAGCGAAAATCAATAAACATTCTGAGGTATTTCATTTTTCTTAGAAATACAAATTCTGTGTTTTGCCTCGAAAATCTGTTCATTAATTGTATAATTTTCTGTAGAAGTATTACTTTAATAACTACATTGTAGCAGCTAGTTGAATACTAGTGCTGTTACATTTATGTTTCTAACAGGCTATTTGCTGTTATATCACAGCTTTTCACAGTGCTGTAAAGGCTATATATTAGTGTTTTGGAAACCTATTTTTTCTTTCAGAATCATTGACTTTAGATGTAGAATACAAAACAAGGGATTATTTATGTTTGCAGTGTTGATATGAGAAGTAGAAAAATGTGTTGGTT
Organism: Oreocharis arfaki; assembly: GCA_013398015.1. NCBI lineage: Eukaryota > Metazoa > Chordata > Aves > Passeriformes > Paramythiidae > Oreocharis > Oreocharis arfaki. Next base: position 18,024 of record VZRR01005479.1, read on the forward strand.
TTTACCTATCTGCCGAAGTATGTGAGAGAATGCAGATACCAAACTCATTTGTAGAGTATAGTTTCTTATTGAGTTTGGAAGTGAAAAGGCCAAAGCCAAAAAGAAGAGGAGTTGGTACCGACCATTTTCAAAATCGATTCTCCAGAGGAAGGTGTAAAATAATGTCAATTGGTCATCAGATCATGGAAAGAGCACCCACTAATTATCAATATAGAGAGCTAATGAGGACAACATGTATTCTCTAAAATAAGTATGTTTACTGCTGTTATCAGATGATACATGGTGGATCAGTCAGACCATATTCTTGTGTATTTTGTCTTGAGTTGCTCTTACCAATGATGTAGCTTTTTACAGTGGCTGTTCAAAAATACATAATTCACTCTTATGAATTGTAATTTACAGCTTCTTGCCTCTTTTTTTTTTTCCCTGCCAGACTCAAGGGTTAGGCAGGAGCAAAAATGGTAGCTATGCAGAGAGCTGTCAGTGGAAGCTAGCAAGATCTGTGTCTGAGACTCAGTGATCTGCTAGCTCAGGTTACTGGAAAGGGTTTCAAATGCCTTCTGCCTTTGATAAACAACTTGTTCAGCAGGTTGCAGCCATATAATCTTATAACATGGCTTTCTCTGACATGGAGGGAATACAGGCTCGTCACACTTGAGAGATGGCTCTTGCTTCTTCACCTGCGGTGCTAACTTTACCACAGTTGGTGCAAAGTCCTGCAGATGGTATTAAGATATTTAATGATCATGAGCTTCTTCCCAGCTTCAGGGTCTGCTCTTCAGGCTGTTAACAACCCGAAGGGGCTGTCATATAGACTATGTCTGCAGAAACTGTTTCTGGGAGGGAAAATATTTTTCTTTGGTATTAGTCTGAATTTGACTGGGAGTTACTTTTCTTCCAAACAGCCTGTATGGTGCTGTGTTTTAGGATTGTGGCCAAAACAGCGTTGATAACACACCAGTGTTTTAGCTGTTGCTGAGCAGTGTTTGTGCAGAATCAAGGCCATCTTTGTTTCTCACTCTGCTCCCCAGCTCTAGGAAGAGTGAGCAAGAGGTTGGGAGGGGTCACAGCCCTGGGCTTTTCACTCCAGCTGACACAAAGGGTATTCCATGCCCTATAGTATCATGCTCAGCAATAACATTGGAGTGTGGCTGGGCATTGGTCTGCTGGTGGGAGGTGGTAAGTGCCCGCCTTTTTGCCTTTGTTATTTCCCTTGGTTTTTTTTCCCCTCCATGTATCAAATTGTATTGCCTCAGTCCATGAAAAGTTTTCTCACTTTTGCCCTTCTCGTTCTCCCCCATCCTGCTGGCCTCAGTAGGGGCTTATTTGCCAGCCAGGATCGACCCACATACTTGTGTATATGTATAAAAGTGGCTAGTCACCCGAATTCCAGGCAAGTGGTTTAACCATTCATTTAGCTTTATTGAGGTCCTACTTCTTTTGCTGAATTTTCTTGTAACTATCTTAAAATCCACACAGAGGCAGTTCAATGTCTGGAATCCATCACTACTGCATTGTGATGCTTAGCAGAAGGCTTCTTTAATCAGTTGAAAGAACCCCTGTCTGTCAGATATAGTTAACTGAGATTGTCAGTTGTAAATTGATAAATGTTATGTTTATATATGTACTGGAAATGGAGATGTTAAAAGAGTCATATGCCTTGTGCCTTTTAGAGAAGTTATTGTATTGAGTATGTAGAATTTTTGACTACAAGCAGCAAAAATGACTATGTTGGTGTTTAGCTTTTTCTGTAGTGGCAGATGGTTTTTTTTAGACCATGTGATAGACACCATTGTGCTCTGTGTCAGTTCATCGTTGTGCTGGAATTTGGTTAATTCAGAGACGCTCTTGGTAAACTCTTAGTTTAGTCCTAACTTCTCATTATAGATGTATGCTTTAGAGAAGTGGCAGATGTTTCATGTTCCCTGTAAGTAGTAATCAATTGTAATCTTACTCCAATACATTTTTATGCATTTTGAGTTTTAATAATAATTAATTCATTTTGGCTCTTCCAGATATTTAGTTTGCTCTCTTTGGCTGCAAATCACTTGCAAGGGAGATACCGGGAAACAGCTGGGCAAGAGGCTATCTGCAAATTTTTGACAGCTGTCTCTGACCACAGAGCTGGGTAAATACATTTATAGTGTAATTTTAGCTTATAAACATTCCTAAGAGATTGTAGTTGTTCATATCAATGATTAAGTTGTTCTAATACATAATGTGTCTTGTTTGGAGTGCTACCGAGAGTCCACAGTAAGTATATTAATGTACTATCAATTTTTCAAGATTGCAAAGTTCCTTGGCAATATAAACAAAGAGCATGCTCTAGATTTTTCTTTCCTCTCATTTAGTGTAAAGTACAGGAGAGCCAGGGTCCAATGTCGCTTCAGTTCTTATAAGTTCTGTTAAATTTGTGTGCTCCTCTGTTGCATACTCCTTGTTCCGTGCTTATCTTCATTTAAAGTTAAATTTTTGATGCTTTCATTGAATGCCTGTTTTCAGCTTCATTGCCACCAAGAGCTATGCCCTTTTCTTTTTTCCTGAATCAATTGGCATCAAAATTAAGTATGAACACTAGGTAAGCTCTGGAAGTTTTAGCAGAGTGTGCCCCTGACCCTGAGGCTTGAAGGTGCCCCCTATGCCTGAAATCAGCACCTACTTCAGCAACTTCAGAGATCCCTGATACGATTTTGTGCAAGAACTTGGTTAAGAAGTCCTCAGCAAACCATCCACTTGCATCCTTCAGCTTGAGCTGTGTGGTCTTAAAAAGACAGCTCGCAGTGCCCATAGTCACTTCTGATTGGTCAGATTGCCCCTCCTCAGACAGGTCCTGCTGAATTTGGAATGCTCTAGTTTTGCAGCATTAGGCTGATGGCAGTTCACAGGGTAGCAGTTCACAGTGAAGTAGTCTCTTCAGAAGACAGAGTACTTCAGACAAAACCTCACCAAATTCTGTTGTTAGAATCCTAGAATCATTTAGGTTGGAAAACACCTCCATCGAGGCCAGCCGTTGACTGAACACTACCATGTCAACTAAATGTTCATACTAAATGGCACATCCAGTTATTTCTTGAACACTTCTAGGGATGGTGACTCAACTGTCTCCCTGGGCAGACTGTTCCAATGCCTGACCACCCTTTCAGTGAAGAAATTCCTCCAGATGTCCCACCTGAACCTCCCTTGTGTCAGCTCTCGTCCTGTTGCTTGTTGCCTGGGAGAAGAGACCAACCCCCCACCTGGCATAGCCTCTTTTCAGGCAGTTGTAGAGTGATAAGGTCTCTCCTGAGCCTCGTTTTCCCCATGCTAAAGAACCTCAGCTCCCTCAGCCACTCCTCATGAGACTCCCTCTCCAGACCCTTCACCGGCTCTGTTGCCCTTCTCTGGACATGCTCCAGCCCTTCAATGTCTTTCTTGTAATGAGGGGCCCAGAACTTGAGGTGTGGCCTCACTAGTGCTGAGTACAGGGGGATGATCTCTTGCCTAGTTGTGCTGGCCACTCAATTGCTGATCCAAGCCAGGATGCTATTGGCCTTCTTGGCCACCTGGCCACACTGCTGGCTCATATTCAGCTCTCAGTACCCCAACGTCCTTTTCTGCTGGGTCCCCTTCCAGACACTCTTCCCCCAGCCTGTAGCACTGCATGGGGTGTTGTGACCAAAGGGCAGCACCCAACACTTCGCCTTACTGAACCTGATACAATTGGCCATGGCCCATTGATCCAGCCTGTCCAGATCCCTCTGCAGAGCCTTCCTGCCCTCCAGCAGATCAACATTCTCACCTTGCTTAGTGTCATGTGTGAACATACTCAGAGTACCCTTGATCTCCTCATCCAGATCGTCAACAAACTTAAACAGGGCTGGCCTCAACTGGAAAATATACCACCAGTGACTGGCCACCAGCTGGATGTAACTCCATTCACCACCACTCTCTGGGCCTGGGCGTGCAGCCAGTTTTTAACCCAGTGGGCTCCCAGCTTCCCCCGGAGAATGCTGTGGAAGACAGTATTGGAGGCTTTACTGAAGTCCAGAGAGACAACTTCCACAACCTTTCCCTCTGCTAGGTGGGTCACCTAGCCTTAAAAGGAGGTCATGTTGGTCTAGCAGGACCCATCTGTCCTAAACCCATGCTGGCTGGGCCCGATTCCGTGGCTGGTCCTGTACATGCTGTGTGATGGCACTCAAGATGCTCCTTCAGTCTTTGAGGGGAAGAGGAGGCAGACCTTCATTTCAGGGCCTACACCAAGACAGAGCAAAGTATGTCATAACTCAGGATTTTGGCAGAAGATTCGTTGTAGCAAATGCAGTAGTCCTTCCAGGATTTTGTAGGTTTGCTCTTCGGTTGAATTCTTTTCGTTACAGTTCATCTGATGGTTGAAAGCTGTTGAGTTATTTTTCCTCTTATACTTTTATATCCCTTGTTAGAGCAGGGAATCAAAATTGGTGTTTTATATTTGTTTATAAGTGTTAAACTCTGAACCTACATTTCAGTGTTAACTACTTCCTCAGTCTACCTTCAGAACAATAGTCTTCTGACAAATTTCTTGATGGAGTAATTTCCTGCTGTCTTTAATTACAGATGGTCTTGTTTTCTTGATAACCTTTTTTGGCTTAACCGGAACCAGAAGAGTACCAGTTGTGGACTGAATCCAATTAATATGAATGTTATCTGATAAGAATACACAGTTATCTTCCTTATCAACCCCACTTCCACATTTCAGGCTTTTGTGACCCAACTTTAAGGTTCATTTGGAATGTTTTGTGGCTTAAAATGACCTTTATATATGAAAGTTATCCCCTTTAGGTTCCATTCAATTTATTAGACAGAAAAGACATCTAGAAAATTTTGATAGATCAAGTTATATGCTTATAAGGTGCTTCTGTCATCAGCACGTGTGCAACTTCGGGTTGCTCCCAAGTGCTTTGTCTGGGGAGCTTTTCTGTAACATTTTGATCTCGATGGTTTTGGGTTTTGTTTTTTTTTAATTTACACTGTTTCTAACTCCAATTTCATTAATTATTTTTACAGTTCCCATTCAACTTTTGATGACATGGAAGTGTTTTTACATGGTCTTGGTCTAGAACACATTAGAGGATTGTTGAAGGTAATTTTGTGGTATATCTGCTACCTGTGAAGTAATCCGTGAAAGCAAAATGCACCTACTGCATAATAAAAAAGTTATATCACTATTAATATATTAATTCAAATAAATTTCTGAAACAGAAATTTATTTATAAAATGGGAAGTTAAACTGCAGTGGACTAAATTGGATTTCGTGATTATGTGCATTAGTCACGACATTTGATGTTTCTAAACTAGACAGATTGTCATTGCTTCAATAATGGTGTTTTGTAGCTGGTTTTGTTCCTGAAAACTGAAGTAAAACAGGGAAGAAAATCAAGTTAAAACTGTTTTATTCTGAAATTTTTTGATGTCAGAAACCCCTTTGTTTTATACAGGAGCAAGAGATAGCTTTAAGACAACTTCTGACCATGCAAAAAGATGACTTAATACAGGTCAGTTTACTACTTTAGAACTTAATGTAGTTTTGTCATCTTTTTTTGATGTTTTTAATGTCTTAACTTCTTGTTATAAATGTCTAACCTTGCAAGAATTCTTTCAGCATCTTCTGCAACTTCTTGAATTTTAATGTGAATATAGACAGGCTTTTTCTAAAGTATGTAATCTCACAGATCAATGAGTGATCAAGGGTGAGCAGAAAATAGTTCTAGTTTAAATTTTAGTTGTTATCATTTTTAGTTTTTAATTGTGATTTCTCTGAAGGCAAGTCAGTGCTAGGATTAGCAGTAGATGATACTAAACAGCTACTTTAGATGCGGTCCTCCTTTGTGAGGTGGTGATTTGTGTTGGAGAAAGAAGAGCTCTCTTGCATTAGAATTGCTTAAATTGTAGAATCTCATCTCCCATGCAGGTTTGTAAAACCTTATCCCCCCCAAAAGAAAAGGGAAAAAAGAGAAGATTTTGTTTCTTACAGTTTACTGCAGCTGGGAAGGTTGGTCTTTTGACTAAGTGGTGCATTATTACAAGGCTTCAGTTCTCAGCTGAGATGTGGTGGTTTCTTTTCTTTAGTCTTTGCTGGAATTTTTCCTGTGGGAAATGAAAGGACTTTCTGTGCTTACAGGAGGATGCTATGATAAAATCCAATTTGGGAGTCTCATTGGAACAACATACGTACTTTGGGCTGCGGGATTCTATTGAGCTCTCTGTACTGGGGGGCTTTGGAATCTATGGTCTGGGATTCCAAAGACACCTTGTAAAAACAGATGCTTGAAGACTGCTACCTGCTACTGGCACTAGCCATGTCCTTAGTGTCAGCTTTTTTTCTCCTTTTCCTGGTACCAAGGAGGTGTGTGTTCTAGCAGCTGGATCCAATGTTGTATCCCTTTAGAAAGGATATCAACAAGGATTGTTTTGCTTGAAGTTTTGTCTTATAACTGAGTAGAGTTATTTTTTCTGGCAGAACTCACAAGTAATTCTGTATTCTCAGGGGGTGCTCGTGCAGGGAGCTTTGTCAATGAAGAGATTTTTGAGAGTTCATCTAGGACAAAATATTTTAAGGCATGTCAGTTTGTTTTGATGTTACTGCTTTTCTGAAGCCTCAGGATCATTGGACAGCATCCTGGTGTCCTGGGATTTTTAGAACTCTAAAGCCCCTATTGATAGTAGCTTTTGTCCTTTAGGGAGATTCTTGCAGATTTCTTCTCGTTACTGTGTGAGCTGCTGTGTTGGTCATGGTTGCATTAAATGGTAAATCTGTCTATGTTCATAACGATCACTTGCTTTGGTATTGTAGTCATTGCTTGTTTTTGTCCAGGGAACACTGGGAGAAGAGGAGCTAATTGTGGACTTCAGTAAATGGCTAAGCTTTATGGTTCCTTCTCCAAAGAGGTGTAATTTCACTCAAAATTGTAGCTTCTGTGTCGGTGTTCTAAATTGTTTGAGGCTCCCTATTATAAAAGCAAACAAAGCTTTGAACAAACTGAAATAACTACATGGATCAGCTGCTTCTACACAGGAAGATAATATCTGTAAGAATTTAATTGCTTTGTCTCTTAACTTTGCAACAGAAGGAAACAGTTCCTGAAAAATAAGTGATGCTTTGTGCATGGACATAAATTAATTAGTGAGTCTTCAGCTGAGGAGTTAAAAAATGACGTAAAACTCCTGGCTTATTAGCAGTTCATAAGTTATCCTAGATTCTTGATGTAGCCTAGTTTTAGAGCTCTGCTAACGATTTCTCCCCACGCTGCTGATAGAACAAATCTAATCTGTTTCCTTGTAACTTCAGAGTTGAAAGTTTTTACTGTGATGGCAGACTTTAAACTAACAGTCAGCTGTTTTAAATAGCCTGGATCTTATTACTACAAAGATTAATGATGACCTCTGATGGATGCCTCTGAACCAAGCTGCTTTGTATCCAGAGAACTGGGGAGAAATCCTGTCATTAACGTGATATGCTTTCCTCCATCAAACAATATCAGGAAGATATTTTCTCTGTAAATATCTTTATCTATATTCTACAACAGTGCCTAAACAATGAGTCTTTCAAGCTGAAATCCTTGCATTCCTTAAGATTATGAACTGTTCCATTCTGGAAAAAATGTGTTCCATATACTGGAACATGTCTATTCAACATTTGGAGATTTTTGTCTGCACTACTTATGACACTCACATTTTTTATTTTGTTTTAAGTATTTTTCTCATAAGATAGCAACAGAAGTAATTTTGCTTCTGGATGCATTTAGGACCAGAAAGGTTTCTTTCTCACGTTTTATGTAGTTTAGAATAAGAGAAATAGGCATGTTGTTTTGGATTTGAGAATGTATAATGAAAAGTTGACACATCAAAATTCAAAATATGATCCAGGAATTTTACTATGTAATTAGGTAATTATCTGGTCTATATACTTCTATATCACAGTTCCAGGGCTCATTCCTGTGCCCCCACTCCCTGAGAAAAGGATCTAATATTTGACAGAAGCATGTCAGGTTATTAAAATTAGTGGCTACTTGGGCAAAGTGGCATTGATATAAGCGTTTGTGCATAGCTTCACTGGTTTTATCTGCTCAGTGTATCATCTTTTGTGTGTTGAGGCAATGTTATTCACCTCTTGTCACGCTCATGCTGAAATTCAGGCTTGGGGCTTGGATTTTGAGGGGGTGCTTTGTATGTATTTGAGTATAGAATAAAATAGATGTTCCTGGAGTTGATCTGGCTAAAATTGAGAGTGCTTATAGTCTGTTTTATAGACATAAGCAAGTTCTTGTACAGCACTTGCACGTTCTTAAACATGGCCAATTCACAATAATACTTGCGTAATTTGGACTGCAAAGTGCAAGTGAACCAACACCATCTTAAAAATTCACTTACCCTTCAAGAAGGGCTCATTGCACTGTGGTTGTTCCATGCATTCATTATTGTATGACCAGTCAGGTTCTGGATCACTTCATGTTCTTGCAGAGATGGTCTAGAAATTGGGAAGTAGTTTGGACTGGTCTATCAAACTTCTAAATGCAGGATTTACATCTAAATGCAGGATTACTGTGGTGGTAGAAGGCTTTAGCTATAGTGGCATTTATCACATTCTTTACTTCCTGACACATATTTTCAAGATGTGGTGGTGCTCAGCTATCCATTTGGAGAAGAACAAAATGATATTTTATTTCTAGGGGAGCAAAGTACAACATCTTCCTGATATGCTGGTCATAAAACTGCATCCTGATTTGCTGGTTTCAGGAATGAGGAGTCAAAGGCAGTGTTCGCAATAGTTCCTACTTTAAACGATAGAGTTTTAGTCCTCAAGAATAACTGCTGTTGTATAGATCAGCTTACTTAATCATGATGAAATGACTGCTGTAATGCTTTGTAAACCTCTAGAAAATATTAGTTCATTACAGATAAGGCTCCACAAGGCAAACCTGAGAGCTAATGAATTGAGCAAACTTACAGCTCAGCACAAGTGAAGCAGATTATTTATAGGAAACCCAGATCTTTCTATCCTAAGGCTGCTAGTGATATTTGCTAAAAAGACTTCAGTAAAATTTATTCAGGTACCTATGGAAACCTTTCAGAACCTTATTAGAAACTCGAAAGTTATTGACACATGTAGTTAAATTCCCAGTTAATCTTGTTGGGATTTTGCATTACTGAAGAACTTACTTGTCTATAAACTTAACATGGTTTTGAAATGTTTAAAGGCATACTTGTAAGCCCATAATTATTTGTTACCTGTAATTGGTGGAGAACCTGGAGGACAGTTCAATGCAGACACAATGAACACTGGGTGTCAGAACATTGGGTCTCAGATAAAAGCAAGCATTTCCCTTGGCACCATCTCTTCCCTAGAATTTTGTTCTTATGTGGGTTGTCAGCTGTTCATTCAAAATTCTTTGACAGAAATCTGGGGAACTGCAAACACTAACATCTTCCAGATTTCTGAGGGTGCGGAAGGTAACTTCAAGTCCTCAGAATATCAGTGAGGGTCTCATATAGCCTAGCTTTGAAGACTCTGAGATCCTTGCAGTCTCAAATGCCAGTGGTATCTTTCTGTTGAGTTAGATACTCAGCTGGCACCTTAGGAACAAAGTCAAGAGGTTTTTCACTTGTGTGGAGGAGCATCTTACGGCTGCTAACACCAGAAGTCCTGTGTTGAACAGCAGCCTGTCAGATGAGCAAGGAAAATATTGAATGTGCCACAGAAGCATTTCCCTTTTAACAAATGAACTATTCTTTTTCTTTAAGTGTTCTGCAAGGAGACTCTCAGCCTAGGATTTAAATATGGCTTAAAATTTAACCTGAGGTACTTGATGAATAGCACAGCTGCCGGTGTTTTCTGTTCCAGGCATCACTTGAAGAATCTCAGTTACATAGTATATATCTTTTGTGTTTTCCTTCAGTTAAAAAAGATGTCTTCCTGTAAAATTCTCCATTTGATGCTGATTTGATAGTTTCCACTCTTTCTTTCTGAGTTAATGCTGTATCACCATCATGGTGATTCATTATCTTGCTGTCAGAGATGATCCTGAAATGGAAAGCTTAACGTCCTAACCACACAGGGGTACTTAGGCAAACTGCTATTATTTTTTTTTAATAAACCCTAAACAGATTTTCTGAGTATCCTGTGCTATTTCAGTTTGGCAGTTCCTCATCTCTTGTCATTTTGTTCTGCATCATTGAATATTTTCTGTGGTTTTATTTTTATCTTTGTCACTTATATACGTTGCAGCTGGTTGCAATAACTTAAAACCAACTTATTTTAAAACTTAATGTTTAGAAGATTGTGCAGTAAGTGTTACTGTACTGTTATGTCTAGTAAGTTTAGAAGTAAATCATATTTGGAATTACGCTTTAAATTTAGATCGGCATTACAAATCCTGGAGATCAACAGAAACTCCTAGATGCTATTAACGAGCTGCAAGTGGAAGAAAAAAAAATTGAAGATATCTCTGAAATTATGAAGCTGGAATTGAGGTATTAACAGTATATCTAAGAAAATGGAAGTGAAATATTAACTATTTAAGGTGACCGTGTTGTTTTCTGTGACTCAGAGGTAAAATTGTCTCACACCTTATCTTTTAATGCATAACATTCATGAGAATATGTGAGTTAGTGGATTATGAGAGCTGGTGGTGGGTGTGTTTTGCACAAGGTTGGAAGCATAGACAAGGTAGGCTCTGTTAGTCTTCCAGTCAAATCTGTCTGATTGTAAGATGTGATAAGAAAATGTGTGGGAGGGAGAGATGTGTTTAACTTCTGCGTAGGCCTTTAATTTTCAACTTGTAATATAATATTTTGTACTTGTGTGCCTTAAATCATAAATGCTGCTTCTGTTTCGATTGCAGATTTGTTCATTGTTTTACTCTTCCACTAGAAGCAATTCTAACTGGCTTTTAAAATCTCTTTTTTTTTGTCTTACCAGTTAAACAATTTAGAAGCTATTTTCCTTATCATAGATTGTATGTATCAGTAGGTTTATAAGGAAACTTTTTTTAAGAAAGTGTTACTCCTTCAAACTTCCATTCCAACTTGATATTTTTTCCCATTACAGTATTTAAGTATCAGCTCTGCAACACCTCTCATACTTTTAGTACAGTCTTGTGCAGTACCGTGGAAGCCAGGCCTGAGCTGAGAGGTACATTCCTCAGCAACCTTATTAAACTAAATAAGCTCCCTAAGCACAGCTAGAGCATTCCACATCCAGCACAAAATGAAAAATGAAGGATATAATAAGTACAAAGGAGCCTTGAGATTTCTGAAATCTCTTATCTTTTGTGTGTAAGTACATTTTTTTTTTCAGGAAGACTCACCTAGACTTCAGTTTAAATTCCATGCTCATATCTTTCCTCTTCTTAGTTCCCAAACTTACAGAAGGATTGCTACTAAAAATGGATTAGATAGTAAGGGTTCAGTTCCTCTTTGAAGTGTGTGTCTCTCCCTCTTGACTAGTGATCTGACAGCTGTGCTGGTACTCTCATAGATATTACTTCCCTCTCCAAAATACTGGGCAGAACTGTCTGTTTTATTTGAATGCTGTAAGGTTAGAGTTCCTTTTAGTTATGTTGATCATTGGCCCAAAGAATATACTTGAGTTGAAATTCAATCTGTACGTGTCTCCATGCTTTGGAGGCAACTGAATTGCACTGACACTGTGCCTTAGCAGTCATGTCACGATGTATTCCTGCCATAGTGTTGTCTCTAGAGTCCCAGTTCCACGACACTGTCGAGTATGTATTCTACTCCCAACCAATCATTCTTACACTGATTGCTCCCAGTGCTGATGCTGTGCTGGTGTCTTTATCCATTACCGTGTTTATGAAAAAGAGACTTTGCAGCCTGCTTGAGGAACATTTTTGCAGCATTATGCCAAGTTTGAGCTGTGGGACATGGGAAGACATGCAAGGCATTTGAGGAAGCCCTTGAAAGACTGAGATGGGCTGGAAGAGTGGGGAGTTCATGTCCTAATAGAGGACTTTGATGTTGCTTCTGGTCTGTGAGGAGATTTTGTTCAGAGGCCACTCAGAGATAAGGAATTGGCTGGATATTCACACTGGGCAAGAGTTGTGGGAAATGGCTAAATGTCCAGATGAAGGCTAGTAGCAAGTGACACTCCTCAGGGGTTGCTGCTGTGTAACATCTTTGCTGGTGACGTGGACACTGGGATTGAGTACACCCTTAGTATGTGTGCCAATGACACCGAGCTGTGTGGTGTGCTGGAGGGAGGAGATACCATCCAGGCAGACCTTGACAGGCTTGAGTGGTGGGTGTGTGAAATTCAGCAGGCCAGGTGCAGTGTCCTGGGTCAGGGCAATCCCAAGCACAAGTACAGGCTGGACAGAGAATCGATTGAGAGCAGCCCTGAGGAGAAAGACTTGGGGATGTTGGTTGATAAGAATCATAGAAACACAGAATATCCCGAGTTGGAAGGGACTCACAAGGATCATCAAATCCAGCTTCTGGAAGAAGCTCAACATGACCCAACAAATGTGCACTTGCAGCTCAGAAGGCCAATCGTATCCTGGGCTGCATCCAAAGAGGAGTGGCCAGCAGTTTGAGAGGGAATTCTCGCTGTCTACTATGCTCTCATGGCACTCCACCTGGACTACTGGAACCGGCTCCAAGGCCCTCAGCATAAGAAGGACATCAACCTGGAGGGAGTTCAAAGGAGAGCCACAAAGAGGACGAAGAGGGCTGGAGCACCTGTCCTGTGAAGACAGGCTGAGAGACTTGCGGGTGTTCAGCCTGGAGGAGAGAGGACTGTGGGGAGACCTTAGAGAGACCTAAAAGAGCCCTACCAGAGGGCTGGAGAAAGATTTTTACAAGGGCATATAGTGATAGGACAAGGGGGAATAGCTTCAAATGGATGGCGGGCAGGTTTAGATATGATGTAAGGAAGAAATTCTCTACTGTGAAGGTGGTGAGATACTAGAATAAGTTGCCCAGAAAAGCTATGGGTGTCCCATGCCTAGAAGTGTTCAAGGCCAGGTTGGATGGGACTTTGAGCAACCTGATCTAGTGAAAGGTGTCCCTACCAATGGCAGACGATTTGGAACTGAATGATCTGTTAGGTCCCTTCCAACCCAAACTATTCTATGATTCTGTAATTCTCCATCAAAATAAGTGTGTACTTTCTCAATAAGAGAATCCTGCAAACTTGTACATGTGCTGCAATACTGAAGAACTAAAGTTCCAGCATGCAGGAGGGTATAAGCCAGTATGATATGGATACACCATAAATACTTACACAGCATCTGAACCATTTATATTAAAAGAGACTTTGCTGCTGAGCTGAGGTGGTAGGCCAGGAATCTGTTAGGTGCCTTTGGAAATGGATGTTGACTCTTCAGCAAGCAAAAATTAGCTACAGTTTCAGGGGACTTTGCCTAGTTTAAGCTTTATGCATTTTTATGTTGAAATGTATGCTTTTTTTTCAAATTGTTCCACGGTAGTATTTAGTACATACATTCAAGCAGAGCAGCTTAAAAATTTGAACAGAGGGAGTAAGTGGAGAAATACAAAACGTTATCCATTCACCATGTGTGGCCAAACACAATAAAATACCCACATGGTATCTGGTGCAGTTTCATACACCAGTGACATATCTTATTCCTAGTATAGTGTGGATTTAGATCATATGTAGTTCTCAAAACGAGAAGATAAGTGATTGATTAAAGATTGAAGTACGCAAAATATGACAGCAGTTTGGTTATGGCAAGCACTGCATAGTTTTCTAGAAAATTGCCTGACATGTATTCTAGGAATCTGACCTTGAGACTAAAATCTTAGGCTATGTTTACATGCTATTATATAAAGATTTTACTTCCCACTTGTTCAAAGTCCTTCTGTGAGAAGGAGAATCAGTCATTAAGTCATAGAAAAACTAACATAGTAGAAAATCTTGAACTGATTGATTATATACTTACGGAGTGTCTAGGGCTGTTTAGCCACTGATGTTTTGACAGCCATTAATTCTTTTTAAAAGTGATCTTTTTTTGAAAACATTATTTCCATTTCTAAATATAAGAACAAGTCACTGCAGCGGGTATAAAATTCTATGAAAATAGGGATTTTTTTTTTTTAAGAGCTATGATGTAGTGAAGTAGTACGATAGATTAAATGTTTTTCTTTTTTCCCTCTCCCTAATTCAAGCCCATGACATACTTTATATTTGCTGAGAATCCTTCTAGAATTCCAAAAGATAATTTCCTTTATGATGAAACACGAAAGGTGCCATAACTGATCCTAGCCAGCTAAAAAGTTATATTTCTAAGTAGAAGAAAATATTTGTGATTATGGCTTGACTATAGTAATGTGGGAGGAACTTTCAGGCTGTCTCTAGATGTTTAATGTTTGGATTCTTTACCTGAACTACTCAGTCCAATTACATTGTTCTGAAACAAGCAATAGGCTTTTGTACTTCCACATCTTCATGAAAACCATGTGCAGTATTGGTTTTAAACCTCCAGCATACCTATTAATGCTTCTATATATTTCTGTTTTAAGTGTTTAAGTCTTAACAGTTCAGCACTACTGCAAATCACAGATGTCCTGAGCAGTGGTGGAAAATTTACTCGCTAATAATCCTGTGCCCAAAGTTGAAGGAAAGCACTCTATGACACTCCATGGCCTAAATTCCATCTCCATTTAGATGCTTGCACTGCATTGGCATGTAGCTTAGTTTAGCTGTTTGACAAATTTCGTGGATTCCTTTTTGCCTCAGAAGCAAGAAGCGAGTGGTGTGAGTATGTTGCGTTTAGGTTTAATAGCAGATTGCCTAGGGAATGGGGGAATGTTGGAGTCTGAATTAGTTTTTTCAGATCCTATGGATTTTCAGAACAGGAAGATCTGCAGGAGGAACTTATAATTGTCTCTTGTTTTGGCCCTGCCTGTTATTCACCCAAATAGCTTAGAGTTAACAGAAACTTTCCTACTGGAGATACAGACACTTCTCAGGAGTTTCAGGGTTTGAGAGCTCAGTAAAAACAATTGGATGATCTTCTTCCTTGCCGAACTCTTTCCCTCTTCCTGGTGAGTGGCAACAAATTTCTGGCCAGCACCATGACTTATGAGTAAAATTCTCTGACACTTCCAGTAAAGTTGAGTCAGTGTCATGTGGAAGCTCTAGAAACTTAAAGTTGAAAATAAACTGTTAAATTTTTCTATTCTTCTCTCCACTTTTTGGAGACACAGATCAAACTAATTTTGAGAGTTGTCTTCCTGCTTGTATTTGAGCACCAAGTAAAAATTTTCTTCGAAAATATAACATCAGGTATTCTAGGCTCTGAGGTGTATGTTTCCAGATCCAAGGGCCAAGCTAGTATTACTGAATTCTTATTGTCTTCCCCTCTGCTGTAGACTAAATGACTTTAAACATAATCATTTCAGTCCTAACTTCAAAGTACAAACCAGACTTTTTCCCTCGCATCTACCTCAAAAATGTAAGCTGCAGGTCAGAAATATTGTCCTTCCAAAATGAGGTGGGGGAGGGATGGGATGGGACGGGATGGGACAAACAAGGGGAAAAAAAACCCAACTTGCTAAGATGTTAAATGTCTTTAACTACTCGCTGTTAAAATCATACTGGGGTTTTTGTATGTTATGAAACTGCATGTCGAACTCACTAGACAGTGTTGGAAATCCATAGGTAATATTTGGCTTGGAAAAAGTTTCAGCATTTGACAAATAACAAAATATCATTTTATTTTTTATTAGTGAAGATGAATTCCTCCAGTTTCTTCAGAGGTTGAATAAAGAGTGTAGTAAGCTGATCATTCCTGTACAGACCATGAATAACCATTTCCTCAAAAATTCTCACAAGGTATTCGACCAAAGAGAAGATTGATTTAGAGTGTATTATTCCACTTTGTAACATGAAAACTATGATGGTTTATCAACCATCTTGATTATTTTATAGTTATATAAAGCTGTCCAATGCTCTTTCTCTAAAGGACACTTCTTAAAAATAATTTATTTCAAAGAGTTAAGCCACACAACTAAAGGAGATAGATTTGTTTCTTTGTCTGATAGGAGAGTTAAGGTGGCAAAAGTTTCCAGCAAAGGCTGCTAGGGAGTAGTAGCTTGTTGTGCGTAAATCATACAATTAAAACCCAGCATAAATGCAGTTATAAACCTTTTCTGGCACTGTCTTTTGTGATACATTTACTGTAGAATATTAAATTGTAATCTACAATTATTTAATTATGGCAAATAACTGTAATTGTTAACAGATGGTACTGCAGTGGGCACCGACTGGATGTTATATTGAAGTCTGCAAAGACTTGATTTGCAGTGTTAACACGTTGGGAGAAGAAGTTGGCAGACTGAAGGACCTCGTGGTGGAGGTGTGTGTGTGGGTGAGGCTGTTAAATACTGTGTACAAGTTTCTGATGAAACCTCAAATGTGGCATCCATCAGGGAAATGTTTCATACCTTGGTCTGCCAAAGGCTGTTTAGTTTTAGCTTGGGCATTGTATTGATTTCTCCCCCTTCCACCTTCTCATGGACAGAATGAGAAATAATCTCTAATATTCCATAGCAATGTGGTGGATCTCCAAAAGAAAGCAGAGTCTACCTGTAGAGAATCACCAAAAGAAAGCACAATCTGCATTTTTCTTTCTACTGCAGGAAAGAATTACTTGGAATGTATCCCTGTGCTCTTGGACAACCACTGTGGCATAGATGCCACGCGGAATACTTACACTCTTACTTTTTAATTAAGGAATCTTTTGTTTGGAATTATTGACTCACAAGGAAGATACTAAGGTTTTATCTCTTGAATGGGAGGCATCCCAGATAACTCTGCAGAGTGACAAAAGAAGAGGGTGGGAGAGGTCAAGGCTAGATGTTAGCACCACATCAGTCATTCTCAAACCAACACAGTGACACTCTCTTGTCAGATGGGGTCATTTTAAGTAATAGGCTGGTAAAATGAACAGCCGCTGGGGTAGGGTAAATGGAGCATCAGTGTCAGAAAGGAATCTGTTGCTGAATGAAGCCATGTGGAACTCAGACCTTGAGTATAATGCTACTAATTAAATTTCCTGTAGTTTAAGTAGATTTAATGTAGTATAACAGCCTTCTCTCAATAAATCACTTAGCACCAAATATATTAAGAGTTAGAGACTGTGGCAAAGAACTTATTAGCTATTTATTCCTATTTTTGCATATGCAATCATCAGTTGTGTATGTATTTGCTTCCTTTATATGCAGGCCAGTTTTAAGGTCTGGGAGGGTTCCAAGTTTGGTGCCACTTGACTTTATGTGTACATAAGGTTATATAGCTGTCAAGATGAAGCACAGTGTCTTTGTATCCTGTGTGAAACAACCTTCTAATTACTTCAAAAATGCAATTCCTTTTTACAATCCTGTTATGTTTTATTAATTTCACTTATGAATACTTTAATACGATACATTTTTGTGCTACCTAATTTATGATGGAGCACTTTTGAATGTAGAGCACCCAGGCGTTTATTATGAACGTGTGAATCCAAGTGAAACAGTTAAACCTCTTACATAAAATGTTTGTATAAATTCCCTTGAAGTCTTCAGTACTGTTTGCTAAGCTTAATCAGTACAAGAATTTGCCAGCAGTACATGTCTGTAGCATATAATTTTTGAAAGTGCAGTAAATGAGATGGCCTTCCAAGCATTGTGAACTAAGGTAGGAAATAAGAACCTAACCCTGCTGTCCTTTATGACAAGGCTCCACTCAGGTTCAACATGTATTTGAGCAGGCACTTGTAAGGTGCTTTCCACTCTCCCTTTCATTTCAGGAAAGTCTAATCTGTTACGTATTTAACTTCCTTTTTAAATAAACAGTTGTTTTAGTAATTAAATGGTAGAAGTTCTAGTTAAAACATTTGACAGTTGGAGTTCAATTGTTTTGTTATTAGATTTTTGTAGCATCTAATAGTAGCACTGTTTTGCTCCTGAGTAATTAAGTTTGTAAATGAACAGCTTGTTTTTCTAATATGTGTTACAGAATGATTGAACATCAGATAAGATGAAGGTTTGCACACATTTATTTCAAATTAAGTAGAACAGAGACAGAAAGAAGTAATATCAATCCTGGATGCATGCAGATTCTTAGGACTGGGTACTTTATAATCTGTTTAAGAAGTTTTCACACTAACTTTTTTTTTTTCACTTTTTACATGGATTTAACATCTGCCTCAGTATGAAGAGAAGAATGAGCCTAACCGAGTGAAACTTCCAGAAAAAGCAGCCACTTTGGAAAAAAGATTAGTAAAAATAGGAGTGGTAACATTGCTTGGATTTGGTATTTTCTTATTTACAATTAAATTAGTAGCAAAGAGAACCCAAATTTAAGTTCAGTGCTGTTTCTCATCATATCTGTAGTATTTGCATCTAGCATGTACTTGGGTCTAAAAGTTATTAAAAATTAAAACTGTTACTTAAGAGTATCTTAGGGTTTTATTTTGAAATTCATTGTTGGTATAGAATGTACGTCTAAAATGTTGTCAAAGCTGCTTTTCTTTTTTTGGCATAGAGCTGTGATTATTGTGTACTAATTACTAATTTTGGTTTACCTGTTCAGAGGTGAACATAAGCAAATTCTGAGTATATATCACATGTTTGCATTTAAAATTATAATGCAGATGTATTTTTGGAGTTGGGATGGTTTGAAATACTCTAAGTATCGCATTCAATTTTAACTTGATAAAGATCTTTTCTCTTGCAGAGAGATACACGTGGTTTTTTTTCTTTTCACAATCAAGAGAACTGTGGAGATCTTGTTACATATTGCCTAAAAAGTCATTTCCCACTGAACTATGATACTTAAATTATGCCTGAAATCTGCTTCCTTAGGGATACTCACCTCTATTAAGAGTTTCATCACATCTATTAAAAGGATTATAGTAGTCCTTTTCTATAAGAATGCAGACAACTTAGAAGGCATAGCAGCTTGGTTTTTTTTGGTCTGGTCTTTCACTACAAATTTATTCTTAATATTTTCTCCACTTAAAAAGGTGTTTGTAATCCCACAGTGAAACATTTATAACTGGTTTTGATCTGCTTACCAAACCAGCTATGTTGGGAAAAAAGAGAGTTGGTGTAAGTGAATTCAAACTAGTTATGTTTTTGCAGGTTTCAGTAAACATCTGTAAAAATGCTGAGTATTTCAGAAGGGACATTTTTCTTTCAAAATGAAACAAAAGGAGTCTAAGAAAACATAAACCTGAATGGATGTGTGAAACTTTTGGTCTCTGAGTTTTCAGAAATGTTGTGTGGGGTCTTAACTTTTGATATTCCTCCTAGAGACTAGTAAGGAGAAGATAAAAACTGGAGTGCTATTCCAATCAACTGTTACTGCTGTTTTCTGCTTTTTTGTTTTAGAGAATTGCATTGGGTGTTAGTGTGTTTCCTTGTTACTGCAATTGTTTTACCTCCTTTCGTCCTTCAATGCCGGGAACATCCTACAGTGATGAGGCCAGAGGCAAAAACAACATAAGTTGGGGGGTTTTTTACTTGTTTTTTTCTGCTCCCTAACTGGTGTCAGAGGGGATAAGCTGTGTTCACCACCACCATCTACCGAAAGTGGAAATTCTATCAGCATGAACAAAGTATAGAAAAGAAAATATTTTTAAAATAGTTCTCTGTTTCTTCATATTACCTTAGAATTAATCCTAAACAAACAGGGTGCAGATTGTGAAAGGAAGAACCTTTTATATACATACCCCTCCTCCTCTAATCAGCTCTGAGTACGGTTCAATTGCAGTTGCTCAGTGATGGGATGGCTCACGGGTAGTACTAGGACTTTGACACCTAATGTCTTTTGGGAGTTACTGTTGGGTGAAGGTGTTTGGGGTTTTTCAGGTTGATAGAGGAGGGGGAGTGGCCAGGCATGTTGTTCAGAGTATGTTTCCTACGTGTACTTTTCCATTAGTTAAGTGAAATTATTTCAACCAGTAGTAAGGTTTCTGCCCTTCAAAAGATTCTGCTTCCTTGCCCTTACTTCTCCACTTAAGTGACAATTTGCATTAACAAAGCTGCTTCGAAGGACACTGAATGTAGCTTCCATTTCAAGAGAGGCGTTTTCTGCCACTAGTAGATCTTGACTTTTGAGACAATAGAAGTTTAAACTTCTTTTCCATCACTTTGAAGAAAAGATCTAGTCAGATGGAGGCCTTTTAAGCTTAACTTGGAGCTCTTGCAGTTGAACAGAAGATCTGCTCCAGAAAAGCTTTATCAGTATTTAACTAAATTATTATGCCTTTGGTGTAAAATACTTAGAGGGGAAAAGTAATGCATGATAGTTGCTGGTAATTTTTTTTTCTATTGTGAGAGTTACAATAAAGTGATTTTGCAGGAGCTGAAAGTCTGAACTTCAGGAGCTGACCTCTAAAATACATTTGGAAGAAGCTGGTCCTTTTAAATTATCTTATGGATCACCTGTTTCTGATGCTTATAGTCACAATTGCAAATGCACGTGTGAACATCATTTGGGTTAAATGTAAGCTTTGTGCTAGCAGCATCCTTGGCATCCTGCACTGTTCCAGTATAGTGTTCAAAATTCCGTAAACCACTCACAAGAAGCAAGGGTCTTGGAGTAACCACATTAGGCTGTTTTCGTTAATTGATCGATCAGAAACTGTACTGCATGAGGAGGACATGTTAAGAGCCAAATGAACGAAGAATATTTTAACATACCATATCATAAAAAAAAAAAAAAAATTGCGTTGACCTTCTTGGATTCCAAACTCAGGCTTAAACAATGCATTTCAAGATCCTTTATTCACTTTCATGTTGTTGCAGTGCCTCTTTCAAATTCTGTGACACTGTGTCACAATATGGTAGTGATAGGGCAGGAAGCAATGAAAAAGTTTCCTTCAACATCTGGCCCCTGAGCTACACTGTCAGAATTCTTACCCCCACCAGCACCTCCTAAGGGAGCCCTCATATGAAAACGTCCTTGCTGTGAGGCCTCCTTCTGCAAGTCATCAAATTGCTGTCATTATCTCAGAACAGTAAGAATACAATGATTTGCACATCTATGAGGGGATTGGAGGAGAATGCTAAAGAGCTTTGCATGCATTAAGCAGGTAAGCTGCGCAGCCCTGCTGCTGTTGTTCTCCTACTACAGTAGTGCAAATTGAGATGCTGAGGATTGAGTGAATTGGACCTCAGGCCAAATCCTTCGGGATACCTGGTTGCTTAAAGATGCAGTGAGGTTCCTACTTGCAGTGTTATTAAATACCTAACTTGTCTTCGTAGGGATGACTATTCATACAATGGCCTTTTCTGAATCTTTAGGCTGTTATGTAAAATTAGGGCCTTGGGTGATCCTGTGGAGATATGAAACAACTGCAAAAAAAATTTTTTTTTTAATTTCCCTGTATAAGATACACTGTGGCTTGTGTGTCCTGTGTCTCTCTTCTGTGCCTTGGGATTTACCCTGCTCTTTAAATTTGACTTGTGCAGTACCTGGTCTGTCATAAGGCATTACCCTTAATTATTGTTGTGAGCCAATTACAAGTAATTAAGAGTTGTTTGGTGTATGTGTATTCTTAAATAGAGAAAGAGTGAGCTTTTTTTTTTCTATTATATTCTCCATTGACTTTAGTATGTGTTTGGTTTATCTTCTTTTATTCCATCCAAGTGCCTTGTTGAGGACAAGATTTTAAATGAGCAATTTATTCTTTCTTTTGTTGTCTTTGAATCCCTTCAGGTGTTCTCCAAAGCTATCACTTCCTCATAAGTGTGAGTAGGTGTTCGTTTGCATCTGCCTTCTCTGTTTCACCAGTTCTGCAAAAGCTACAGGTTATCTTTCCCAAATAAAAGTCTTGTGTTACTTCTGAAGTACTACAAATGTTGCTTTCGATCTTTGTGTGCAGAGACTACAGTTCTGATACCTATTAGTAGGCAGCAAGGCTACAAAGCCTTGAAGGTCTAACAGGTATCAGAACTGCAGATTTCTGCTTTTAAAGACATGTGCTGTCATTTCTTTGTTCTGGAGACGGGGGAAGTGTATATTTGAAAATTTACATTTCCATATTCCAGAAATAGGAATTTTCAGGTAATGGGGCTGTATTAAGAAACAAGTGAGATATGACTTGGGGTATTACTGACACGAGATGAATTATGTGATGAGTATTCTCAACAGTTTTAATAGCTGATATATTCTAGTTTTTATCCTGATCCAAATGGTGTAGTTTCATACAATATAGAGCTATGGTCCCTGGAAGTGGGACTTGCAGAGATACCTTTGGGGAAGGATTTTCAGTTTAAGATGTGCTACTGGCTGTAATATGTATGGGAAGATATGTTCTACTTAAGAGTTTGGTGGGGTTTTTCTTTAAAAAAATTTTCAAATGAACCTTCCATGCCTTCCGCTTTTCTGAAAACAGTCTTTATTTGAATGTAGAAATACAGGTTTAACTACATTATTTTCATTATCATATTGAAAAACCTCAGCTCAATTTCAGAAGGTATGCAGAAAATGGGGCTTTCAGTGCTCTGGCTGCTCTGCTGTCATCTGCATTGCACATGACATGGTTTCTTAACTGTATGAGAAACTGTGCACATAATACTTGTTGAGGGCACCTACAGATTTCTAGATTCAGTCTGTTCTTGCAACAAGGCAGGCCAGCAGCCTCTCCAGGGCTGCATCAGGAACCAGCACTCCCTCTCAGGAGAGACAGTCCTCCATGGCCTTCTTCGATGTGAGTCCATTCCACAGGCTGCAGTTCTTCACAAACTGCTCCAATGTGTGCCCCCCCCTTCCCCCATGGGGTGCAGTGCTTCAGGAACAGACCGCTCCATTGTGGGTCCCCTGTTAGGGCACAAGTCCTGCTAGGAGCCTACTCTAGCATGGGCTTCCCACAGGGTCGCAGCCTCCCTCAACCCAGCATGGGGTTCTCCACGGGCTGCAGGTGGAGCTCTGCTCCACCACGGACCTCTGTCGGCTGCAAGGGGACAGCCTGACTCACCATGGTCTGCTTGGGAATCTCTGCCCTGGCAGCTGGAGTGCCATGTCCCCCTTGTTCTTCACTGGCCTGGGTGTCTCCACAGCTGTTCTCACATTGTCTAACACTCTCTTTGGTACAATTGCTGTTGCAGAGGGGTTTTTTCACGTTATCAAATAGTGGTCCCATAGGTGCAACTACCATCACTGATAGGCTTGACCTTGGCCAGTGGCAAGTTCATCTTGGAGCTGGCTGACATTGGCTCTGTCAGACATGTGGGAAGCTTCTGGCACCTTCTCACAGAAACCACCCCTGTAGCCCCCCTGCTACCTAAACCTGGCTGTGCAAACCCAGTGTGGTCCCCCAGGTTCCTTTCCGAACTTGCCTGTTTCGTCATTCTCTTGTGATGAGGGTGTGGCTGTTAATAGAAATAATGGATCCAAGGTGAACTTCTATAGGGCCAGACCAAAGTGGAGGGCTTGGAGAAAGAATCTGAATAGCAATAAAGCTGGAATGCAGATGTATGGTAAATGACTTTTGGAGCATAAAAGAACATCATGGATAAGCCACTCATGCAGTAGCCACAGGTGAAGGAACTCCTGTTAATACAGCAGGGTATAAGAAATTCTAAGTCAGCTTTTTACTGCGAGCCTGAGAAAGCTGGTAGCAGGGAGGATTGTAGCCTCTGTTTGTATGGGTCTAAAATACTGCTGGAATTTGCTGTCCTCTCACTGGTGTTTCTCTGCCCTGCTAATTGATCCAAAGTGTATTGTAAATGTAAGAAATAAGTTGGCCAGAAGCTAAAAATTTGAGTGTTTTTACATACTGATTACATTTTATCAAACAGATGCTGAATGCTCATCTGTTGCCTTTAAGACCTGCTGGAGTTAGTAAGAGGAGCTGTAGTTGCCTCTGGGCAAGTAGTGCTGTTGGAGAAGCGTTCATGTGTCCCAAGCTTCAATTATTCTTACTCACTAGTCTTTGCAGCCGAAAGGTTTTGTCATTGCAGTGTGGGTGGGTGTTGGGTGCTGATTTCTGGGACTTACTTGGAGTATTTCTTTCGGGTTGAGTTGGTAAGTGGCTGAATGTTACCACCTCAAAACTTCATATAATTCTGCCTTTTTCATTTTCTTTCTAAATCGGTGTGTGCTTACATCTAGTTCTATGTCTATGATCTTGCGAAGTTGTACCGAGAAACAGGAGAATGGCTGTAATATGCTGCCTGAAGAATGGGTCTTAAAGGGGTCTTAGATTGCTCTTCCAGGATTTTCACCTGGAGTTGACAACTGTAGGCTTCTTTTAGTAACAAGAGCTGTGTAGTTCCTAACTCACTTAGCAGCCTTGGGCATTTGTCTTTTTTTCAGCCAACGAGTGCTGTCTCGAAAGTGGGGCATCTCCAGCTTGATAATGAGGGTTCGTTGTTTGGAATATGTGTTACCCTGTATTTGCTTTGCAGAGATGACACGAAGTGAAAACGTTGCCAGATCGCTTATTCTTGAGTTTGCTTCCAGCCACGGTCGCATCGCCCCTCTTTCGGGCGGGGGTCGCCAGTCGCCTCTCGGGCCGGGGAGCGGTGCGGCGGCAGCGGGATACCCCCATCCAGGGATTCAAGCGCGGTGGGGCGCGTAGCCCGTCCTCCTGTCGGAGCCCATGGGCCGGCGGTCGCCGCGGTGCGGGGCTGCGCAGGGACGCCCGGGGCGGAGGCGCCCCGGCGCGGGTGCCCGCGGAGAAGCCGGGCCGGCTCTGCGGGGCCCCGGGCGAGAGGAGGCGGCCGGGCGGTGTCCACCCCATACCGGGGCTACTCAGGTTCTCTGCTTCTCGCACCGGATCGCGGTTCCGTACCGTGCTCGGATGCGCGTACCGAGCCGTGAGGTGCCGTCGTGCCAAACCCCGAGAGGTACCAAGTGCTGCCGGTCTGTCACAGCCCGCCGGGGTGCCGCCGGCTCCGCAGCAGGTCGTGTAGCATCTGCTGGCGGGTTTGAACTCACTGTCTGCTTGTAGGGTTGTTGGAAAGCAACTGGCTCCTCGGGATTCCTTGCCTAATCAGAGGTGTTACCTCCTCCTCTTCCCCCAGTGTCTCTTGACATGATTTCATCCATCAGAGTTTCAGAGGAAAAAAAAAAACACCAACCAAAGCAGAACCCACCCAGTCTGAGAGCAGCCCACACCAGCCCCTCAGTTTTGCCGTGACTGCAGAGAAGAGCTGGATCGGGGCAAAGATGAAGGATGGGAGCAGGGCTGCACTGCGTGTCCTGAGGGATTTGGTGCGGGGCGAACCGAGAGGAATCCAGAGCGATGCACCAACAGGCATCCCCCGTATCCCGGCAGGGGATCAGTAAACCCCGCGATCGCGCGTGGGGATGCGAAGGCGCTTGACCCACGGGAAGGAAGTAGCCCTCAAGGTGCGTTTGCCACTGCTCGTCATTGTTGCTCCATGGGATTTCTTCTGCCCCACACAACTGACCTGATGTGGACCGAAGCGTTTCTAACATGAACTTTCTCCCTGGGATCTGGTGGTCTCTTCCGTTGGTCTTGGTCTGGGCGACCCCACCAGTCACCTCCTCATGGTGGTAAGCTGTGCAATTCCAGAAATTTTTATTTGCTCTTGGGGAAGGTGGGGTCGGATTAATTGTGAATTAAGGGAGGTGGGGGAAGCCTCTCCCTCTCAGTCTCGCAGAAGAGGCGCTCGCGGCTGCCAACTGCTCCGGTCCAGAAAGTCCGGCCTTAAAGCGAGCGAATTTAGACGGTCCCGGCACCTCCTTCCGCACCCCGTTCCCGCTCCCCGACCTCCTCCTCCGCATGAGCACAGCGCAACTGCGGGGGCTACCCGGGGCTTTTGGCAGCGGTGCAGGGAGACCCGGCCTGGCGGGGGCAGCGGGCACCGCCCGGCCGGCGCTGCCCGGGGCGGCGGGGCCGCGGAGGGAGCGGGAGGAGGGCAGGGAGGCGGGTGGGGAATACGCCCGAGGGGCGCGGGCGAAGCGCTGCTCCTGGCAGCCGGCCCTCTGCGTCCCGGCGGTGCTGGGAATTGGCTACAGCAGCGCTATATTTTAATAATAATTTTTTTCCCCTTCTTCCTCGCCCTCCTCCGCCCCTCCCTCCTTCACAGTTTCTCCTCGCTGAACTGCGAACTGCGAGGGCAGAGGGCTGAGAGCCCTGCGGTCAGCGCAGGGCCGGCTTCAAGTGATAGTTGATGTCGGCATGGGGCGTCTCAGGCAGCTCGCTGCAAAACGGGTTAGAATGGAAACATAAACCTGCCCCTCAAACTGGGGATCCCAGACAAGTCCAGGCTGGAAAGTCTTGGTGTAGGAGAGGGGTTAAACCCCTTCTTGTAATCCTGGAGAGCATATTTAACCTTGACACTGGCTGACGCACGATCAAAGCCTGATTTATCAGACTGAGCATGTTTCCATAAAATGACTATCTGTGTCCTTAGCCGTATAAATGTTATTTATTGCAATGGCTTTTTGTCATGGTGTCTTCTAAATACCACTTAACCATATATTTTTTGGAAGTCACGGCTTTAACGATTTTATGATCGTATAAAATAATGAAAATACAAGAAATGGACATTTTCTTCTGTTTGATCCCTTCAAAAGACACCTATAGAAGTTTGGGTTTTATGAAAGGTACCTTTCGAAACGTTTCAGGACTAATAGAGACCATCTGGATACAGATGATGTAATTTAATTTTTGTCAAGGTTTTGTTTTTTTTTTTTTAAAGTACTGCACTGAGCTGCAAGAGCGGGGTTCTCCTGCATGCTTCACGTTATTAAAAGAACACAGTGGGTCGATGACTAATTGTAAAGGATTTCCACCAAAAAGGCAGAGGGAGCTGCAGCTCCGAACCCGCCAGAGGAAGGCTCCGGGGCGCTGAGGACCCTCCTTCCCCCGGAGTCGGTGCCCGGGGGTCAGCGCGGGCCCCTGATGCTGCCCTGCCCCTTCCCTCCCTCAGGTACATGGGCGCCGTGGGCTCGTCGCGGGTGATGTGCGACAACGTGCCGGGCCTGGTGAGCCGGCAGCGGCAGCTGTGCCGGCGGCACCCCGAGGCGATGCTCTCCATCGGCCGCGGCGTGGCCGCCTGGACGGCCGAGTGCCAGCACCAGTTCCGCCGGCATCGCTGGGACTGCAACGCCCTGGAGCGGGGGCAGCGCCTCCTCGGCCGCGTCCTGCTGCGCAGTGAGTCCCGCGGGCCGCGCCGGGGGGCGGGAGGGGCTTCCCGCGGGCTTGGGTGGGGCGTGCAGCCTCCGCGTCTACGGGACGAGGGTAAAGGGGGGTTTAGAGAGTCGGCGTGAGGGCACAAGTGTCCCTCACAAGGGTAACAGGGGCTGTTTTGGGGCTTGCACCCCCTGGGCAGTGTGCGGGAACGATGAGAAGCTGTGGCCATCCTCCTGTATCCTTGGTCTTAGCAAAGGTGAAGCTTGGTTTTACATTTCAAGAGGAAGAGAATAGCAAACGCAAAGTTATTTTAGGGTCTTAGTTATTTTAGGGACAGCGGAACAGCATATATGATAACGCAAAGGGCTGTATTGCTTAAAAACCTGTATCAAATCAGGGAGACGATGTGGGGTTTTGGCATATTAGGATCTGGTTCTGCAGTTCCTGACTTTCCTCTTTTTTGGTGCATAATGGATATCAAACCCATAAATTAAGGCCTACAGGGAAATTGAGGCATCAGAATGTGGCCAGCAAGACAGAAGACTTTCCATCACAGCCCAGCCTCAGGATACCAGTACTCCAGATGCTGAAAGGGGCAGCTCACGTGCAAACAGGAGCCCGGTGCGTTGGGATGGCAGAGGACAATCCCTCCTGCAGGCTGATTCCCGCTGGAGCATTTTGCCGGGAAAGCACAGCAATAGGGTGCAGTCCCTCCAGGACTGTGCTGTCTGCGCAGTGTGGGATCTGTGCCCGTGCCGGGGCAGCACTGCCCTCCAGGCACTTCGACATTTCAGGTCAGGCTCCGAGGGAGAGAGTGGCCAGGCACACACATCTGATAGAGGTGAGCCAGGCTTGTGCAGACCCCAAGTAATTGAGGACTACATTATGCTTCCCACCCTGAGGGAAGATGGTTAAGCAGGGTGATGTTCTCATCTAAAGGTCGGACTAAGGCAACTAGCCAGTCTTCAAATCTCAGATCTGGCCCTTTTAACTCAAAGAAATGGCTGGGATCTGTTACTGTGTCGGAATGTCCTTTCCCGAGTGATAAACGTGCTGAGATTCTTGGTAACTGCAGCTCTTTCCACCAAGTGCCACACCCTGCGCACATGCCCTTGGTGCACAGCCCGTGGGGCTGACCCTGCCCTGGCACTCATGTCCCTGGAATGTCCCCGGCATCATGCTAAGCTGTGAGCAGCGTGGCGCCTGCAAGGAGGGGAGTAGGAAAGTACCCTGGGGCCACTGCCCCACTGGTGGGGATGGAGACAAGGATGGCAGACACTGGGCACGCTGACTCAAGCAGAGGGATTTTCATTCCGTGCTAGGTTCTGCTGCTGGTAAGAGGTTGGTTCCTGTGACCAGCTTCATGTTTCCTTAGCAATTATTTGTGAGTAACCGGTAACGTCACCCATAGGCTGAAGTTTTCAGTGAGGTTTGTCTGATATCCAGGAAAACATGTCTGGCAGAACATAGCCTAATAATGGTGATGCTATTTAATATAAAAAGTAAAAATGCAGTTTTTCCAAAAGTGAAGTTTTCACTGTTGGCTCGTGTGCGAGAATGACAGCATCAGGCTTTTGAGCTCTACACTGAGCCTGATCAGTCTGGGATTGCCATGGAAATGTAGCTTGATGGTGCTCTAATAAAATTGATTAGTTCAATAAACTCAAATAAAACATTTATCTTCCATCGATATCAAGTGTTTCTTTTTAATTAACACTTCATAAACTTTTGATATTCCTGAGAAAACTTATTCAGAAATAAGTCTTCAAACGAGTGTGATTTGTAACAAACCATGGTAACTTCTCCCTGATTTTGAAAGCAGTGTAGGGAAGGCATGTTTTGCTCAGTCCTTTTGTAAGCTTTTAGTTGCCATTTGCAAAAGGCTTGCACAGCACATGGAAGTTCGGGGCCCATTCGTAAGTGAAGCATATTGGTGCTACTGGGATTGAAACACTAAATAATAAGTTATATGGTGTAATTCTGCCTCTACAAAAAAAAAAAATCACAATGAACATTTGTCTTTGGGGTCCTGTTTTACCGTGCTAACATTACTTGAGGCTTATGAGTCTTGCAAAGACATCTCTCTCACTGCAAGTTGTCTTAGATCCTGCACAAAAGTCTACTTATCACTCTTTCTATGCTAAAAACTTTAAAAGTAGGAAAATATTCCGTTGCCAATAAGTAGATTTGTGGCAGTGTAATGTAGCTCTGTATTGTAAACTGCTACATCTTAAAGTACAAGCAATTATCGCATTGAAATATGTACCTAGTAGCCTATGAGTAGGCGTAGTCTAGAAATTCAGATTATCTCTGGTATAATAAAGTATCTTGATTAGGAGATGGGAAAGCTGCCAGAGCAGCTGGCATGAAGAAGTCACAGCTGCCAGACCAAATCCTGCCTCAAGCATGACACAAGTGGTGCCATTGATTTAATGGAACTTACTTGTGTGAATTACGGTTACGGGTTTGATTCTAGGCAGAAGACCTAATATTAACTTATTTTTCAGAAAATAACACCCAAGTTTTCTCCCTAGCACATTTTAGGCAGGAAAGTCTGTTCCAAGAGCTTCAGGAGAGGAAAGTCTAGTTTCAAGAGTTACTTGCAGTATTTTGCGATGTGCATGTTGTTTTAGTGTCCCTATTTAATAATTTCTTAAACTTATCTCTCAAATAGCACTTCATATATTCTTTTAAATTCATGAAACATGATAGGAATACCAGCTGTCCTATTCACATATCTGTATAGAACAACTGATCCATGAAAGTATATTAATCAGTATCAGAAGCAAATGTTTAATGTTTTCCAGCTCCAACACTATATTGATGAGCTTTTACCAGGGAGGGGTCCAAGTTTAAGCCATGACTAATTCTGGCTCCAGGGAATGTGCATTTGTGTGATTTCAGCCTTGTTTATCTTTTGCTCTGCAAAGAAGTCCAGGCTAACTGTCTGGGTATAGGAAAGCCACTCAAACTAGCTACCCCAATGATATTTAAAGTGACTTTTTTTTGTTTCAGGTAGTCGAGAATCTGCTTTTGTACATGCCATCTCCTCTGCTGGAGTTGTTTTTGCCATCACTAGGGCATGTAGCCAAGGGGAGCTGAAATCCTGCTCCTGTGATCCCAAGAAGAAAGGCTCTGCCAAGGACAGCAAGGGCCATTTTGACTGGGGTGGCTGCAGTGATAACATTGACTATGGCATTAAGTTTGCCAGAGCCTTTGTGGACGCCAAAGAACGGAAAGGAAAAGATGCCAGGGCACTGATGAACCTTCACAACAACAGAGCTGGAAGGAAGGTGGGTATCCCTCCAATAGATGCCTAGAGATGTTCTTGGACAACTCTCTTGTGTCTGGGGCAGTTAATGGTTGGCCTTTGCTGTCTGGTCTCAGCAGTTAGGAAGAAATACAGGAAGAGCAGGAGCCTGAGCTGTTGTTTCTACCTCCCTTGGAGGTTCATGTGGCAGAGATCTCCAAACAGACTGAATTCAACTGCCTGACAGTATTCCTGTTGGAGTCAGTTCAGTCGCTCCTTGTGTGGGAAGTCAAGCAGGAGTCTAAGCGGCAGGATCCGTTTGGATGGTTTTGTTTTGAGCCTAATTCTTATATAAGCAGGAGATTTATTTTTGGTTGATACAGAATACAAGTTCCTAAGAGAGGCTGAAGATCACACTGAAGAACAGGCTTGACAAAGAGCAAATTCAAAATAACGCTCAAGAAAAAACTCCATTCTGTCCATTTCTGTATATATATGGTAAACTTAATGACAAAGTGAGTAGAGATAAAACGTAATTACTTCACCTTTTGAGAAGATAAATTCAAAATACATGTCCCTCCAAAAGGCAATGGCCTTGGAGCATGACCTGCTCTAAACAAACCCCTTTTCTAAACATTATATGAAAATACTATTCCTGAATTTCAACTAAAAGAGTCTTTACTTTCACATCGTAGGTGAGTAGAAGGAGTAGTTGCCAGGTGTATTGCCCACCTCTGGTGCAAGGCCTGAGGAATATGTCCACTAATATTTTGTGGTGGTAGCTATAAAAAGTGAGAATAGTGCATGAAATGGGAATATGCTGTTTCATTATTTAAAACATGTTAAATATTTGCTGCTCCCACAACATCTGAAATAATACAGAAAAAATATTTTATTGTGCTAGACCAAGCACTTCTGGAATTACTTGTAGAGACTTTTTGTTTCTTATCTTTGGTTTTCCTTAATGTATATTTAGTAGGAAGTAAATTGTTTGTATTCTGATCTTTTTGTGTACTGCAAGTAGATGATTTTCCTGATAGATTTTTGTTCTTCAGCATCTTTCCTGTTTATTGCCAGCAGGTGTACTTAATGGGTAATGTAGGCAGATGAGGCTATTCAGATCAGTGATAGGCACATGCAGTACTTGTGGCTATGTTTCTTTTACTGTCCAAAAGAGGCTGAAGTCTACAACATAAACAAAGGTTTTTTAGGGGCAGATAAGTTCCATGATGGGAGGAACTTTCTGTAATATTTGAGCATATTATTATTATTCATTTTTTAAAAATACCTCTGCCAAATACTAAGGCAGTACTGGTAAGCAAATAGATTTTTTAGAAAAAGATCAAGAGATATTAATAAATATATTCAATTAAAAATAATGAATACGTTCTCACATGCTCTAGGATCTGCTTTATGCACAGGGTTGCTGTTTTGTATCCACAGTGCAGTAGTGTAGGTTTAGCTTTGCAGGGATCTCACTACCTCAGCTGCCCACAAGCCTGGCATTCTGACCTGGGTAAGACCACATGTGCCCTTGGTTTTTTCTTGCCCTCAAATGGGGTGTTGATAGATTTCTTTTAAAACTAGACTATTCTAACTGTGTTAATTAAAAATTAATAGAATAAATATTTATAATATTCCCATATGAATCATAGAACATAATATGCTGTGTATCAGTATAGGAACATCACTGATATAAAAAAGAGACCTGCAATCCTATGTCCTTCTTCCACTATTCCAGCAAGTTGTTTTAAACATACAAGTAGTTAAATTGAGTTCTGCTCAGATGATTAAAACCAAGCATCTGCTTAAATCCCAGATTTGTGATATGGCAATGAAGTAGGGCTGTGGAAATGCCAGTGAGTTCTTTGAAGTAGTCATATTATTTGTAAGTTGGAAAGAAAATTAAAAGTCCTTTGGTTTTATAATACATTCTCACTTTATTAATAAGTGCTTGACTGAAAAATGCTGCCCCACTGTGCATCAATCTCACATCTAATCATGGAGCTTTCCTCCCTCTTACCTTCCTCCCATGATGACATTCCTCTTGTACAAACTCTAAAAAGTTCATATTTCATGAACCCTTAAGGCATAATATTTGTAGATCAAATATCCATATCTACATAATTAGGAATGAATTATTTATTGTCTATGAAGCCATCTGTTGTTCTCCAACATCATACAGATAGCTTAAATGTCTGAGATGAAGCTGATATGGCTTTAATTCAAGCCAGATGTTAAATTAATGATAAGGATGATCTCTACAATGCAAACTAAAGAAGGTCTTATTCTAATATGTTTGTTAAAAGGTGTATAAGGATTTTAAATATACTGTATTTTAAAATTCTGCATAGATCTGATGCCTAGCACAGGTACAATGCCTTACTTAGTCTTTTTTTAACCATTTAAATATGAAATGCCTTTGAATTTCTGGGCAATATTTGAAACACTGTTCAGGGCGAAGGGCAACTTCATGAAGATGAGCTAGAGAGGGTCAGAGGGTCAGCCCGGTGATCCTGCAGCTGGAACAATGGGGGAAGGGGGCTCCTTTGCCTCCTAAGGGGCTGAATGATTCTGGCCGTTTCTGATCATTTCCTCCTGTCCAGTCTGTGTCCTAGCACTATAGACCACATCGATCCTTGGGATGACTGACAGAGCAGGAAGGTAAGCCCACCAGCAGGAGGATTGTGTGTACTGTGAGTCAAACAACCAGAGCAGACCAGCCACAAGGGAATGACTTGATGCTACCAGTGGGTGTCACTACAGACCGTAATTTGAAGGCCCATCGCAGGCCTGGCACTACAGGATGGATGGAAAAGGGCTGAGAAGCAATTAATTATGGTTTTACATGTGTATATTTTACTGCATTTCTAAACAGGCCGTGAAGCGGTTTTTGAAACAGGAGTGCAAATGTCACGGTGTGAGTGGGTCGTGCACTCTAAGGACCTGCTGGCTGGCCATGGCAGACTTTAGGAAAACAGGAGATTATCTGTGGAAGAAATACAATGGAGCAATTCAGGTGGTCATGAATCAAGATGGCACGGGTTTCACTGTGGCTAATAAGAAATTTAAGAAGCCAACTAAGAATGACCTGGTATATTTTGAAAGCTCTCCAGACTACTGTATCCGGGACAGGGATGTAGGTAAGCCTCTATCATTACACATGAACGGTTTTATTTAAGACATTTGTACTTCAAAGGTCAAAACTTATAATTTTATTGAGTGTGTGTGTAGATAGATAGATAGATATAAAAATACGAATCCATGCATGTAACCAGCAGGAAACATGAAAGAAGATGTTTTGGAAGGACTCAGTGCAAGAGCAATAGTTCCTCGATGTCTCTAGGTGTACAACAGCCAGTTGTTCTAATATAATTCAGCAGTTTCAGCCAGATGCTATGGAGCCCTGGAGATGCTGTAAGGCAAAGCTGCTTTCAGTAAAAGTTTGAGTTGTGCTCTGGAGTCAGGTCCATACTGGGCACAGTCACACTCACTCTTGTGTCACTCCAGAGGTGCCCCAAGTCCCGTGATGTCCCTGTGATGCCACCTCCTGTTGCATTGCTTCCCTTCCATGTTGTTGTGCTACCACCGCAGTGCTCTCCTTTATCTGCATGTTCCCCCAGCTCACTGCGACTGTGGACCCCAGCTGTAGACACACCTGTCCCAGTCTAATGTGGGAGGTACAGCTTGTGACAATCCAACCCTGCTTGCACCAGTCAAGGCAGCTGTGGGTGACGTGGGGTGAGGCAGCTGGAGGACGTGCAGATGGGTGAAAGAGTAGAGGTCAGTGGGACACAGCACACCGTGCTGAGTGACACAGCTGTTTATTCCTCTTCACAAGGCAGTGTTGGCTCTGTCCATGACAACTATCACATTTGCTGAAGAGTTGGGCCAGCCCCTGTGGGAAGAGATAAAGTATTGGTGCTGCTATTCACACTGGATTTTCCTGCTTCAGAGATTCAATAGAGACACACTTGAAAGTATTACAGAATTCAAGGGATTGCCAAGCACCAGGAATCTGGCTAATGGTTCTTGACCCATGTATAGTATTTCCTGGTGTGGTAATTAAAAACTAGCAACTAGAAAACCAGAAATTTGGAAAAGAGATCAGACTGAGTAATGTATGAGAGAAGTTGTGGAACTAATTAATAGGCTGTATAATGGACCAGATTGCACCCAATATGACAGATTTGTAAGTATCTGGATAGCAACGCAGCTCAACACTTTTTGGCACTGCTGCATATTTACAATCCAAGTTTGCTTGGAATAAACATTGCAAAACAGCGGTACTTAAATAAAAACAATATGTGAATTCCTGGTCATGTACTATTGACTTCAATGAACCCAGAATTTCATCCAGTACAATTACATTGTACAGTGTTTCTGGTTACTTTAGTCGTCAACACAGTTTTAAATGTTATTTATTATTTTGGCAGGTGATGTTTATTACCTGCATGAGCACATACTGTTCCTTGAATAGTGGCCGATACTGTAAAGTCTAATGGTTTAATCCAAGTGAATAAATGGGCATGTTGTGGCATCATGTAGAGATTTACTTTGCAGGCTAGGATTTTTTCAAAACATTTATCTCTTGAGGTTGCCTTATTCATTGTCAAACCCATGATTTCTTTTTGTCTGGAAGGAGAACCTGTACACTACCCAATTCTATGTCAAAAAGCCATTTAATTGTCTCTTTGTACTAAGCCTCATCTCATATGTCAGTCTTGTTATTGTGGAGGAGAGTGGGCATTTTTCACCACAGTGTATTATTTGCATTTGCCAGACACTGACAAGCCTGCCCAGAGATGGCAAAGTCTGACATGTGCTTTGGCTCAGCTCAAGACAGGGCTGCAGCTGAGGTGGTGTTTTTTTGCTGCCCAGAATTCAGAGAATGTGGCTGTTTGGAAGAGCATGTTTTTAGCAAACTGCAGTAAACCTTTGATGGGATATGGAATGCCTGCTGCTTGCATGGAGCAAAGAAAGAACCACAAGAAAAAAAACCAAACCAAAAGAAAAAAAAAACAAACCAGAAAACAAAAACCCCACCTGATCTGGCTTTAAGAGAGACGATTTTGGCAGCTGAACAACATTTTTTTCATTTTTTTGGTTTGCCCTGTTGAGCATTGCAGAATGCCAGCCCTGTTAGATGACTGCAAATGAAATGAGATTATGGAAGTCTGAGTTTGGAAATAGGTGGGGAGCATCTCAATGTCAGCTGAATCTAATACCACAGTGTTTCAGTATGTCCTTAAATACAGTTCTGCCTTTCAATCTCCAGGGAATTCAAGCAATTTAGTGCCTCAGGAAAAATAAATTATCTGGAGATTGGTTAATATTGGGGCTGAATGAAGGATTCACAGAACAAACCTTATGAAGCATCATGACTTGACCCGGAGACAACTTCACAAACTGTAAAGTGTCCAAGCCAGTGTCCTCTGTGGCTTGCTTGTGCTAACATATAGGAACCGGTGAGTTAAAGGTGCTCAAGAGTTCTGCCATTACCCCCCAAAAAAGCAGATACCTTCTCTTCCCCCACTGGAGCTTCCGCTCTGGGCCTGGCAGCCTGTCTGTGGGGGCAACTGGACATACATACAAGGAATACTCCAAAATGTGGTTTGTTTGTTTGTTTAGTTTTTTTTTTCCTCTAGAAGGAAAAGAGGAGTAATTTATTTCAGGGGAGATATAATATGGGAAATCACTAATAGTAGCTCAATAGCAAGAGAATGTAATAACCTGACCACCTCTTTCCTAGCTTTAAGATTTCATGAAGAACTAAAGCAAGATTTTCAGAAGTGTTCAGAATTCATTTAACCCTGCACACATAACTCTGCTGAAATAATTTTTACTCACAATTTTATACCCAAAATTTGATAGAAACAGAGATAGAACATCCCAGAGATGTTTTAAAAATCACGTGAACATACAAATTTTGCCATGCTTTGCATCATCTTCCTTATATCATCATAAATTTCCAGCTCCCAAACCCAATACAGGCACACCCAGGACTACACAGGGAGAGACCTGTTAGGAGTGATAGAGCTGTGACAGGGACTAAAGCGACAGCTGTGCAAGTGGCAGTCCTGCTGTCGCATGTACTACCTTACCTTGAATGTGCTACTCCACCTCCAAAATGTTCTAAAAACCCTTCTTGCTTGTCTGCTTTTAAGGTTCTATTTTAAGCATTTTAAGTTTTAAAAAGTTGCTAATTGTCCATCCATGCAGGCTAGGTTGGTTGAAAGCTATTGTAAGTTTATCATGTTTGGGATATACCAATGGACACACTGAGACTGCTTTAGGGATAAGCACACCAGCAGCCTGCTGGCTGAGCCTTTGTTAGAGCCTGCTGTTCACTGACACTGTTAAAGCAGTGTAACATCTCCCTGAAAAAGAAAATGTTTAGTAACAGGTTTATTAAAAATTCATTGGTACAGAGCAACCAAAAATTTCTAGGCAGCGCTTGAGAGACTGGGCATGTCTACATGCAGATGACCTCGAGCTGCTGCAGCAGTCCCTCGGAACCTGCTGCAATTCCATGTGCCACATGCTTCAAGTCATCCATAGCTTTTTCCCGACACTCGCACGGTCCCAGTCTGGGCACTGTCAAAGCCAGTGCTGCTACCTCCGCCTGTGCGTGGGGTCACATTCCTGGATTGCAGGGCCTGTCTCCCCAGCAGGCAGATAGGGGTGTGACTGTGTTTGAGGACCCTCCAGTGCTGGTCTCCTTGTGCAAAGCACTGTGGAGAGGCATGTGGAGTGCTACCTGCAGCCCTCTGGAGCTTTGTGCTGGGTGCCAAATCACCTGCCCAGGGTGACCTGCTTTGGGTACTTCACAGGATTGTTTTTGTGCTAATTCTTTTCCCCTTGCTGCCCCACATAAGCCATTTGCTGCATTTTTGAGAGGAATGAGGCCAAGTCCAGAGTGTAGCCTGGAATTTAAAGTGTAATCTGCAAGTCCTGGTGTTCTGCAAGATGTGTTAGTGCTTGAGGTACGTAAGTCATGGAGGGAAACCAATCATGATCTATGTCAAACACTTCTCGCTGAGGTTGGCCGCATACAGGCAGTCCCTGTGTGACTTCTTGGCCCGCATCTCCCAATTTGCACATCGCAAACATGTTGGGTGCAGTCCCAGCCCCAGGCAGGCTGCTGGGGGTGCTTGCAATGCCTTTCTATCAGGGCAGCTCTCCTCCAAGCACCACCTGGCAGTAGAGCAGCACCATCACCCCAAGAGCCTCTGGGAGCTGCGGGCTTAGGAACGCTCTCAGTGGCTACGGGAATTAGAACGAGACACGTTTACTTGAAACTGGATCCGGATAAGCTGTTTTTATCAATATATTGTTGTCTCTTCAGTGCTGGCCTGGGAAACTCCAGCCCCTCCAGATAAATCTGCCTCCGATGTGTACTGCCTGATCTCTCCAGCCCTTCTGTACTGGGTGTTATACACAAGATACCATAGTTTCAGAGCTACTTTACTGTGAATATTTCCTTTATTTATTTTTTCCCCAAAAACACTTGTGAGGAAACTATCGTTGGGAATCTCACTGGTTTTGCACCTTTTTTTTGTGCACGCGCGGGTGTGTGTGTGTGTGTGAAAGTCTAACAATGGATGTTATTGCTTGACTCGATTTTAATCACTAGAAGTAGAAGGAAAAAGCTCTCATTATAAACTAAGAAATACATTTTAGGGCTCTAAGAATGGAAAAAAGTATTTTTCAACATAACACATGTTGACTTCCAAAAAGAACTGCACAAACCAAGAAGAAAGGGCCTGATGTACAGGCTGTGAAGTAGGCAGTATGAAAAGCTGTGGATGTTTTGGCAGGTAAAATGTGTGTAGGCATGGCAATTCCAACATTTGAAATGAAAACAAAGAGGTTGTACAAAAACTTTTTACAAGTTAGAACCTACTCCTTGTAAGTGCTGAGGAGGTGCATTGCAGGTAATAGGCAGAAAACCCTGCCTTATTTTGTGCAGTGTCTTCTGCTGCCTTCATCGCTCAGGGTCCTGCTAAGGAGCGCAGTAACTTGTCTGGCTCCTCACTGGTGGTTATTGTTAATTTTCTTCCTCACTAGAGAAGCTGCAGATATTCTGAAGATGCTGTTTAAACTTTAAAAAGAAGTTGGTTTTGCTCAAAAACTAGGCCTTTACATGAGCTTGTTTTCACTTTTGTCACAATCTGTGGATAATTTAGTCCCTTGTCCTAGTGGTGTAGTAAATGTTGATGTTCTGTGGTCAGGATCAGATGATTCCAGTTTCTGACTGTCTGTTGGTGGCTGAAATAATTTTGAAGTTGGTGGCAAAACTCCTGTTGAAAGCAGTGGGTGCATCATGCTTAGGTTGTCCTTTAATGCTGTGTGACTTCCTCTTACATCTGGAAATAAGAACATTGGACTTGGAAACTAACTTGGGCCTCAGCAGAGGAATGCAGTCAAACCTTTCTGGGCAGCTCCTGATGGATATGGGGAACATGGGGTCTTCCTTCAACTGCAGCAGCCAAATGGCATGGCCCCACTCTGCTCCTGGTTGGGAGGTGTGCTGAGGTGGAGGGTGGCTTTGCTTTTCCTCCACTGGTGTGAATTCCTGATGCAGGACGTTAATCACGTGGGTCACAAGCTTGGCCTTTGTACTGTTTTTTTGGTCTGAACAGAGAGCAGGACAAGTGCCTTTAAAAGTTGTTCACATAATCAATTAGTTTGGAAAAGACCTCTGAGATCATCAAATCCAACCTTTGAGTGAACACCACCATGTCAACTAGACTGTGCACTAGGTGCCACACCAAGTCTTTCCTTAAACATCTCCAGGACCAGGAGGCGGTGGACCCCCTCCCTGGGAAATCCATTCCGATGTCTAATAACACTTTCTGTGAATTTGTTTGTATTTTGCACAGTCTGGGATGTGATGCATATTGCTGTGGGCTGAGACAAACAGCAGAACTTACATTCAGGTGTCCCAGCAGTTTGCTCAGCATCATGGATGGTGGAGAGTGTGATGGCTGGGAAGCAGGATCTGGCTTTTTTCTGCCACAGGCTTCCTGTGAGACCACAGGTGCATCATGTAGCTCTGCATCCTCCTGACTCCTCAGTCTTGCCTAGACTGGGGGCCACTGGAAGTCTCTCTTCCCCCATCATGGAGTGATTCCTGGAAAAAAGATCTGGGACAGGCCTCTTGGCATCACTGTTATGCCTGTTATGCCGGTTGCCCTGGTGCAGCTGGCTTTGCAGGGAGAGCTGCATGGCTGAGGGCTTGCTGGGAGTAGTGTGTGCCGATGTGGGTCACTGCTGGGGGCACCTCTCCTCCCTGGGCCTTCCTGCAGGGGATCCAGGTGCTGGCACTGGCTGTAGGGACAGTAGGCCAGGAGCAGGAGTAACTGCTGTTTTCCTGGTGCAGGGTGTGCCTGATGCACCACATCCCTGGTTGTTGTATCCGACCGAGATGCTCCCCCAAATATCAGAGGCTTACTTTAAAGCACTGTTCAGCTGTGTCCCTAAGGATGTTATGCAGAGCATTGGTCCACAGGCAGCAGCACGAATGTTCTCAGACCCCAAGGAAATTCAGGATTTATCAGGCTGCAGGTGCAGGAGCCTGTTTCTGTCTTCATTCAGTGTTTTCTCCTCCCTCTGAGTTCCCTCTGGGGTGGCTCAGCACGTCTCTGCCTGGCCGGCGCAGCAGCACCTTTGCAGCTCAGGACCCCTGAGCCAGGGCTGGGGGCTCAGCCGTGGGCAGCAGCCGGCGAGTGGCTCCCGGAGGGGCGGCCACGGGCACCTGCTGAGCCCAGGGGCCGGCAGCCATGCAACACCTCCTGCTCCGCCTGCAGCGGGCCTGAGCCAGCCATTCCATAGTGAAGCGTTCCAGGTGTGTACTTCTACCCAATGAATATTTAAATACTTAAATAAATACAGGCATCTAGGCCATGGGAGGGAAGCTGAGATATGTTCTAGAGGCTGAAGCGCTTCTCCAGGACAGCAGTTAAAGCCTGCGCTAAATTTGATGCAAAAAGAGGAGAATTTGCACCCCCATGGCTGGATTGTGTGTTGTTCCCATGAAAAAAACACAGTTTGAGAAGGCCACTTTGCTCCAGTCCCCGAGACCCCTCATTGCATTAGTGGCTTGGGGTCAGCCCCCATATAACATGAAGTCTCCCTGATGCTGGGGGGGCAGCAGGGGGTGGAGGGACAGTGAAGACTTGTATGTTACAAACTGCTTTGAGACAGCAGCATCAGTGCGTACAACCATAAATACACCATAGGGGGAAAAAAAGAAAATTGGAATTTATTCAGCTTAAATTATTAATGATTACAATTTAACTGCCGTTTACATTTTTAT
The DNA here is from genome assembly GCA_013398015.1 of Oreocharis arfaki. Lineage (NCBI taxonomy): Eukaryota > Metazoa > Chordata > Aves > Passeriformes > Paramythiidae > Oreocharis > Oreocharis arfaki. The sequence goes on from VZRR01005479.1 coordinate 58,690, forward strand.
TAATTAAGATTCGTTTGCTATCCTAGCTCACGCAAATTTTAATTAATGTTTGCATGTATTTGTTTTCCTTTGGAAGGTAAATTGTTCATGTTCAGTGTGCACCTGCGAATACACTTTGTAAAATATTTCCAGTTAATTTATTGACCACGGCCATTACTTAGGGAATATCATCTTGCCCAAGAAAAGAATAGAGTTGTAATCAGGTCTATGGAAAATGTCAGAAGAATGTTAATTTTGTGGATATATCTGCATTTGATTCGTAATAGCAATACATAGGAAATTAGGTGAGGCAATTGATTTTTATGAGGTTTTCAGATTGGTGGTAATAAGCTGTCAGCAGCTGTGGTAATGATCCTAAAATGTACCCTAAAATCAATTTGTGTTAGATGAAGAGTGGCTCCTATACGGTACAGTCACTGTTCAGGCCAAGACATGCATTACAGAGCCATTTTGTACCATGTGGATATAGGCACAAAAAGTGGATTTCAGCCACTCCTCCTGAGTGTTTCAAAAACATGGCAAGGTGTGGTATGGTTCCTTTCCCCCTTTCTGTCCCACAGCAGGCTATAATTTTGTTTCTTCTAATCTCATCATGAAAGGGGTGAAGAACCCTTGGTGTTACCCCACGGAGATGAGAGGCACACAGAGCAGCAACTCTTCAGCTGCCACCTGAACTGGTGGAATGGGGCCCGTGGGTGGACACAGCAATGATGCCAAATGACTGGGGTGCTTCTGCACTCATTTCTTCAAGACTTTAATCACTGGCAGCACAGTAACTTTACCTGCTGTGTCCCTTGCAGCCACCAAATTTCATGGTCTCCTCTTTCCCAGCCCTCTCCTGCCCACCCAGGGCTCCCCAGCAAAGCCCAAGAGATCCCAAGCACCATGAAGATGGTCCACTTGGGCATCCCATTTCAGACAGTTCTGGGGGACTGGGTGCAAGAAGGCGCTGTACAGCTACTCAGGAAGGGTGTCTGCTCTCTGGAGGAAAGCTAAGGGAAGATGAAGTAAAGCATGATGATATTAACAGAATCAGGCAGAGCCTTGAAGTATTTTATCCATTTTATTCCTTCTCATCTCCAGACCTGATTGCTAGGGGAAATAAGAGAGCAATTTTACCTTATTATAGGCACTTTTCTGGCTTGATATTGAATCCTGGGTGATGTGATGTTGAAGGATCAAATACATTGCAAATTATGTCTCCTATGCCTATTTTCATATGCTTGCAGTCTTTTCTTAAAATCTGCCTCCTGACCTTTGCTGCGTTCCCTTTGCAGGGTCCCTTGGGACAGCTGGTCGGGTGTGTAACCAAACCTCCCGTGGCATGGACAGCTGTGAAGTGATGTGCTGCGGGAGAGGCTACGACACCTCCCGCGTCAGCAGGATGACAAAATGCGAGTGCAAATTCCACTGGTGCTGTGCTGTGCGCTGCCAGGACTGCCTGGAAGTGGTGGACATTCACACCTGCAAAGCGCCAAAGAGCGCTGGCTGGATTTCCCGGACATGATGCACAGGCTACTGATGCTGAGGACCACAGCCTTTGTCCATCCTGGTCCATGCAGGGAATGCATCAGAGGTCTTTTTTACTTTTATGCCTGTTTTGCCTTTGTTGTTCAGCACGGAAGCTGCTGATCAGTTGGTACAAACCCTGCAGCATTTACTTTGCATTTCTGCATGACAGTGTTGCTGCAGAGTTGTCTGTGTATAAACTCATGCAGCTCTGGAAGGATGTACTTATGCCAAGACTCTTCCAACCACCATGTAACTCTCCTCCAGAATCCTTGTGGCAATTCACTCCTGCCATCAGGAACACAAGAAGATACAAAATGTGGCACTTTTACAAGATCACCACCACCAACTGCATGGGCTGGGCTTGCTCAAGCATCATCTGAAGGATCTTGGGCAGGTCACAGTTGAGCCCTGGATGCAGAATGCCTCGGGAGTTTGAGCACTGGTTGGTGATTTCTCCATGAAAGAAAATTTGGGGCCAGATTGGTGAAAAGCTTTACTGGAAGAGTGTTTGTTCATACCTGGTGGACTAGAGTTTCCAGTAAGGTAGCCACCTGAGGGCCACCCTGGCCACCATTAGCACACTGTGGCTTCCTGTGGGGCACGAATTGGCCTGTGGCCTAAAACAAAGGAAATTGCAGGAGATTTATTCAGCCATAACACTTTGATGAACTATTAAAGAGTCAAAGCAAATGTCTTAGTTTTATGTTTGTGAAAACTTGCCTGAAAAGCTTTTGAAAAGTAATTAATATTAACTGCTGAGGATCTTTTTTTCTGACCTGAAGAACTGAAGAGAATGCTTTTTCAGCCTAGTGAAAGCTGGGTACAGGACACTCAACTACCTAAGGATAAGGTCTTCTCTTTTTCACATACACAGTAGTGGAAAAATGTTTGCAAACAGTGATGGAGAAGGAAATGCCTTGCCTCAGTAATTACTTGGATTCTAAAGAAGTTATCAGCTTCTATGTTCTTTTAAAGTTAATAAATCTATTAAATGTGCTCAAAATTATATTTTCCACTCAGATGGGGACTTCTAAATTTGATTTTTTCTGCATACTTTCTGCAAAAACCCATGCCTGTGATTTGGAGTGTATTGGCCTGTGATGGAGGCAGTTACAGGTTGTGCCAGGTCCATGTGCTGGGCTGGGATCAGCACAAAACAAGAAGTTGCTGTAAAGATGTGCAGGCTTATGAGGCCTAGAAGCTGCAGCCTTGGTGGAGAGGAGCTGGGTCAGAGAGAAACCAGCTGCTTCTCCTCAGGGCAGAGATCAGCCACACGAACCAAGAGAAAAATTAGTTCTGTGCCAATAAGTATAGTAAGGCTCTGAAAAAGCACCCATGAACAGTAGAGACATGCAAGGTAATGAAAAAATAACATGGGAAAAGGAAGTTGAATGAGTGAGAGAATGTGTTGTAGATGAAAGTAAAATTTCTATATGAAAATGAAATAGACTGGAAGAACCCCAGCAGGTACAAACAATGCAGGAAAAAGTAATATCCAAGTAGTTAACCAAGGCAATAAAGTGAATACTCCGGGTATGTTTTGGTTTTGGAACTTCTTAAAAAGACTATTTAAAAAGAAGGGGGTTTGGCATTAAGTGGTCTTGAGGGAGCAGTCATTTACATCTGCAAGGCTTTGGAAAAAGTTTGCATCATTAAAATGGATAATTCATCTCCAGAAGGCACAGCTGGCCTTAAAAGATTAGGGGGCTCCAGAAAGTTCTTTACTTGGACAATAAGATAAGTTTCAGTTACTGTATATGGAAATTATCAAGGCTAGAGGTAACAATAATCACACTTCTGTCTATAAACCAACTGCTGGTGGGAACAGCCCTGCCCACGTGTTTGTGCACATGCAATGTATGTATAACGTGGACATATGTACCCACGTGCAGCTCAGGAGTTATACTGCCAGCCTCTTCATTAAGGCTCTGGGCTGGATAAGGAAAATTTCATACCTAATTGTATTTAAAGGTGAGCTCCAAGGAGAATTTTTATTGGGATTTCACTGTGAAATTAAATCCACATGTAGTTCCTATCCTCAGCAATACCATACTTTAAGCCTTAAATAATTTAAAAGCAATATAATGATTTTTAACTTTTTAGAGCCTTTTTTTTTAAAGATTCAGAGAGCCTGAGTAGTCTAAAAGATTACCTATGTAATGAAGCTGAAAATATTTCAATGTTCTGGAAAAAAAGTAAAAAGGCTCATTCTTATGAAAGCTCGTTCTAGGTAGTTGAATGAAGAGTAATGAAATCAGATCCCTTCTTAAATCTGTTATTTGTTTAATATTCCAGAAAATCAGCTCACCTGAATTCCACAGTCCCACATAAAGTGTTTTGGAGTCATTGTATCAAAGGTGTATTAACTTTTATTCCCCAACCTGGTTCTCCTCTGCTAAGGTACATCTTCTTTCTCCAAACCTTCCCCTGGCTCCTGAAGGCTGGTCTTACCAGTAAGACCAGGAAGATGGGAACATTGAGTCCCTTGGCCTTTTCAGTGTCCTTTGTCACCCTGTCCAGCAGCAAGCTGTGCACAGCCAGGCTCATGTTCCCATTTCAGGCATATGCCATATCAATAAGCTGTGCTACAAAGCCTGCATCAAAAACCACTTCACCAGAGGAAACCCAGAATTATTTCACAGCATAACAAATGGGTAAGTGCTGAGCTGGCCACTTACTTGGTGACAGTTTTTTCTGTATTTATGGTTTTTTGGGGTTTTTTTAAGAGCTCAAGGTAGGCTTCTTACAGCTGTAGGCATTTCTGCCACCTCTTCCACAAAGAAATGAACTCCCAGGAACTTTTGCTATTTCTTAGTGGCAAAAGACACTCAGAGATGTAAATACTGCTAGGAAAGGCCCCTCCATGATTTTCAGCAAATCCAACAAAGAATATAAGAGGGTAAAAAATAGAGGAAAAAAAAAAGAAAAAACAAATCAGGCATGGCAAATGAAATAATATTGTATTTTGTTCTATGGAATAAATTTACTCATGTATTTAGTCATGAAGAGGAAACAGCTGTCTCTAGGTAGACATTTTAGTGTCAGAATAATGTTAGCTGAGGCTAAAGGTTGTAGGATTATTTTTTTAAATACGCAGTCCGATTTTCTTGAGGGAGTTCCCTTTAATTTGCTGCATGAACTCAGGATCCAGCAGCGCCCTGAAATGCTGTTAGCCTGCCAAGCTTTTTGGGATTGCTCCCTCCCCACTATTTTCAACAAACTTTACTCTAAAAAGTATGTTGTGCTGTTATAGGTGAAATCTTGTAAAAAAGTTTAATTTTCTTTTACCACATGGAAAATGGGGAATGACTTAGGAATGGTGGTGTATATTAGGGCAGGTGGGCATTGAAGCTTGAGAGATTGCTGCTTTTTCTTCTCCTGGAAAAATATCTAAAACCGATTTGTGTATCTCATCCTGGCCTCCCATCCCTGTGTTAATTTCTTTGCAGTTGTGAATTAGAAATGAAATGCTGCATTTCTGGTACTGTGCTGCACAGCTGCTGAAGGGCATCCAGCCTGCATGCCCAACCCACAGCTCTTGGTCACTGCCTGCAGGCTTCATGTCCAGCTCCTTGTGGGGCTCAGTGTATGGTGGCAAGGGGGAAAGGAATGTTTGGGAATTAGTGAAGATCTGGGTCTGGGGAGGGTGCCTTTGCTAAGAAAAACCAGCTCTTACTCCAGTGTGGCAGCACAGAGTGTACCAAGGCTCGATCTTCTCCACGGCGTTTGCCCCGCACCCTTTGGAAGGGCTTCATGCAGGTGATGGCTGCCTCCAAGGGCAGAAGTGGCTTTGAGGTCATGTCACAGCCTGCAAGTTTAACCTGCCACTTCAAATGGTACAAATGAACTTATATTATTATCAGAAAGAGAGCAGCAGGTCGTGGGCTGTAACCCCAAACATGATTTTGGGTTGTTTCTTTTGTGTAACAGCTCATTTGCCTGGTGAAACGGATGCAACTTCATAAAGATCTCTTGTGTGAAAGAAGCAAATGCAGATGAACCAATACATTGACAGTTCTCTCTGTGGTGGGAGCTGGGCAGGAGCCCTGCTGGAAGCCAGGTGGATCCAGGGGCTACGTTGTACAATCTGCTGTAAGTAGAGCCACTGAGGTTTTCAGGGCCACCACAGGGTGACAGCCACACTGGTTGTGAAGGGGTGTGCGTGGTGTGTGCACGAGGTGCAGCTTTCTTTGGATGTTCAGCTTCTGCAGATTTCTTCAACATGGCAAAACTGGTAATTTTCCTCCTTTCTACTCGGGTAAGGACTTCTATGCTCTGAAAAAACTGTATGTTCAGCATACACACCAAATGATGAAAGAGAGAAAGCAGCAGCCCTGCCCTCCCCTTGGTGTAGCACTCACCTCTCCGAGTGCAGCTCCTGCCAGGGAGCAGCTATAAATCTACCCAGTGGGAGGGAGAGACAGAAGGTGGTCAGCTTGACTTGACACTCCTGGAGGGTCCTCTCCTTTTTTGTTCTATGCAGTTTATAGTGTAAAGAGTTAATGTGCAAACAAATTCTACTAAGTTGTCTTTAAAGAAAAAAACCAGGAACTGCTAACATTTGGAGTTAAAAAGCTTCCTCCACCCCTAAATCTGAAGATGAGTTATTATCTGAAACAGATTTCCACAAGGCTCATCTCTGCACTAAGCCAGAGGCTTTCCATTATTATAATCACGGGCTGTGTTTGCTTTTTGATCTAAGCCATACTGAACTTCACAGGAAACATGTCAAAGGCAGCAAAGCCTAAGGCAATAAACTCTGCCCAATGAAAAAGAAAATCCTTTTGTCTGATTTGCCTAGTCTTCCAGATGCCTAGAATTATAATTAAAGAGAGATTTTCTAGATAAAATCCATTACCCATTACTGCTTACTAGGGAGACAGATACTAGAAATAGTAGAAATAAAATTGCATAAAGGTATTTTTGAGTTCCTAAATGCTCCCCATAGTTCAAGGAAAGGATGTGGTTCTTCCAGGAGTTAAGCAATCCTTTTTATCAGAGTATTACAGGTAGTAATTCCCCCACAGATCATAATATCTTCAAACAGAAGGCCAAACTACTGCCTTAGCTGCTGACAAACACGGAGATTTGTATACTGTATACATATACACTGATGTGGAAATGCAAATGCGTTTACGTTTATGACTGTGAATCACAAAAAATTATTCTTTTGAAATGTAGGGTACAGGTGGCTGGGAGTAAGTGATACAAAGCAGCATAGGACAAGAGCTGACTATGCCTGATCCTTCTGATTTTCACAGCCTTAAATAATTCTGACAGTGCTGCTGTGAGGCAAACAAATCAATATGGTTATCCCTCGTTTTTCACTGGAGATGCATAGCAGCACCTGCTGTGAGGGTGTTTTCTGTGGCTGTTCTAACAATTCAGATGAAAATAGAAGAACATAAATATTGGTCCATTTCATACTTCCACATGCTTATGCATTAGCAATCCATTACCTCTAATCTTATGCCACATCCTACTTAAACTGCAAGCCAGACTAATTTCAACATTACAGCGAATTGTTTTGCAGGAGTAATAGCCAGAGATGAAAAATCTGTATGGAAACCCCTAACAGTCCCACCAGGTCTAACATTTGTCCATGGGGCTCTCTGATCTCCTATATCCTCCCCTAGGTCTCACTCTTACAGCTGATTTCTCCTGGCGTGGGGCTGCCTTTTTTTAATCTCATAGCACAGCAGTTTTAACATGGTACTTTTGCTCATTTGGACAAACATCTGTCTTCTACTACTGTGTCTGTGATCAACTGGGAAAAAAAATGCATCTCCTATTGTTAAAAAACACTTTCCTTTTATAGCAATTCTAGTACTGGGAGTTTTGTCTCTGCTCACTCATTTCCTCATTGATAAACAAACTTATTGGCTGGTGATCCCAGGCCCTTAAACCACTCAGCATTTTAAGAGCAACAGCAAAACTGAAATGGTAAAGTGGCATTTTTGATCCACAGCATCAGGGCTATGCTTCCTTAACATAACTTGCCTAGAAGGTGAGTTGGAAAAAAATATCCTTGAGGCATCTGTAAGGATGCACTTTCATTTCTTGGCAGAGAGGACTGCTTGCTTCAACTTCCACATCAAAATCCTCATCTTAGAGCCAGCCTCGGAAGTTTCCATCTAGAGTGGCTAAGTCATAAATGAATACTTAGTCTAAACAGTCACAGCACAAGGATAAGATTACCTGAGGTGAGCAGTATGGTGAAACACCAACCTCTCTATTAATTGTGCATGAACTAACACCAATTTTGCTAATGAGCCTTCAGAAGGTACCTGAAACAGCAGGGGTGTGAAGAAAATCTGTCAATTATGTGGGCTTCCTGAAAATTCAAATGAGGATAAGCTGACCTCTGTGCAAAGAAGGGAATCAGAAGCCCAGTGTGCCATCCAAACTGCCTGGAGAGCCTAAAGCTGCTTTAAGCAAGAGCTTTGACTGTCTAGAAGCCTCATCTAGACTGTCTGCAGAGGTGAGCACCTCACCCTAACTGAACTCCATAAGAAAAAGCAGTGACAATGTTGCTTAATTGTAACATTAGTACTGTTTTTTCATTACCTGAATGTGTAGCCACGCCCTAGCTATGGTGAAATAGATACCACACGTTTAAAAAAACCCAGTAGGATCTGTGTTCTGAAAAAGTCAAAAGACAGCAATGCTACAATACACAAAAGTTTATTTTTTTCTTTTCTGAAGGCAAAATATAATAGAACCTAACATCAATGTATTTTGTACAACAAAACAGTTTTATATGAGAACAGACAATCCATGAAGAGTTTTTAAGTCTTATAACTGCTTCCCTTTTGTATCATGCTTTCTTGTGGTCAACAAAAAGTTGGCACAGAAGATGTCATGGCAGTCAGTCAGCAGGCATGCTCCCTCAGATCCTCGTCAGCTGGTGCCATAGGCTGGAGGGCAGGATACTTTCAACTTTTTCCATCACAAAATTTAAAGGGGCAAAGAGGGTGCTGAGAAACTGCAAAGAAATCAGATACACATTCAGATCAAAATCCAGGAAACAATACATCTCAAGAGAAAGCTGTCCGATAAGATATTCTTGCTGTGTTCCTCTGTAAAATACTCCTGCATGATAAAAATGACGTAATTCACACATAAAGACTTTCAAATTCTTGAACCTTGTATATACAGAGATTTCTGGATTTTGCAGAAAAGAAAGCAGAAGCCCCATTTTTACAAAGATCAAAGTGATGAACTACAGAAGTTTTCACACATCTTACATCTTAGACTGAAGTTCATACTGAAGCCACTAAAAGCTCAACCCAAAAGCTACTGAAGAGAGAGAGACTTTTTCATAACAGAGGTCTGCCAGACCACCTCACAGAGATAAAAAGTGTGCCTTGAGATTCAGGTTTAAAAGGGCTCAGGGTTATCTATAGATCTGCTATATACACTGAAGCATCGCTGCCTGTCATTTATCTTAACATACTCTGCATCACTGACTAAAATTTATCTTAACATCCTCTCTCTATTACAGAACACAACATTCAGAGAGACTTCAATATATTAGTGTTCAGACAGGCACATGTGAAAAAATCAAGTGAATGGAGAACATTTTTTCACATGAAAAAACACTGGCAGCTACCCATTGCAGAACTCAGGTACTCAAAGCACTCCTTTGAAAAATACACATTAACTGTGCTTTGCATTGCCTGCAATTCAGCTCTACACATTACACACATCTGTGCTGGGGCCCTACACGTGTATGAGAGAGCGCAGCATTTATGATACTTACGCATTTTAAAGGCAATACTAAGCACTCCAATACTTTTTTTCCTCTTGGATGTGTTTGCGTACAATGCAGACACTACATCATGGACAACTTGTGCATCACAGCAAAAACCAGGTAACACCACCACTGGTAATGTCATTTTGTCATCAGCACAGGTTGAAGAAAAAACTAACTGAAGCAGAACTGAATATTTCAGTTGTGGTGCTAAAGGTCAAGCTATATAACATGAGCCACAGCTGAATCAATGAAATGCTGACTTTCCTAATCTTAGAGACTGCTCTTTATGTTTCAAGTGGCTTAGCCCAAGGAGAAGCATTCCCTCTGGTTAAGCTCTGAAGTGCTTAAATAATTATGTTCCTTTAATTCTGGAAAATGCAAAAGGCTCTTCAGAGGGTATCTTCTGCTATTTGAGCAGCACTTGATTTATGTGGTAAGCCTGTAGCATCACATCTACTTGAATAAAATTCAGTTTTGTAACTAGTGCAAATTACATACATGTTAAATCAATGAAACAAGAACAATTTGCCTGACAGTAACTTTTATTGCAATTCATAGGAATTTTGTTGCTCAAGTAATTGATTGTATTCTATAACAAACTCAGCAAATTATCTGCAGCTTAAAGCAAGCCAAGTTTTTCTCCACCTGGGAAATCAGTTGGTCTACAAAACACATTTAAACTCATGGATACCAAAACCTGACTTCCATAAAGTCCAAGCAAAACCTTTGCTGACAACAAGAAGTTGAGGATGCCACCTACTCTCTTGTGCAAGGTGATGTAAACAACACCTGTGGTTGGGGCTATCTGGCCCTTGGAATGCTCCTGGTGCTCCTTTCCTCAGTAGCAGATGCCTATCCAGCTTGTTGCCAGCACCCAAGAGAGCTTAGTCAGCAAGATACACATTGAAGTTTTTTCTTAGGGTCTGGTTTTGGGGTTTTTAAAATTGTTTTGCATTTCCTTTTGACACTGACTGTCTTTTTCTACAGAGATCAAAAAAACCAGCACCAACAGTAGAGTAAGAATTCAGGGTGGCAGAAGGGGTGATAGGAGACCTGTTTTCTATCATTATTTTGTGTTAGAAAAGAAAACAATCAACTTGGCTATTTCAAAGCTGGCAGAAAACAGCTTTCTGGTAGCACCTTCTGAAAGCGCCATTTGATTCAAATATATACGTAGAAGTCTCTTTTCAAGCTTTTCCACAGTGTGGTTGGTGTTTACATGACTCAGTGCTCAGTCCCCGTGACTGGATCCACTGTGTTCCCTGCCTCAGCATCTGTAGAGGTCCAAGCAGATGAAATACTTCCCAGGGCAAACCCACCTGCTGAACTGAGGTCTCATCCACCACCCAGGAAATATTGAGACACATCATGTGAGTGACCTCAGGCAAACAAAGGAATGAAATCAGAAAAATTAGTCTTTCTGAAGCTTGCCTCATTTAAAAAATTTAACTAGGCAGTACACTTTTAGATATGTCTGTTGACTCGAATGATATAGTGAGAGCTGTATTAACACAGAGGTCAATTTTATTTAAGATACATTGTTATTGTTATCATGTTATGAAAGACCCTGCACTTCTATATTTTAATGATTTCCCAGATATTGTTAAATTTCTTCATGTCAAAGAAAGAAATTTGCTAGGACAACAGTGTCCTAGCAATTTTATCCAAGCCATGCAACCAGAAATTTGTTCTGTCTGTATTTATTTCTTAATTGACTTCCATAAGCCTTTTGTTATAAAGCCTAGCAAAAATTAAAAGCAAAAGGTATGAAATGCTTCTTCCTAGCCAAGAGAAAATGCTAAGATCTACTGTCATTTTAAAGTTACTTATACTCAGTCTGACAAAATATCAAGGAAGAATTGGATTATTTCAATTTCATTATGGAAGAGTCAAACTTACTTCCAGGTACAACATAATGTGCATATGTGCACGGCTTCACAATGTAATATAGCACCATCACAATGACTTCCAAGCAGACAGGAATATGTAATTCCATGAACACAGCCACAGAAACAGCACATTGATCTTTTAGCTATTTAGGGAATTAGTCACTCATGAAATGATCTTCCCTAAAACTGAAAGAGAAGAGTCAGGGCTGGCCCAACCTCTTCCATTCTGTCCTGATACAGCTGCATTTCAAAGGGATGTCTGCCATGATTTTCTTCAGTCTCATGCACCTGGGACACTTTTTCCAGAGAAGACAACAAAAATGAGCCTTCTGAATCGAAGCCTTTCTATGAGCTCCGAAATCAATGTCACAGGATCTTAAATTCTGTCCTTCCCGTGCACAAAAAAGCTCAGCTGCTGCATGGTTTACGAAGATCAAGATAAAGCTGAACCAAGCCACAAAACACATTAACTGACACAGTAACTCCATCCATACAGGTTTGAAGATCTTGAGTAATCTCGCCATCTTTAGGCACATAATGCAGCCCACATTTCAATTCTATTTGTCTGTGCTTCCTAACAAGAAGCTTTAGCTCTGCTTTTGCTCTGACATGTAGAACTGAATAACCCCATACAGAGCCTTGGGGTGTCTATCTTAATATTAACACCAATGGCAGCTGCACTTACACATCAGGGAAATAGATCCTTCTGGTCTGATTCTACTCACCAAATGGCTTTAAAACCTGCAAGCTCCAAACCACAGAGGAACAATTACCAACATGCCACCAGTGTAACTTCCATTATCTCTCTCTGCAGTCACCAACCAAAGCCATATGATTTAAGCCCATGAACACAGTCTACCAATTTTCTCCAATACCAGTAGCTCACTGCCTGTGGCAGGAGAGCTAAGTACAAAATCTCATTATGCTGCCAGCATATATTCTTTGTTCAGGATACAAGGCTGATAAACACAGAAACAAGGCTAATAGGGACAGATTTGGGATCTGCAACTGTGACAGTATCAGAAAACTAAAGATTTGATTGAAAGAGCCAAACAAGGGTCATACATTTCTGTAACTTCAGTAACTAAGGAACAGAAAAAAACCCAACCACCAAATATAAGGGCAGCTTTACAGAGAAGTTTATGATCATATGCCCAAGTTAAACACTTACTGTCCACCTAATATGCCTACATGCACACTCAAGAAACAAAGTAATAATATTTCAGGTACGTTTCAGCATTTTTTGCTGATAGAAGAAGTGTCTTCTGCTACAACTAATCTTACTTTCTGTCTTCTAGAGCTAATGAAAGAAAATTCTTGTTGCAAGAACCACTGCTGTACCAGACCTCTATCACTCACAGGCCTGGGTTAACAGAAGACCCCGCTCACCTGCAAAGGGAGTCTCTTGCCATTTGCAAAGGGGTTTGGAGAAGTACTGACAATCTGGAATTCGCCAAAACCTTTCAGTCTGGCCTCCTCCACCCCACTCCCTATACCCCCAAATCAAAAAGACATTAAAAACAAGGCCAGGAGGCCAGTTTGGAAAAACAAGACCTAGAACAGATAAAAATATACTTGAGAAAATATATTACAATGGAAGATATTCAGTATTTATTGGAGAAGGACTTTTTTTACTATCCTAGAGCTTTTCTGCTAATGGATTTTTCATCTCCTAGCACCGTGGAGCAGTGATGTTCTTGGTTTTGCAAAGAAAAAAGTTTGGTTTAGTATAATTCTCTTCCCCCTCATCCTCCAACGTTTATTAATCCTTGGTGGATTAAAAAAGAAGAATTAGGAGAGACTTCTCTGGATGTAGTTCAGAAAAGTTATGAGAGAAATATTGAGACTACTTCCTCCTTGACCGTTTGTGGGGAAAAACACAGAAGTTTGTCCTGGTTAACAGTACACTCTATTTCTGCTCATTCTGAGAGTTTCTATTGCATTGGAAATCACAGCAGTCATTATGACTCTACACAAAATAGAGGGGTTCTGCAAACTGTCACTAGTTTATTTTAGTGGATGATATATGAAAACACAGATATTCACTTCTCCCAACAATCCCTTTTTTTTTTGGCAAAATCACAAGACATCTAACCTAACAAGAGAGCCATATAAACCAGAGAAGACAAACAGCAGTGTCTTTTACTGATTAGCAGCCTTGACAGTTGTGCATATGTCCCCCTGCTCAGATATGGACAGATGCTTCTGAATATGCAGATATTTAATACCTGGCAGTATTTAGTTCAGCCTTGCCTGCATTGGTGTCGTTATTTACCAGAAGAGAGCAGCAGCAGGGGATACTCACAGCTTTTGCAAAGACCCCCATAAGCTCTGGGAACTGATGTGTCAGGAGGGCGAGCATGGCTGTGAAAGAACAGAGTCCAGCAGTGAAGAGGATGAAGAAGGGAAGCTCTTTCTTGGGGTAAACTGAAACTTCATGAAATGCTGTAGAAAGAGAAATGAGAAGGGGAATGCATTATACATAGAAAAAAAATCAAAACACAACACCAACCAAAACCAAACCACCGTTCTTACATAGTTTAAACAACCAGAGACACACAAAGGTGCTTTTGAAGGAAGAGTAACATGGAAGGTCTGAAACATCTAAGGACTTTATTGTCGTGTCAGTCATCTCCACCAAGTAATTCTCTCTAAAGACCAGATTTCTGGTTTACTCTGGTGCTATGTACATGTTACTTCTGCCTTCCTTGTGTCAGCACTAACTATAGCGCAGCTGTGCAACAGCTAATCCCACAAAACAGACTTACAAATAAACATCAATTTTTTTAATGTAGATCATTAGCTAACCCCATGGCTGCATGTTTGCTAATGCTGAGACACAGAGAGTGCAGAAACATGTGCCTGGGAGCAGCAGAGAGCCCAACCATATGGAAGCATTGCTGCAGACCAGTTAAAGCAGGCTGTAGAACTACAGCCTCTGTAACTGTAAATTCTGAGTGTTTAATCTGCAGAGCCAAGAAAAATTATCCTAAAAGTAGGACATAAAAGCATGTATTTTAAAACCTGGAAATTAAATGAACAGTGAATTTTTAAGATGTTAATATACACTGATACGAATACAAAAATTTCCTTGACTCTGGGATAAAATATCCTTCACCGGACTTTGGAAAAAGCAGCACTGAGAGGACTAAGAGGGTTAGAAGAGGATAACGAATATTTTACCAGAAGGATATATCCCTTAAACTTTTATGGCAGCTCAGATTCAAGGTGAAAATTTGTCTGGGTTGGTGAAAGGTTGGGTGGACTCTTACCTGTCTGTTTCACTCCAGTCTACAGTTTAGAGCTACAGTCAACATAAATGGAAACTTTGAAACATTTTTTTCTCATATAGGACCAACCTCAAGGCTTCTCATATACTCAGATCCTGTGGCTATTCACATATATGAAACATTACTCTTCCATTTTGCCTACTTTCTCTGCTTCAGTGATCAGCTCTCATTTCATTGTTCTTACAGACAACATAAACACAGGGTAATCCAGCAACATGGCAGGATAACATTCATGACTGCATTCATACACAGTGGAGTGGTTCGCAAAACCAAAAGCAGGAATTCATAAGAGTTTAATTTAGAATATTAAAAACTAAAAATATGTATGACTCTTGAGTCTGCTAGTTTGATCAGTTAAAAAAACAAAAATAGACATGGATTACAACTTTGATTTAAAATCAATGTAGAGATCAGAAACACCAGATCATTGACTTTATAAGTCTAGGATCTCTACGCTTTTCTTGCACTGCCTTTTCACACAGGCTCAACCCTGCTGCTCCAGTCTGTTATCCAGTCAGGGCAAAAGTTTTGTAATTAATATTTTTAATTTGGAGAGCCTATCAGATTGTTGTGTTCTGATATAATTCCAGCTGACTCTCCCATAAAACACACACAATTAAAGGGTGTGGACAGGTATGCAAAACCCCTGTAACCCACCTGTGTCTGTCAGGGTATTCTAAACCCTTCCCTCCTCTAACCCAGGAGATTTTGCAGTGAAAGGCATTTCCCGTAACTGCCAGAGCAGAACACACTGTCTGCATAGGCTGTTAAAGAGTCCCTTGCTTCTAACATTTGACAAGAATGATTAGTTTTGCATCTAAAAAGAGAACACTGAGCTATTCTGCATGACTTTGTCATTCCTAAATCTCCTGACACTCCACCCTCCCCAGCTCAGCATCCCTCTGAGTAAAGCAAGCAGAGCACTCTGAGAGGTGTTGTTATAATTAGGATGATTATAATGGGGTGGGGAGATATTGTCAGTTGCCAAGGATTTCTGCGTAATATCAGCAAGAATGTGCTGTGAAGGAGAGCCTTGCAATGAGTGGATTTTCGCTGTATTATTCTCACCTCATGTTTACTCATGTAGGCTTATAAAAAGAGGCAACACATTTTTCAGCCCAGACCAGAGAGGTTCTGAATGAAAGACTACAAAAGGTGCAAATGCCCTCAGAACCAGCCTTCCCAGCAGAAGCAGGCTTCATTTAACTTGTTCCAGAAAAAAATTTTCTTTATTCCTTCTTCGGGAGAGAGAAGGTGAGAGAAGAATCTTCTTCCTTGGATCAATTTTTATTTGCCTCCTCTGCCCTGCCTCTGCAAACTTGTGTGTGTTCCACTTGTGCTCACACAAAGTCCCACTGAGAGAACACGTGTGGGACTGAAGTGTAACTGCAAGATTGGCTGCTCTGGCTCTTCCTCTGCATTCTTGTGCTTCACTGCATGCACTGCATTGAGTCTCATCAGCTTGGACTGTAATGCTTCTTGAGGGCTGGATCTCTCTTTCTATCTGTATCTGGGAACACTGTTGGCACTTCCCTAATACACACCATAAACCCACATAAAATTGACTGAGATGACTTCACATCAATCTCTTCATAATAGTACACACACCATAACATGAAGAAAAACCTTTCTTGCTATTTAAGACTGCTTTTTGGAAAATGCAAGCACAACCTGCCACAAGTACTAGCTGTATTAATGACCCAGCTGTCCTCAAGCAAGCTGGATCTTGCCTTGGAATTTAAGTAGCTAGTGTATCTACCAAAGATTAACAAGGCTGTGACACTGTGCTGTTGGTTTGATGGGATGTTAACCTAAATGAAAGATCAGTATCTTGGCAAGAGAGAATAGCAAGATCTACCTGATTTGTATCTCTTTGGTAATGTCTCTCCCTGTCCATAAGCTGTCAAAAATAATAAATATGGCTCATTGTTATGAACTATGCCGAGGAGCTGCCTCTTGAACCACCACAGAAGCTCCAGAGGCTCGCTGTCAATCTGGTTATTCTAATCCAGTGTACTCAATTTAAAAGGCATCAAAGGAGATCAGTGCTGCAAGACTCAGGTAAACAATTCTCTGGTGTCAGTGATAAGAAGAAAAAGGTTGAACATACATGGTAGTAGTTCTCTATCTGCAGTTTCTGTACAAATAGGGTAAGGGTAGAAAAGATGTCCTTTTTCCAGTGGATAGGGAATCATTCTGAAAGCTGAAAAGAAAACACGGTGCATGAGTTACTGTGAGTGTGGCAATCATACTTAAGTATACTTGCAATTCTGAAAAACAAACATAGGCAAAACATTTATATTTGGTTGCAAACAGCATATAAATTGCTTAATGAAATGCCAAAATATAAATCTACACTGAGCTTGTAATCACAAAAACTCCTATGTTTATTTTTATTCTTGAGACAATGCTCACGAATGTCAGGTGAGACCACATTACAAGGACATACAAAAATGTTTGCATAGTCAAAGCCCATTATACTTCCATTTTCATATCCAAATTTACACATTTTGTCTTAGGTTTTCAGGCTGCAGAATTTTTAAATTTCAGAGGAAAGAAGTTTACCTGATACAACAGGTATAACCTACAAAAATGACCAGCCAAGCCTGTAAATTCAGACCAATACGCACAGTCTCTGTGCATCAAGCATAATAGAAGTTTTTCATGGAAAAAATACACTACTGTTTTTCCATCACACTCCAGGCAAGCCAGGTAACACTCATGACATGAGCTCTGAGGACCAGTTTTCCAACACAGTCATGTTTTCATTTTCTATTTGGCAATCATAGATTAATACTAAATTATTAAAACCAGGTTCCTCTCATGCATTCTTTCTAAATGCAGTGGATCAAGTCAGGTTTCCAATATAAATCTTCAGGTCATGGATTAAATAATACTTAATCTTATGAATTTTTAAAATTGAAAATAATAAGAGAGAGGGAGGGAAATGGATTACTAAATCTTGATGGTGCTGATGTCATAGGCCATCTGAGTGTGGTTTATGGAAACATCAGAATACTTGACTGAAATATAGCTTTGGAATCAAGGCATCCTTTTCCATTATCCTATATATTATTTTCACTGTTAAAATGTCATCAACATGTTATTCTCACTACTCCTATGAACCTCAGTCACTGAAGCAATATTTTCCCCAACAGATGTCCTAGAAGCACTGTACACTTTAGTTGTTAGGTACAGCCCACTGCCACACAGTAACACTCCATTATCTCTTGCTCATAGGGCAATTTAAGAACTGGTTTAAATACACAAACCCCCAATATTTTCAGCTGTGCACACTGCATTTGAAATTGTTAGCTGTATTTTTTGTGAAATTATATTATAGTATTTTTTTTAATTGCTGCATTTAAAGCAATAATACAGAAGGCAGAGATCCTGAGATTGTAAACCAACCTGGGCTGCAATGCTCTTCCAGTATTAATCACCCTTCTCCATAGCAACCCAAAAAGCCAAGTACAAATACAATAATCCAGGCTGTGTATTATCTTAACATACAACAAGCTTGAGTGTCTGTACAAAAACATATGTGGAATGATGTTCAATGCTCATTTCTTTAAAATCCCTAACACAAGTTTTTCCTTCCAATTTGGCTTAATATTGAAACAGACAATCAAGCCTCTTCTGCCTTACCCTAAGCCACAGCAGTATTAAGATTTAATCAAAATAAATTGGGGGTAAAGATGTTGCTTTTACAAAACAAGTGAAAAACGTCTGGATAGATTTTACTGAATTTAAGCAGTCATCCTTGACATGATGCCAACTGTGGAATACTTACAGCAAAACAGCTTTATTTAGGAAGGAAGTGCTCTGGTTCATCTGGATCAGTTTGTGTTTATGCAGGTTCTTCTCTGCCTTACTCCTACGTTATTATCTGATCCTATTTTACATTAATTGACTCAGGTAGCACAGAGGCAGTTTGCCACTTACCCATGTCCTTGCTGCAAGAGCTACTGGAGCACTATGGAACCCCTAGGTTTCTCTTCTTCATGCAAACAGTAGGAATTTTGACACAAGATTAGAAACAAACAGTGACAAACCATCACCTTGGACACTTTTGAAACTTGGTTACCCTTGAAACTACAGACCTTCTGTACAGACAACCTGGCCCAAACAGTGGGCTTGGGCTCTTATAGTTGTACTATGAATAAAATACCTACAAACACTTAGAAGAAAAGCAAGGGCAACTGGCCATGTGCTATATGCAGATTGTTGGTTAAAACTAGTAATTAATTATATTTAATTTCTCTGTCATGTCTTCACTGGTTTTCACTTACAGTTATGCAGAGATGCCAAGATATGGACCAAATGTTATGATTATTGGACTAGATACTGTGAAACCATTAAAACCCTTGATCAGCTTCATGTGTGAGCAAAATTTGAACAAAAGTTTTGAGGACTCGTGCACTGTTCATATTTTTCTGAAATCACTGTACAAAATGAAT
Source organism: Oreocharis arfaki (assembly GCA_013398015.1). NCBI lineage: Eukaryota > Metazoa > Chordata > Aves > Passeriformes > Paramythiidae > Oreocharis > Oreocharis arfaki. Next base: position 77,597 of record VZRR01005479.1, read on the forward strand.
TATGGATTTTTCTGCAGAAGTTATGCAATGATACTCATTTACATCTTTACAGGCTATTATACAGCTATTAGCTAATAAAGCACGTGTTCAGATTGCTGAGTGGGGAGATAATAAGAAGGGGAAGGTAGTTAGATGAGAATTCCCTATGTTGCCTTCAGGCACAGATGACTCGATTTCCCAAGTGGCAGGAAGACTGCAGGGCAGCCAGACTCCTGCGCCAAAAGCTGGCCCTGGTACAAAACCCTTTAAGGGCTCCCCAGCCTGACAAAGCAAAAGAAGATCTGCTCAGGATTCCCTGCAAAATACTGCTTTGTACTGATGAAATAATGAACCCTGGGCTAAAGGACTTCTGCAATAATCCAGAAGAGAAGGAACACCACATAAAAGCAAACCAGTGAAAATAAGCCGTTGGGAATGAACCCGTGACAGAGAAAGTAATAGACTGGGAGAAATGATGGGAGAAGAACTAGCAGATGTGACAGAGAACAACGCAGCAGAGCAAACCCAGGCAGCACTGGTATGGACCACTGAGCAAGGTGCTCTATACACCTAGAAATAAAACCAGTGGATCCTCAGAGAGCCTACTCTGCAAATTAGGCAAGTTCAGGTCATTTCATACAATAACTGAGACAGTAAGTCGCTTTTACACTGGAGGTATTAAGTGCATTTCTACAGGAATTATCATGGTAACAAAGTATCTTTTCTATCAAAACGAAATGAGGACAAAAAATGGTGAAACACACACACAAAAATGTTAGTAGTAACACATACATAGTAACAGATGGAGAGGATGAAAAAGAACAGAATAAAGTAGAGTGGAAAAGGGAACTAGATTACATAAAGGACAAACCTGCATCAGAAAAAAAGTCCACAGAGGTTGATTATAAATTGTACTTTTAAATTCTCTGAAACCTGGTAAAAAACACATCTCAAAGGATAAGATATATTAGAAGGTTAGTATACGACCTTTGGAGGTCATATACTCCAATGACCCACTCAAAGCAGGGTCATTTCCAAGTTAGGTCGGATTGCTCAGAACTGTGTCAAGCTGAGCTCAGAGTGTCTCTGGGGCTGGAGGTCCCACAGCCTATCAGCAACCTGTTCCAATGCACCACCACTCGCACTGTGAAAATATGTCTCTTAGGTCTGGATTAAATTTCTCTTGTTTGAACTTGTGTGTATTGCTTCTTCTCTTTATGCTGGGCTGTTCTGTGAAGACTATGACTCTCTCTTCCATATCATCTCCCTGTTGTGTGGCAGAAGACAGCAATTGGATCATCTCTTCACCCACCGTAAGTCTTCTCAAAACTGAACAAAACCAGCTTCCTCAGCATTTTGTCCTACATCACATATTCCAGTCCCCTATGCATCCCAGTAATCCTTCACTGAACTCACTCCAGTTTGTCAGTTTAAAAAAAGTAATGAAGTACAGTATTGCTTTAAATTACACATTAATATATACCTGTCTATCAGGCACACTCATAATTTCCAAATATTGAAGCATTCCCAGAATCACAAAATGGTGTAGGTTGGAAGGGACCTTTAAAGGTCATCTAGTTCCAGCTCCACTGCCATGAGGAGGGACACCTCTCACTAGGCCAAGTTGCTTGAACCTCTGTCCAACCTGGTCTTGAAGTCTTGGAGGGATGGCACATCCACAACTTCTCTGGGCAACCCGTTCCAGTGCCTCACAACCCTTACTGCAAAATATTTTTTGCTTATGTTCAATCTGAATATACTCTCAGTTTGAAACTATTCAAACAATGACAAACAAATCTCTACAACCCTGGAATGAAAGAAGGTAAATTATTATCCCCTTATCCATGAGCAAGAAAATGTGTGTCAAAGAAGCTGGGCAATCTTGTTCAGCAAAGACAATACAAGACTTCAAACCCCTTTTTCTCACTAAACGAAGTTTGTACTTTCAGATGAAATTTCAAATATTTCAATGCTGGTGAGGATGTAACCGGTGTCCAAAATTCTCACATACTATACTTCACAAAAAAACTATTATTTTTTTCATGACATTCAATAAAAATATTTGATTAGCTCCTTTGTAAGAAAGAGGATTACTTACTGCCTTCCCATGTACAGTGTAAGAGGTTCAGTGCCCCCTCTACTCTTTTCCAGTGTTGAAGATGAAAGAAAGCATATGCTATTGCTTCACTGTCCCCTCTCTTCAGAATATGTTCAGGGGGCAGAATTAGGCTTTTCATTTCTAGTAGATACTGAAATAAAAAAGTAGAGCACAATTATTGCAGAGGTAATATAAAACACAGAAAGCTGACTGCATTTCTATAATGTACACTGAAAGGTCTATTTCCCTAAAGCACTTTCTCTCCTAAGTGTTTCATCAAATGTGTAGCATCACCAACTGCACTTGAAGACAACTGTTGAATCATTCCCAAAGACTAAGATATGCTGTCCAATGGTTCTGCTCTTCAGCAGTAGTACGAGGACTACAGAGAAATTCAAAATGAAACATCTCTTATTGAAGGAGACGAAAAAAAAGGGCTCAAAGCAGAAGATGGAATTTAATTGCAAGAGCTTTTTAATTAAAAGTGTTTATAATAAAATGAAGAAGACTTTAAGCATTTTGATACACAAAGTCTTTCTATAAAGAAACACAGAACACTCATGGTTTGCACACAGGTTGCTGCACGTACCGCATTGCCATTAACTGGTTGCTAGGTGTATGAATAGGCAAGATCGGCAGCCATCTAACTACTAATAACAAGTTACAAAGTAAAAACGTTACAAAATGTAACAAATACCTGATTTCCCATCGTGGAATGGGGGTAAAAGCATAGGAACTTTAGGCTTGCTACTTGAAATATTTGTTGAATGTGTTATTATAATGAAAAGAACCACTGAGTAAACCCACAAGCAAATTTCACAGAAAAATTCCCCATAACTGCTCCCCCTCCCCACCCCCCCAGCAGAAGCAGATGAAACACAGAGAGGGTTCATGTCACAGGAGAAGACAGGTCTCAGACATTATTCAAGCAGGTGGGCTTTCCTCCCTCCTCAATCCATGAACTAGACTAACAGTTAACCGGACAGACAACTCACATCACTTCAGCAGACATCTCATCACTGGTGTTACTACATTCCAGTTAGTGGAGGGGAAAGAAACAGCAGAGGGGAGAGATATGCCCCTTGTTATATGCCCCTTGTTATATGCCCCTTGTTGGCAGCCTTTACTACAGGAAAATGAGTAACAGACAGAAAACAGGCTGCTGAATCAGCTCCTGTTTGTCAGTTCTCCTGCAGAGCGTAACATTTCCCAGCTGTGTGCTGACTGCTCTTCCTCAGCACAGGGAAACTGTCGCTCTCTTCCAAGATGCCCAAGATCAAACGTTCTCCCCACCAGACTGCTCAACTTAACACAAAAGGCAGCAGGTGAGTCAGGCCCTAGCACAAGGTTGGGAAAGGAAAGTTATGGCTATTCACTGGCAAAGGAGGGAGTGTGCAGCCCCTCCATTTCACCCTGTGCTACAGCCTGGTCTGGAAGGAGGAGGACTGCAGGACCTAGGGACTGACAACTTCCTAGTGCAGGCACCCATGAGGAGGCAACCTGGCACCAGAGGTGAAAGGGAGGCATGGGTGGTGTCAACCCTGCACAACTCCTGATAAATGCTGACTTTCGTCAACAGGATGTGCTGGTGCAAAAAAAGAAGGCAAAAGAAAGAAACGAGGATTGAAAGTCAGCCTTGTGCGAAGGAAGAGAAAAGGGCACAGGAAATGAGCACCAATAGCACGATGTCACGGAGGATGTCCTAGAGTTTGTCACCCCTTTGTCTGAAGGAGCTGTCAAGCAGGTAAAAGATCTGGAGAGCTCACGATCGAAACAGAGAACTGTCAACCTTGAGAAATAGATAACTACTTCAAAGAGGAGAGAGAAATCACATGCTTCTGATGCAGGTAATAGTATTAAAGGAGGAGAAACTGAATCAGCAGTGGGAGTAGATGAGTGTGATTTTCCCTAAAGCCTTTCAGAAAAATCTGAGAGAGCTGCAGACCAGGTGGATTAATGGAGGAAGCTGCAATTTAGTAGGCAGTCCAGGGGATTAAGGGTGACAGAGAGAACAGAATAAAGAGCTGACAAGGGGGAGAGAGCTGCCAGGCTTACATAGACACAGCAAACATTCACTGGCCTAATGAATGCCTCACCCTTTTAAAAACACATACTATACCTGTTGAGCAGAATGGAATACAGCTGCAAGAGCAGCAGGTTTCTACCTCTTTTATTAATTTAGAACATAACTCTTATTTCCATATTTTCTGCAAAATTAAATTAGAAAGTAAGTTCTCAATATTCAAATATTTCAACCAAAGGAAAAAACATAAACCCAATTACATGTCACTATTTGTAGGGAAGGAAAAACCAGGAAGAATTGTCATATTTCTAGGAGCGTTAAGAAGAAAACGTGTTACTTTGATTCTTACGTATTGCTTGTTATCAGCAATTAAAAAGAAATCAAGTGGATATACCAGATGGAAGGATATATCCCGACACTTTCAAATCAAGCTTAGTCCTCACTCAGTTATGTTGACTTTTCAGTCTGTATTTTTCTCAGTTTCAGAAGGAAACTATTTCTAGAAGTTCCCCAGATCAAAAATGTGAAACACTCCTCCCTCATTACTCTATCACAACTACCTTCCTGAACAAAATATCCATAACCTGGTTTGGCAATATTCAAGAAGACCCACACACAGAGTTGATAGGTGGCTCAAGACTATTTGTGAATCGTAACTGTTTTTATTTTATGCATAAATGTCAGCCACACCTTTTGGGCATACAAACTACCAATTAATTTATTCTGGAGGCATTTCCAGCAGGAACACTGACTGTACACAGCCCCAGAGAGATCCTGTCTGGAACACTTTGTACAGTTCTCATCAGGCACTTTCCAAAACAAAAAAGATCAAATTTCTCAAGTACACAAAGAAATGGCTTTGGGAGACAGCACTTGAAGGCCTCCATCTACTTCACTTCTCTGAAGTGAAGGGTACCAAAAAGAAAAAGGGTAGTAATTAGTAAATTAGTAAAGGGTACCAAAAAGATACCTAGCTGTTACTAGGGCTTGATTATTACGGGAAGAGAGATATGACTGTCCATGAAAATTAGGATGGTCTTGATGTCCTAGAATATCATATCCATTGGTGCACTGCTGTATTTTCAAGGAAAGTTCAAGAGCCCAGAGGGCATTTGGGTTCCTGGAGGTTTTACTGGCAGGGATAAGGGTCAACCTGGAGATAGCATGGCCAAGGGCAGCCCCATTTTATGGTAACTGCAGGCTACTGGTCTCAGACCTTTCAGAGGCAGGACTGAGTCCCAGCAATCTGCTGGGGTTCTAGCAGGTTGTCTGTGAAATCAACACAGTCCCCCTGAAACATTTCATATTGGACAAGCAGACACATTTCAGTCAAATGAACTAAACAATAATAAAAAAAAATCTTTCTTTAAAAACCATCCAACGAGCTGCAGTCCTCATGCTGCCCATATAATGTGTGAACTACAGTCCTAATGGACTACTGCGTGCAACAAACATCTCCAGCTCCTGAAAAAAAATCAGCTAAAGACACCTGACTGTACTTTCCAAGAGGCTGCTATTGCACTTCATCGAAGGTACTGTATTAGATAGGCGCTGTCTTCTCTTCAGCCACCAAAGACTTCAGGGTGGGAATCTGACTATTCATACCTCAAAATTTCCAAAGGCCTTATTCCAGAACACAGCCCTTGTTGTCACAGGACTAACAGGGACACAAAATCCAACCACACCACTAAAATTCATACTAGTAACCTACAATCTCTTGACAGACTCCTTATTAACTCTAACTCCTGATACACTGGCATCCACTCAGATTGAACTACAACCTTCACAATTTAAGCAATAAAACTTCAATACCTTATCAATCCTTTGAACACAAAGGGAAGAGGGGAGCCCTCTGTCATCCTGACAGGGCTCTGAACCCAAGCATGGTTCCACTTCAGAGGGAAAATCAAACAACAAGCTGAATAAGAAACCTAGCTAAGAGCTAGGCATTCATGGAGGAAATCTAGACAGTAAGACCCACACATCTCCAACTGCATTTGTTTTTCAGTTTAACTAGAACTAAAAACAGAATGCTGTCACCACCTGGGCTTGTCATATTCCTTTAAAAAATGAACCAGCTCAGAAATAAACAGCCTAGAAAATTTCAGGCAGAATGATCTCTTCACTCTTGTGGCCAGTGACAGGACTTGGGTTGAGCACCGGAACAAGCTCCCCAGCTAAGTGGTCACAGCACCAAGCCTGGCAGAATAAGCTATTGGAGAATGCTCTTGGGCACTTCTAGGGATGCTGCCATGCAGGGCTGGGAGCTGGACTTGATGATCCTTGCGGGTCCTTCCCAACCCTGGCATTTTCTCTGATTTGATGATTCTATGACCCAGCCTCAATGAAGTTAGAAGCAAATACTGGAGTTGCACAATAATTTTTGCCATCCTGAGATAGCTCAATTAGCCCTCTGCCACTGCATTGTTCTGGCTTGGAATTTTTTAGAGGTTGTCTTTTTTTTGCTTTTTCTGATCTCTCTCTTCTTTCCCTCTAACCTAACCTAACCTTTTGTCAAAGACCTGTATTTAGGAGTTATAAGTGTAACAGTAGTTTTCATGTGCTTCTATAGAGGGCTTCTGGGCCAGTTACATGACATTGTGATAGGTACAGCTCAGCTACAGCCATTCTGTACACACACAGGAATGTCTTTTAATGAGCATTTGGAGAATGACAATGGACCTTGTATACATGAAGTGCAACAGGGTGGAATTTATACTTCTCTTGCTTAAATTGATTGAGTATACATAATTTATTTTACAATATTGACAGCTCTCTGGCTCCTAATTCTCTTCTGCTGGGAGTGCTTTTACCATTCCACATTACTTCAGTGACCTTTTGTGAAATAAATCAACCTAACTCAGGCAGGTTTCCTTCTTTTCCTCAATTGTGCAATTCGACTCTGAAATTACAGCTCAGGTTGCAAACAGGCAACAGTCACCCCTGCACCTGTGACAGCATCCCTCCAGGCCAGAATATGAGAATTTAACATCATTTGAACAGGAACTCTCCTCCTTCCAGTGGGATGAACAGCATAAAGCTTAGGAAAGTTCCAAAATACTGGTTTCTACATGCCCAGTGAAGCCACTTTCAGGTCACCTTTCAAATTCTCTTTAAATTGATGGCAATTAAGAAGTTTGCCCTTTTTGCTGGAAATAAAACAACAAATCACTGTCTCACTGAAGAGTTAAAAAACTCTCTCAAACATATCTCAAATAGTTTCTCTGTAATATCATGGGGTGTGTGGAACAGATTAATTTCCCATCTGGTCCATGAATTTGTTTGCATTATTTGTTTCTATTAGCAACTACAACTTGCTAGAAACCACACAAGCATAGGGACAGACACAGCTCTTACTAAAGAAAATCAAAATAAATAAGAAAAAAATGAGAAGAGATGCAACAGAGAACAGATCAATCTTTAAAAGTGTTTAAGTCAATGGTTTGTTACATCCTTTTAAGAGACTGTTTATAGATAAAACTGGCATTTCTTAAAGTAATATCAATATTGAACTTGTCTGATTGAAATGCAGCATACTTCAGCAGAGACTCTCTTCAAATCAACTCAGCTCCTGGCTTACATACCAAACCCATACAACTGTGTGTAGGACATACTTTTGACTCACTTTTAGCAATCAGATACACAGACCATCATCTGTTTTCTCTTTAATGAATACCTCTGGTCTCATACGTCATAGAAAGGAGGGGGGTGCATTTCAGGAGGAATTTGAATGAAGGGAAAGAGCTCTGCAAATCAGGTCAGGAAGGGTGTTCCACAACTGAGAAATGTCCCAGAGACAGCTGTGGTAGCTTATCAGCATTAGCTTTTTATAGTCCTGTTACATACAAGTAGGAAAGCCCCAAACATATATAAATAAAACTGATGAACTCGTGTGTCTGTGTATACATATACCTTTTTTCCCAACCACGCCACAAATTGTTCACTCTTCATGACATAGTATGAACATACAAACCCCTCTGGAATTACAGCTTCAGTGGCAATACCACCCCCTATGTTTAACTCCTAAATTTTTGTGTAGCACGTTAAATAATTTGTCACGTTTGTAGTTTATTTCTTCCTCACTCTGAACAAAAGACTCATTAATGTTTAAATCCTAGAGAAGCTCTGAACACAAATTAGTTTTGTGGCCCTGTTAGATTTCTTGTGATGCTGCTTGCTAAAACTCATCCCCATTTCATTAAAAACAAATGGGATACGACTTCAATTAAAACTGAGTGGAAACTGAGGTGTAATATCCACACTGTGTAAAATTATAACCAAAACCATACTTTCACACCTTAATATCCCTTAGCTAACAGCAGAAGGAATAAGTGTGACATCAGCACTGCTGTATATCAATCCGTATCAGGCTATTCTGTTTTAATGTTAAAACATGAACTAAAAGAACCTCTGGAGTCTGCTCCTATTACTACCTTGTTATCCTGGTAATTTATGTTTCACAAAGGTTTTCAACTTCAGAGTGTCAGACTTTGAAAAACAGAGGGAATCAATTAACAACATGAACTTAAGGAGGAAGAGGATTGGAATTTCTTTAAATGAAAAGTAGAGAAAATGATATAGAATCTGCGTTTCACACATGGGCATCCTTGTCAGAGAGGAAATTCAGCCTTTTACTGAACAGCCACCTATCCAGAAGCTGGCTAGTAAGAAGGAGGTCATAAAGGATGAATGAAAGTACTGGTCTACAAGAAAAGCAGGATCTTGGAGGTCTGGAAGTGCAGAGGTTATAGAGCAAATGCCACAACTTACAGTAACGTGGATTTTGAGAAGGACGTCAAATCAAAGAACATCAAGTCTTAAGTATAAACAGAAATAGAAAAAGCAAAAAGATAGTAAATGAAGACTAGGCCTCAGTTTCATGGCAGTGCAGAGCCTGAAGACAATAGCAGGATGGACATGAGGAGCATGCACAGAAGTGGAGGCCAGTGCACCAACTACCTCTGTCCCTGAACAGTGAATAAACCAGTCTCAGAAACACAAAACTAGCAAAACTGACCTAATGCAAAAAGATCCCCACTCAGAGTAACTGATGAGAGACTTCAATGCAAAGCCATTCATTTAAAGAGGATAGAAACACTGTGTGTTAATATGGGAATGTTAGTACGCAAACTGTTAAAAGATTTTGATGGAAAAAATTATCAAAAGCATGGAGATAAGCAAGGAAAATGAACAGGCTCCCAAGGATTGCTCATGACAGGCTAAACTGGTATTTTTCCTTGGCAAGATCTCTAACTGGGCTTCAGCAAATCATTTAGAAAGGTTCACCCAGAACAGGACGGGGCTAGAGAGGTAAACTGGCAACTGGGCAGAAGAGAAGTACCAATGGCTGTGTTGTTGCAAGAACCACTGGGATGGAATAAAGTAAACAGAGAAGGCCTGGAATCAAGCTTTATTTAATATTTTCATTTTATAGTATGGCACAAAAATAGAAGCTCAGTTAATAATACAAAAGGACTCATCTCACGTAAACTTTGTTGTCTAAAAATCAGGCTTTTACTGGAAAAGAGTTGCTCCTTTTGTAGTCAATAGAAACACAGAGGAGGAAAAGATGCCTAAAGATGTCTAAGACAGTTCATTCTTTCCACTGCCTGCAGAGGAAATCAAGATGATTTTATTAAGCAAACAGCCTAACCTTCAGACAGATACACCATGCTAGTTAGTGGCTGGCATAACTGACAAAGGTCACAGAGAAAACATTTAATTCCTGCAGTGCACGAGAATTAACTTTCTGCAACCCATGCGTACATATGGAAGAGGGTTTGGGTTTGTCTTGACCAGACTTGGTGTTCAACTGTACCTAATGAACAGGCTCCCTACACTAACACATCCCAGTTTTCTGCTGCTTACTTTCAAAGGGCAATACTAGCCCAAAGGCTTGTGGGGTGAAGTTCAGAGGCTAAAAGGGTCCAATGGCCAAAAAGCATCTGCCTTTAGCCTCTAGCAACCTCTTGGCAACATTCTTATGCTGAGATACAAACCCCAGAGAGCAGGTATGGGAAACAGAACATAAATCCATTGTTCTTACTTTGTAGTTCTCAGCAATTCTTCATCTCTGAGCTTTACATTCTCAGAACTTAATGACAGGTTGCTGCATAAGGAATTACTAATGCAACTTATATGAAGCACACCATGAACTCCAAAGTTAGGTTCTTTTGTACAGCATGCTAAAAACGTATTCTTACATAAAATTGTCAAAACAAATAAAATATGCTACTTCAAACTAGAAGATCTTTAATGACTATTTTGCAAATAATAATCTATCTTTATGCATGGTCTGCCCACAGCACAGCATTTGGTGCAATCCACTTCAGTTAAAATCCCAAGTTGCAGAGTCCCGAATGTGACATCGCAAAGGAAAAAACTGTGCATACTATCAGCTTCTTTCCCTTTCCATTGTTTGCTCTCTTTTCCACAACATCCTCATTATTCTAACACAAAAATCAGGAGTTATATCCTCAGCAGTATTAGAGCTACAACAATGTTTTCTCAATACTCACTTTTGGCACATGTGGATTAAATTCTACTGCTCTGTGAATAGCTTCTACTGCATTCATCTCTGCTGTACTCAGCCCTCGCCGTGAGGCAGCCTCTGGAGAAAATCTGCAAAAGCAAAGAAACAAACACATTAGGTCAGAAATGCTAGCAAGAAAAAGTCAGAAAAGGAATCTAGAACATGGGCCCATGTAACCAAACTGAATAATTTTCCTATGCTCTCCAAACTTCCATAGCAAGTGGAAACTCTGAGTGATCTATTACATCAAGGCCAATGAAAATCCCAGCAGAAGCGGAAAGCATGTTTGTATCTAATCACGGCAGAAAGTCAGTTCAAACAGTCCCTTCTCTGTCACTAATCTAAATTTGCTCTAGGTACCTTGCTAGGGGCATATTCAAGGCTGAAGTTTCAGAAAAAAAAAGAAAAGAAAAGAAAAAAAAAAACCAAGACCAAAAAAACCCCCAAAAAACCAGTGCCAAATTATTGTTGGAGGGTTTCTATTAAAAACAGGTTTGGGGAAGTTTTAGGAAGGTTCCCAACCCAATGCCCCTGGGTCAGGTTGGGATGGAAGCAAGATGCAGCAGCAGTAGCAGGTGGTCTACTGGCTGCAGCACCCTTGAGGGTAGCATGCCCAAACTGTGGGCAAATCATCTGCCCCAGTGAATAAAAAACCAGACCATGCAATCTCTTTCTCACCTCACACCCCACGGCTAACTCCAGAGCTGTACTTGGCAGGCAGACACCACAGGGAAAGCTGTGACAACCTTAGCCCTGCCCTCCCAAGCTGGAGTCGCTGTGTAGGGAGGAAAGATGTTGCAGTAGGTACTGGCGATCTACAGGATAAAAAGAATGAAAGAAAATTACTTAGATCTTGATGTGTACATACACTTTAAAAGCAAAAACTGTCAGGATGTCAGTCAAGAAAATGGCTTTCCACTCCACTTGCTTTTCAACTTTAGGGGGCATTTGACCCTCAGGTGCACAGACACAACTCTGCTTGGGATTTGTGTGAAGGCATCTGAGAGCAGAATGGGGATTTTTGAGCTCCATCTCACAAGGAGCTGAGCACCCTTTCGCAGTGGGCCAGTGCTCGCAAGTCCACAGGCATCAAACAGATGTGCTCAGCACCTTGGAAGGTTGAGACCCAAGAGTAAAACATAAAAGGAATGAACAGATATTTCTGTCTCCATAAATATGAACGTCATCTACCTCTCAGAATCCCTGACATAATAATGCTAAATCCACCTGCCTCTATTTAATTAGATGAGCAGTCTTCTGTCAGCACTTGTAAAATGACATTGTTACCAGTGCATCCACGTTTAGTTATTACCTTTTCGTGGTCAGGTTTACACAAAGTTGAAGAGGTTGAGCCACACAACCCTTTTCAGTTGCATCTTCACCATACTATCTAGGAAGCCAAAGCTCACCCAGACAGTATATATAAAACTGAAACAACAACTGAATTTATGCTATTTCTCTTTTTTTCTTCTTTCTTAGGATCTGAAGCGCAATGTTTGATCACTAAAAATTTTTTATATATAAAGTAATTTTATCAATTTACCACAGGTCTTAATTTTCCTACTAAACCAGCAGATTGTTAGGGTGTGGGCTCAGCTAAGAAAAATCTTACGCTAAATCAGGAATTTTGCTGGACAGTGGTTCTTAAGCACTTACTTGTCAGAGACAGCTCTGGCTTTGAGCAATGCAGCTGTGTAACATATCGTTGCTGATTTTGGTAAACTTATATCTGTTGAAAAAAAAGGAAAAAAGTAAACATTTGAAAACTTAAAAGTGCACAGATAAAGAAGCATTTGATATTTAAGAGTAAGCATGACATACACAAAATTAATATGCAAACTCAGAATATGTTCTCTTCTTGGGACTTATGCTGCCACATCACATGGATTTTTAAATTTTCACCTGATTTACAGGCTTTAAAACATGTGTTAACGACCTCTGGAACTGCTATTTAAACAGCAACTGGGTTCATTAGAGAACTAATTCAAAGAGTGACATGATGGAGACATAATGAAAGAATTCATTTCTCCATACATAAATGTATAGATAACTTGTCATACCTGAATTTTTCCGTAGTTCACAAAATATCTAAGTAATAGCTGAGGGCTATCTTACTCATTCTTCATGTTCTCACTAAGAAACAGCTGTCTAATATGAGTATGTGGCAGCTATACAAGTTAAGACAGCTATTCAAGTAATAATGGATTTGACTTGCAAGCAACCAACCAGTAGATCGACTGAAGTTAAAGATCAACAGTAAAATAAGGTGTTTGGCCTCTTAAGAAAATATTGGACCAAAGCACACATTCAGCAGATACTCTCTGGCCATTTTATCCTGTTCCAGAGACACACAGGAACCATAAACCTGACTTAACCCCTTAGTAACCTTAATTTATACATGTTTTCTACTGGTAAATTGGCACAATGCATTCAAAAGGTAGAGAGAAATGCTGCTTAACAGACTTGAGTGATACATTTGTTCTCACTGCTACAGAGAACTGACTGCCACATTTTTAATCTCATGGTGTGACCCTTGAAGATGTCCTGTGCAGGGCTAAGAGTTGGACTCGATGATCCTTGTGGGTCCCTTCCAACAGCTCATTCTGTGATTCTGTGATTCTGTAATCTGTATCCAGCAGTCACGTATTTTGACTGAAATATTCCAGCATTCAAAATTTAAAGATTACAGCTACACGAAAAAAAACCTAACCACAACAAACCAAACCCACTAAAGGTTGGATTCCGCAAACCCTTCTGCACACACTGATAACTTCCTACAGCAAACAGCAAACACAGCATAGCAAACACAAGGCACTGAAGTAGGTCCACTGGAGAAGTGAGGAGCAGCTAATCTGACTATTGTTCTAAGAAACGATTGATCCCTTGGTTTGTCATTAAATTTTATTAGAAAAACAAAATTACCATGATAACTTCGTTACTTTAGGATTAACAGACACTTGTTATTTACTGAACTCATGTGCCTTGTAAGATAGGGCTGCAAAAGGGAGCTAAAGCAGACAAGCAAATCATATCTCAGCAGTCACCATCCTTCACTAATAACCAAGTGACCAGGCACAATGTTGTTCTGTTGGACAGAAAACACTGCCAGAATGACTGAGGCACTTGGAAAATGCTACCTGTTAAATCCTATTATCTTTTTATGCACTTGCACTTCAAGTATGAGATGCACATATCCTGTTGGAAGCTTCCCTATAATATACTGCAACTATAATTTCACTGGAGTATGTAATTGTAGTGGCTACAGTAATTAAGATCAACAGCATGCAAAGCAGTTTGGATGATAGGTATGTTAATTACTCCACTAACAGAAGACAGCTACAGACACAGGCATGAGCCCATCTTCAGGAAGAGAAAATATTCCTAAACATATTCAATAACCTTCTATATACCAAGTTTTCCTTAACATCAGGAGTTAAAAGTTATTTCCAGTAAGCAGAAATGCCTTTTAAATATATTAAAACAAAACACAGTATCACAAACCACTATCTTTTAGCAGGCAGTAAGTGTTCCTGAGCTGGAAACATCTGTGCATATAGATTGCAAGATAATTTGCAATGAACAGCTGGCATCTGTAAGGAAGGGAAATGTGGTGAGATGAGGTAAGGCTCAGATCCACCACAAGAGTCCTTTCTGCAGAAGAAATGGGATTTCTCAGGGAATGTTGTTTTCAAATCTGATCACCCATGGTCAAGAACAACAAAAACAAAGAGAAGGATTGGACCGTTTTTGTGTCAAACCAAATGAAATCAAGTCTGAGAGAAGATCCAGCTGTTTCCTATGCAGACACACATGGAACACAAGGAGAGGTGAAGGGTTGCTTAGGTAAAGGACAGCCTTGGCACAAGAACAAAGAGTTCAGAATTAAATTTAGGCCGGAGATTAAAAGAAAGTTTCTGTGAAGTGAACATTTGAGGCAGATTTCCAGGTAGAATAGTGGGTCAAACAAACCAACTAATTACAGGATGGAGCTTGCTCAGCTCATAGAAGGGGCAGTATCATGCAGGGAATGCAACAGCAGGGGCCCTGATTCACCCAGGAGGCCTCTTCCAGTACTGTGCTCCTAGAGAGCAAGCAGCACTTGTTTGAGGATAATACTTATAGACCCCTAGCAATGGAAGGAATTGATACAAATGTTCGTGTTCATCACAGAATCACAGAGTGGCTGGAGTTGGAAGTGAGCTCTGGACATCATCTAGTCCAACTGAGACAGCCCTAATAGGTCCATGCCTGCTTGCTTTCAAAAGTGTTTTTCTTTTTGTTTGCTACGTATTAGACCATAAGTATTTGGTCCTGCTATATGCTGGTCTATGACCACAATACTTTAAAATCCTCATATAATTTAGGCTTCATCTCCAAAACTGCACTCTTTTATTTTAGAGAGAGGCATAAACAATTATGTCTGGTAACAACTTGAATTTAGCAAGAGAATCATGTCCAAACTAGCCCTAGGAGATACGTACTCTGTCAGGAACCAAAGCGAAGTTTTAATAAATGACTGTGTTCAGCTCTGTGAGCCATCTGGCAAAATATCTTCACATACACTGTTTCCCACCCTCCTGTGATTACTTGGGGAGCTCCCACAATGTGCTGAAAGATGTGACTGCTATTCTGTTGTCAAATCCATCAGGACATTTTTGCCTAACAGGAACTGATGTGTCAATCTAGAAAAGGCTCTCCTTCTTTCTTATTGCTTGTATCTTTAAAGAGAATACAAAAATCTAAACTTAATTTATGAGCCTTTTCTTTCAATAAGCCCCAGTCAGGTAGAGGGAGGGCTGGGAAAGTGAATTCTTACTATTCATTTGCTTCTTAAGCAGTTGCTTATGAGACTGAACTGATGGAAAGATGCTATGGATGTGCAGAGTATGCTACATATAATCTAAAATAGTCATGGGATCTATTGTTCTTATAAATAGCAACTAAACCAAAAAATCACGAATCTGGATATGGAATGATGCAACATCCCCTATCAAGTCATCAGAAGGCTCTAAACATGAAGAGACAGGCATGTTGCAATTGCTTTAGTCATTGATAAATGCAAAAATGTCAGTCACTAATCAGAAATTATTCTCTCTTTTGCAGAGGTGGTTGGAAGAATTGCTTAGGGAAAAGACTGAAAAGCGAGTGAAAGCACTCTAGCAAATAAATATGTGCAGGCTGGATCAGTGATGACAGAAGAGAGATACAGTCATCTATAAAGACAAACATTAGGAAAGAAAGTGAATTAAGCTGATACAAATGGTTAAAAACAAAAGTAATGTGATGGAAATCAATAAAGAAAAGTATGAGCTGAACATCAGGGGAAAAACACTATCAAAAAGAGCTAATATCCCTTTAGAACACCGATTGCATTTTCCCACAAAATGTAGTAGAAAATACATGCTGGAGGGAGCACAACTACAAACATGGTGCTTACAAAAACCATTTCCGATTCTCTGTATTTTGGCATTCCTTCTCAGCAGTGGGGAACACCCCAATCCAACACAAATGGCCACTATGTTAAGGGCTAGATTTTGATCTCTTGATAGAATGGGAAAACCATTTCAGCACATACAAGAAGTCTTTATTTTGCCATGACCACAACTAAAACTTACACTGTTCAGTTATGGAAAGATTTACAACTGCTGATTTTAAACATTTCATATGCCATTCTTGCTGACATGCATATCAGTTACCAAGCAGGCATCAGCCACTTTAACTTGACTGAGTTCAATCCTAAATGCCTATGGAGGGGAAGGAGTAATTTCTGCTAAAGAAAGTTAAAGAGAGTAAGACTAGTCTTTTACTTAGACTTAGACTTACTTTAGTCTTTTTGTGCTTTTGCACAAATAGGAGAAACAAAAAACCCCACAGAATCATATGGAAATAAAAAAGAGACCAGATGGTATTAACAGACACAGAACTGATGCTGAGACCTAGCTGGAGTGACAAGTGATTTTGACATGGAGGAAAGAAATTAGTTCTTACAAGCAGAAGCTGGAAAAGATGTGATAGGAACAAAGACAAACTATTCTCTTGATATTACTGTTACACAAACTGGAGAAGGTAGATTAGGTTTTGGTATAACCTTAACTAAAAGGAACTTTCTCTTAAGATATCTCTTTCAAAGAAACAAAAGGATTATAAAATACTGTGTATGAGGTAATGGCTGCTTCCTTCCTGCCACTTGCTACATCTTTAACTCTGAAGAAAACTCTTCCTTGCACTTAGAACACCTACCCAGCTAGCTCCACCAGTATATCTCCAAACTGTCAAATAAAACATGGCAAGCAATGAAACTATCTACAAAACCCCTGGAGACCATAGCTAACATAATTGAAAGCTGCATGCAACTGCTTCATCAATCTGCAACTCTCTACCAAAAGGCTGCCCTCAAAATAAATAGAATTTACATGCATAATCTGTAAGGACAAGAAGAAATTGGACAGAAGGGGGAAGAGAAAAGAGTAGCCCTGAATAAGCTACATTTTAGAAAGTCATTTCTCTGTGTTAACTGTTTGGATTTCACTAAGTTAAAAGTATTCCAAGAAAAAGAAGTCTGCTCCTAAAGTGTTTCTTCAAAAGCCTGTATTTTGATATAACACTAATTTAAAGCAGGATTCTGCTAAGTAAGCTGTTAACAAATAAAGAAGTGTTGAAGCGTAGAGCACAATGAGATCTTCCGTATTTAAACCCCATTTTCTTTCTACGTGTCCTTTGTTCTAAAATATCTTCTCAACTGAACTCTGCATTTGGGACTCTGGCATGGTAATGTGGTCTTTCACCTTCTCTGCAAAGGGGTATGTGAGAGAAGAATCTCTATCAGGTGTTCATCCTGCAAACCAGAAAGCTTATATTCTCACTGGAAAACACAGCGCTTTCAAAAAATGAAAGCAAGGACAGGTTTAGAGAGGAACCATTGCATCACTAGGATTAAATACAGAGGCATCCATTCTTTCTAAACCTGACTTTATTAAAAAATTGCTAGAAAAGTCTGAGTTTTCACACAGTGCCCAGGTTATCACTCAATATCTATCAAAGCAATTGGCTGCCCAGGGAAATTAATAAATCAGTTGCTCTAAGCATCACTACAAGCAGATCAACTCCCCCAGCCATAACTATTTCTGCTGTAAATAACACGGATATGTGTTAAATCAGAGCCAAAAATATTTTCAGAATTCAACAGTATTTAGGTCATCCTCACTCTATTGACAGACACTGAACTCTGAAACCATAATGATGTAGCTCAGCAACAGTGAATGCTGTTCCACTAATGAGACCCTTTTTCCATGAATAATGAGTATGGACATCAGCTCTGTTGCCAGGTACATAATATAAACACACTTTAACACATGGTTTTTGGTAAAGCAATGCATCTGCTTGCAGAGGCTGAGGTTTCACATGATGTGGTCCAACATTTTAGCCCAGGGTGGGAGCAGACTGCTCAAGGAAATAATTTGTTCATATGTTATCAAAATACAATAAATCAGGTTTGGTCTCAGTCAAAAAAAAACCAGTGGAGTGGGACCAACAGAAACTGCAGATAGGAAAGTATAAATGAGTTCAGTGTTTTATATTCCAATAAATCTTACAACACATGAAGCTGATGAGTTCTAAAATGAGCTGAGACTCCCTGAGACAGGCCTTCTGAGACTCATGAACTGTATGGGTTATACTGGTTAAGCCTGTGTTTGCTGAGTCCTTGTGCATACCTAGTGCGTACAAACACCATACCAAAGTGTGAACTGAAACTGCATGTGCTCAAACAGTCAGAGTTTTATTTTTAAAAGTCTCGTTTGTTCTGACTCTATCAGATGCTTTTGAGAAAATGAAACACACCTTCAAATTTTGTCAACTTCCATGACACAAAGTGCTACCATGGTATCATTTAAAATCAGGGATCAGTGCTTTAGTATGCCAAAGTAGAGCTTGCACCGGAGTTTAGTCTTGAGATTTGAGAAGGCATGGCTTAATACCCTGTTACGTCACAGGTCTGCTGTTTCCCAGGACTATTACCTCATAACTACATTGAAGACTAGAAGGTGCCAACATACAGTGATGCCTGGGGAACAAAAAGTTACATGCTTTTTAACATGGCAAAATGAACACAGGGATCTCCCCCAGTGCCACAGGAATTACTGAAATACAAGGAGCTACTAGAAAGATTCTGATGTTATCACTTTAACTGCCAATTTCATCAATCAGACTAAGTACAACCAAGATCTCTCCCAGAGTCATTACTGCTACTGAATGGCAGTACTTGAGGGCCTGGGTGACATTTTGATCTCTGCTTAGAATGATTTGACTCCAAAAGAGTTGAAAACATTCCAGACTGGACTGGCAGCAGTAACTATCACTAACATCACTTGTAATCAGCTGTGCATTTATTTTTTTTTAAATAGCCTCATCTCCACCACAGTCTACTGCAGGAGTCTGAAATCTGGCAGGATGATCACGTTTCTACTAAGCCAATGGTCTATTATGAGCCTCATTTAAATTTATCTTAACTTCCTAAGTTATAAGATGGAAGAAGAAAGCAGTTAACACATTTTCAGGGGGAGCTTCTGCATTTTTCTTGCCTATATCCTCCAGAGATTCTTTGCTCAACAAGTTCAGGCCTCAGTACTCCAATGAACATGCACCATCCCCTTGCCATGGTTCTGTGTGATGATATGGGCCCAAGTACCGGGGCTGACAGCGAGAAGCCTCTGTCTCTGTGAGCTGCTGTTCTGCTTTTTGGCACCCAGGCAAGGCAAGAGAGAATGACAAATGAAGAGGAGGCAGAACCACAGAGAAAAGGGTAGATGGAAAAGATGTTAAGACAGAAGTTGTAAAGTGGATGGAGATGTATCTTGACCATCACTGCCCTGAAGAGAAGATTTGGATAGGTGGTTAAGAAAAGTGGAAAAATAGAACTGAGGATGAGCGGTACTGGCTGAACAAGTAGCCTCTGGTAGGAAGTGGGAGCAATTAAAACCTAAAACTGAGCATGAGAAGACAATTCAGTAAGAAAATGGGACAGAAGACCACCCAATACCTTAAAAGAATCCATGAGAAAGAGTGTCCAAAGCACTGTGGATATAGGCTGCAGTGTCCATATTGGTAGGCATTTATACAACAATAGTTCAAATAATGTCCATCTATCTTTTCCAAAACTGTAGATGTTGCAAACCTTAAAATTTTTGTTCAAAGAATGCCAGAGATAGTAAGAGCTAGCAATTAAGAATATTTTAAAGGCTACAAGATCAACCTAGTGAAAGCGTTAAGAAACATCAAAATTAAGGCTTCATAGGTTTCACTTAAGTCAGCTATTTGATACATGCAGGTTATGATCTCATTTTTAGTTATACCATTACATACTATTCCTTTCATAAACTCTCGTAACCCACTGCACAGAATGACACTTTTCTGAGGATGAATGAGGACTGTGTAGCAACACAACAGGAAGCTGACAGCTGTAGGTTCCCTGATTCACTTGATGCAGAACTTGTAACGTGGCTACTGAGTAAGCCAGGGACTGCAGTAAGAGGAGGAAGAGTGGTGCTGTGCAGGCTGATGAATGCTGCTCTAGAGAACTGGATTGTATTCCTGTTTTTGTCACCAAGTTTTTAAGCAATGCAAGGAAAACCCAGTTAATTCGAACTAAACAACGTATGCCAGCTGGTGATTCTCACTCTGCATCTCTGAAAACCTGTTGTCTTGAATTCAAGTGCAAAGAGCCAGAGCTGCAGCAGCTGTGATTTGGACATGAAAAGAGCTGCAATGCTGCACAAACCAACGTTTACTGAAAAACAACAAAAAAATTAATACAAAAAGTCCACCTAGTCTTCTGAGCTTTCCAAATTCTTCCTATAAGACAGGAACTCTGCTACTCACTAGACTGCTATGAAGTTAAATCAATGCTTGTAAAACACTTGTATGCTACTAAGTCAACATTCACAGGTAAGTCTACGGGGGAATTGATTATCTTTTCTTCAGAAAAGGTTTGAATAGCATGCAATAAAAAGTTGGCAAAACCTAAACAGTCATTCTTTAAAAATCAACAGAAAGCAAAGAAAGCACAGAGGAGCTTCCAGTGAGTGCCATCACCCTGTACAATGATTTAAGCATGCACTGGCAGAGAAAATGCACAGTATTTAATCTTTGGATAAAGGATTGTGTAAGGGCATGTATGAAGCTCATGCCAATCAATTTAATTACAGTGTTGCCTAAATTTTAAGAGTTTGACTTAAATATATTTCTTCTGTGCGTATCACCTAGAGAAAATACAAATACATATTTGAACTTACCATCATACTTTGCTAAGACTGCCTGGACATCTGCATATGCTTGCAGTTCCAACAAAGCTTCTAGCAGGTTTTCGTGGATGTTGAACATGCTGAGCAGGGGAAACTCCTTCATCAACTACAATCAGTAACATATGAAAGGTTAGATTATTAAAATGGAGAAGGGTTTCGTTCAAACTGCCCTGAAATAGCCAGCACCAAGTTAAAACTCTTCAGTTCCCCTGCTCTTAGTTCTTTCCCAGAGTTCACTATTATTTCAGAAATTTCTGAGCTCATATGGATACAAGGTCAGGTTCTTGTCAAGACATGCTTGCATAGGATGTCATTAGTCAAATCCAACAACCCAGCTATCTGAACACATAACTCTCCTTCAATGAACAGGCTTCTTCAAAGGGAGAAAGAGTTATTGTTCTGGGAAAGAAGCTTCAGCAGTGTAGCTCCAGTGTACCAGTAGCAAGATCCAGCATCCCTCCAGTATATTCGTGGAAAAAACAGAAAATACATTGAAAAACCACAATAACATCAAATGAGAAAAGCTTACATATATGCAACCATATTATCAATGTGATACCAGGATTTGTAATTGTAAATACTTTAGAACACAATTGCAACTGTGGCCAATATAAAAAATAAGAAAAACAGAAAGAAAAGAAAAGGCAGCAACAACAGGAAAGGTAAAGCTTATGCAAATCAAACACCATAACTAAGGAATTCATCTCGTATGACAACTGAATGAAATACAGAGTTAAAATAATCTAATCTTTTCATAGGCAAGTGCCTTTACTTTATGAACTAAGCCTTTGAGAGATACCAGGGATTTGTTTTTAGATATCCTCAGTTTCAATATCTGCACAGATTCAAATGACTGAAGATGATGCTCTATTGCATCTCTTTTTTTAAGTCACAATTATGAGAAGCATCCACGTTTTTACTGCAAAATTGATTAAACAATATCCTTTATTGTCAGAGTGATTCTCTAAAGAACTGAAGTGTTAAAAGGTCCTTGCTTCCTTGTGTCCCCTTTATGGTTAACTGCCTACATGATGTAGATTCAGCACAAAAAAGGTCCCCAACAGTGAAGAACTGGGGTAGCTGAGGTTACCACTCTTTTTCAGGAACTTGCAGGGAAACACTAAAATTTACAATCTCTCTGATGGGGTTTACGAGAACAGAAATACTGTAATATGACAGGAAAAGAATCCAATTCAAGGGCAGCCTTGCTCTATTTGAAAATAATAAGCCAGACCTGAAAACTCCGACACTTCATAAACCTACCTTGCAAGATGTAAACTGCAAAACTGACGAGAACCAGCAAATCTTGATCTCACAAACAGATAAGACAAACAAAAGTAAAAAGGATTGAAACAAGAGGGATGGATATTCACCAAGAACTTCAGAAAATGAGAAACAGGTAATGCACTGGAGCTTCCTCACTCTGTTAAGAAAGAGACCTTAACAGAGAAGAAAAGCACAGAGAATTTCTTTCTTGTGAAATGGCCTGGCATAAGCTAATGGAAGAACTATTCTGACCTTAAGACTCTAAACTTGTCTGTCTGGAATAGCATTGATTTTGCTGCAGTTTGAGGATTATTAGAAGATGAAAGGCAAGGATTGCAGTGTTTTGTTCAACTGACTATATAAATTTCTGGTGCGAATCAGGATCACTGAGACAGCAGCTGAAAGAGGTCACTAAACTTTTCATGTTAATGGCATGGGGATGGCCATAAACTCATAGTTTGGTAGGAGCTGAACCTGTGAAAAAGAACACAAACAAAACTGCATCGTTTCCAGGCTTTTCTCCCTCATCAAAAAAACAAAAAAAGACCACAGATCTTGATGCTCATCTAGGTTAAGAGGAAGGGCTTGAGAATAAAATAAAAAGTTTAAGTCATTGTTCGTGAAGAAAAGTAAGTGTAGGTGAAAATTCACATAGTTGGATTCATTAGTTAAAAGATCCATCATTGAGTCTACTTCTCTTCATTCTTGTCCTTACTCACTATTGGATTTTTAAGAGAGGAAGCTACTATTTGGCAGGAAAGAGCATGACAGAATCTGGCTCTACATAAACGTGATTTAAAGTTCAGAATGAACATCTTGCGAAGAAACCCCTCTAAGGGATTAAGAAAGATTATCCCTGCTCATTGAGAATGAATAACGGCTGGCAAAATAACACTCCCTCCATCAGTGAAGAAAAGGGAAGAGCTGCAACTAGTTATAGATGTACACTGGCCACTAAAAGCTCTTACTCTGGTTCTCTGCCTCTCACTGACATCACCCACTGATTATTTTTTTTTGCTATTTTAATTAGGTTCTGTCAGAGTGATAAACCCTGTCTCAGACAGCAGAGGAATAAAGGTCACTGTCTGGACTGCCAGGCATCCAAACTGACAAGTGTTAATAAAGGTTTCATCTGGGAAAGGTCAAGCATTAAGAAGTCCAGCCCAGTAATACTGAACTCAGTTAATACTGTAGCCTCAAAAATAAAATGCCTCTAAGTGGCCACTCAGCTATTTGAACACTGACTGTGCATAAATGACAGCATGTTTGCTACTAAAAAAGGAAAAAGAAGACATGAACTTTCATATCTGGATGCAGAGTATCTAGTTTTTGCTGCAAATAATTCCTAGTCACAGTAAAAAACTTGTTTATTTAGAAACTCGCCAGAAAGTAAAGCCACTTGGATGGAAGAATATTATGAGAGGTCATCTTTCAGGTCTCATAGTGAAAGCAAACACTGGGGAAGAAAAAACCAGCCACACAGATCTGGTGACTGGTCAGGGCAGGCCACATACTGGGTCATGCTGAGGAGCAATGGGGAGCAGACTGAGCTTGCTCCCCTCCCTAGCAGACGGAGGGAGAGCTGGCTCATACTCCACACAGAGATGTAAAGATGGGTACATTATCCCCAAACACAAGAGGAAAAACACACCCTTGAATTCCCCAGATCCACACATCACCGAGCTCTAATCTGGTCTCCAGTTTAAGAGGCACAGACATCCCTTTGCACCCAAAGATTTATTTTCTGCAAAGTTACAGACCGATATTTGCCAAATCATTTGGCTTATAAATTTTAATTATTTTTACTTCTTTACTGTAACCCGAGAAATACTTTCATTTGTGTGGCAAGCACTGCACTTGAAGACAAGATGAAGGCTCTGCTGTCATCTTTCTCCACACCTTCAGACCTCAAGAGACAGCCATCAAATTCAGCACTCAAGATTTCTTGAGCCACAGAGCCACTACAGCATTTTACATATACACTACTTAGGACTAAAAATGCCATTGTAAAATTCCAGTTAGTTGGTTTCTTGCCTGGCATTAAAGAGAAGTGCTCCACTGAGCTAAACTCATTTTCATACCCTGTGAAAACAGACACCACATGGCTATAAATGTATTCCCTCCTTACATGAGGATATTCAAACGGCTGTTGAACATATCATGCCAAATCTATGTTCACAAGGATTTTACTTCGAACTTGTACTGGTCAAAATACTTTCTAGTGATCAAAGTCAGACCTGGAGCTGGGTTAATACACATTCTGTTCCAATTCTTCTGTGTGTTTGGGGGGAAATAGGCACAGGTGTAGAAAGGGGA
Source organism: Oreocharis arfaki (assembly GCA_013398015.1). NCBI lineage: Eukaryota > Metazoa > Chordata > Aves > Passeriformes > Paramythiidae > Oreocharis > Oreocharis arfaki. Next base: position 102,109 of record VZRR01005479.1, read on the forward strand.
GTGGCCTTTCTTCGAAAGATTCATTAGGTATACTGCAAATACACAGAAAAGGTAGCTTTTGCAGATAATTCAGTTTTAATTTTTTAGATAAATAATATTTTGGGAGTATAAGTTTGCAGATAAATTCTGGAAGTAAACCTGACACAATCAGATATCTGAGCACTAGTCCCAGAAGCACCCTATTCCCAGACTCACTTCAATTCACATTGCAGGGTGTAAGTTCAATGATTTTGTGATAGATACGAAAAAATTATGATCACAAAAAATGCCTTATGGTACAAGGAAATCCACATCTGATTTGCTGGATGAGGAATAAGTTTTATCTCCCAAAGGACATTCATTGAAGAAGATTCTCTACCCTGAGATTATTTCAGTTATCAGAATTTTCATTTAGATCTAATTTTTTTTTAACATTCTCAAGGAATGCAGCTTTAATGTCTGCATCTATTATTCTCCCTGTGACAACATTAACATCATGAATCAATAAGCCAAGAAACATTATTTATGCAGAAACCCACTATAACCTGCAGCTTATGCCTACAGACTAGACCCCAAGACTCAAGGGAATACAAAGGTGGACAAATTAATGATGTTATATATAAACTGGTGTTGACACATTTAATCTCCATTTGCATTATAGTTGTATGCATGGTCACAAATTTTATGGGCAAGGCATGCAATCATTCATTGCTTATACTCCTATTTCTCCACAAACAAACAAAAACATTTTCAGATCAATGTATTCAGCTGAATGTATTCATAAAAAGGAAGTACGAATTTATCTTAAAATAAAGAAACAACAAGCAAACAAAGGAAATTCAATGCAAACTCTGAAACTGTTACAACCTTAATTCCTAGCGCACATGTTCCTGCAGTGGGTATCTGAAGTGGAAAACTCTGTCTCCTAAGAGAGGAATGACTGACGCTGCCATCTTTGAGGTGCAACTGTCCACCAAAACTGAAGGACCAAGCACACAGTATGGACAGCACTGGCACTTTCACAAGTGCTTTGCATGAACTGCTTTCTGGTATATGACCTGTAATCTGTTAACCGAACAAGCTTGGAAAGGTAAAACTCCAAGCCATTTCTGAGTAGAAAAACAGAAGCCTCCACTTCTGTGGGCTTCATTGTGTGCAGATGACTTTTCAGATGCCTAAGCTCTGACTGAAGCTCACCCTGGGCTTGAGGCATTTGCAACATGCCACTCCACGCTGACCTTCTGATGTCTAATTAGATACACTAATTCTTAAGTTGTCCTCCCAGCCAGCTCACCTGGCAAGGACAGAACGGCAGAAACACTGCCAGCAGACTGAAGTTAGCACACAAAAAGGCTGTTAGCAATGTCAGATGTTTAAAAATTAGTCTAACTCCTGGTCCTAAAAGCGCAACTCATTCCACCACTGTCTCACTGTGAGTGGGATTCATGTGATGTAAACACTGTCACAGCTCTTGGAATTCGAAAATTATCTAAAATACACTGGATCCACCTGAATTAAAGTTCTGCTTAATTATAGCAAGAGTAGGATTCCGCCAATTAATTAATTTCTATAAGTGCTGCATTCCTTTTGGTAAATAATCACTGCTTTGTTCAGAAGCAGCCCCACAGTTACTCTTTTACAACTCAGAGGGGACAGGAGCTAAGAAACCAAATCTGTCAGATCCTGTTGTTCTGAAGCTTGGAAATGAATAGCAGTAAGATTCTCGTATTTTCCTCACATGTGGAATTCAGGAAATTTGACAACTTCAGAGTGTCAGAAAAGAGACCCAGATCCAGTTTACACTAACTGTGGGATGGCATGGGTTTACAATTGGCCAATGTCCCATTTTAAATTTGAATTTAGACCTAGTTCTGCATAATATTCAAAGATAATACTCTTCAATGTACGATTAACAATGAGTAAATGAATTGAAAAATATCTTACTAAATATGCAAACTCTAAGGAAATATGTTCTAACATGCAGCCTTTATGTTCTCTCTTAACTGGAAGATTAAAGTCTTTAAAGTATGACTTAAGTTCTTTAAGGAATATAATTACGAAATGCTGTTATTTGGACTATGTTGTAAAACTGCATGTATTTCAGGAATAAAGAGGATTTTAAAGGCAGATGTGGCAGGAACCCAGAAGAGCAGAAGTTGTTCCAGATTTTATACTTACTACTAAACAATCACATTACATAAAACTAGTAACAGTGCTAAATTATAATAATGTTTGTTACATCAAATACTAGTAACTCTATAAAGCATGAAAATAAAGTCATTACTCATAGCCCTGCTTAAAAAAAAATCCGTTATTTGCATCACAGATTCACAGAATGGTTTGGCTTAGAAAGGACCTTACAGATCATCTAGTTCCAATTCCCCTGCTGAGGGCAGGGACACCTTGTACTAGAAAAAACCTGTTAATGAAAATTCATATTTAACACATTTAACTCTCCCTGAAAGTGAAAGTGGTTACTAGGAGGTGGCAAAAGCAGTCGACAGAAACAGAATTAATCCTTGAAAGAATGAGCCAAAGTACTTTTAAAAAAAACTGACATATTTTTAGAAGTGGATTTTTAAGTGAAATTAAAGTGAGGGAATTATCTAGGACCTCAAAAATGAGCTAGGAGATTCCAGAGAGATCGAAGACCATAATTAAAGTATTATACAAAGTCTCTAAACATGGAGTGATGCAAGATGGTGGACAAAAAGGAGTCCAAGTTACCAGGGCTCCTACCAAGACTGTTTGACTACATTCTATCTTAATAGAATGACAGTGCTGGAAACCTGTAATTTATATGAGAAACATTATTCTCAGTTTAGGTAGAAGTCACCAAATTTCTAGCTTTTGAGGGTTCTGGACAGAATCACAATCGTAACTAAAAGTGAGGGGTCTGAGTCATGTGAAGATAAAGGAAGGCATAAACATCATTAGGGGAATCACAGAAGTCTCCATTTTGTTTAAGAGCCCACTGAAATGAGGGATATTCCAACCTGCCCTACCCACTTATCATACCATGTGAATCTCTGACCAAACAAACTGTATGTGAATACACAGACATATGAAAATGTTAAAACCAGCATTTATCACTTGCCACTATTGCAGTGCTTGTGTATCAGAACAAGAATTAACAGAAAATGCCACTCTGTGGTGGAGACTGGCAAATGTCACCATTCACAAGAGTAGCACTCTTCTAAAATCTATGAGGTAACACTTGGTCTCACTGAACTAAGTACTGTCCCTTCAAATTTTAATAAATGGTACTTTAAGCAACTGCTACCGATGTTAATAAAGCTAGAATCCCACTCAAGGCAGAGCAGCCTGCCTAACCTGACCTGTGTAACACAAGCCAAAGAGTCTGACTCACTAATCCTTGCCTCAAGCATAGAAGCATTTGCGACAGACAGACAGTAGCTGTCGATGCAACTAGCTGCAGAAATTGTGTTGATAAGTTGCTAGGGATCACAACATCTTTATTAGCAATAAGCACTCTCTTTGTTTCACACAACTTGATAATTCGAGGTGCAGAACACTGTCCTGGCTATGTATTGCTTTCTTTACTCAAGAAGCAATCAGCAAAGCACATAAGAATACAGAATTCAAGAGAATATTGAATAGAAATCCTTATTCAAAGCTCAGCGAAAGAAGTTGCCAAGAAAGTATGCTAGATTTGCAGAACTATCATACCAGCAAAAGTCACTAATACCACTGACCATAAAAAGATAAAAAGCCAACCTACCCATATAATCAAAACTGATTTAGTGTGGTTGAGTACCCTTTCAAAACCTTCAAGTCTTAAACCATTTTAGATGCTTAAAGCAGCCCAGCTGTCTACAGAACTTTTCATGCACCCAACTGATAAGCACGCAGCACTCTGGACAATACAAGCTGCTTAGGTGTCCTCTGTGGCATAAAATACGCATTTAGAGACTGCAGGTGAGCACCAAGATGAACACAAACATTCAATTGAAGTATCCTCAGCAAGGTTCTCAGAGCTAAATATGTAGAAGAAGACTTCTAGGTCCTTTATCGTGATCTGAAGAGTAATTTCTCAGCAGATATGACTGATACTAGAAATAAAATACACTTTTCTGACCCTTAAAAAGTGTTTTTCTTTCTATCCTTCTCCAGACCTAAGGAAGACCTGGAGACCTTCTTCTCTCTCTAAACCTTACTCATTTCTGGACAAAGTTGCTGAGCATAGAGCAAGTTGCAATTCCACTGCGCCTCAGAAATATATACTCATTAAGAACACAAAGCAATCTTTGAGGGAGCGCAGGCCCACGGGGCAGGAGACAAATACTCTCTCGAATGAGTTTCCTTCATCTTCTCTCTGAAGGACGAAGCAATTAAGAGCTTCCACTTGCTTTGGCCACTAGCATACCATTTGCCTGTCACCCTTCTCTTGCATAAACATACATCACCCTTCAATTAAAGCTTGTTCTACAGACCAAATGTTCTCCAGAACAATCCCAAGAAGCTCCCATTAATTCGAAAATTCATTTTCTTCCATGGTACATTTTCACCTGGGTACTCCAGTGACCCAGTTAAGAAAAATTACTGTGTTGGCCTGCTCCTGAATTCAGTGGTGCAGTCACTGATCCAGTCGCCCATGAAGCAGAGAGTGAAGTGCCTTTGTATACCCTCCACATCCTCTCTGTTTTCAATCAATGAAAAACACAGAACGCAGACCTAGCACATTCCTGTTTTCTTCCATTGTAATGGTGAGGGAATCTGAAAAGAGCAGATGGAAAGCAGGTGGCACAAAAGGCTACCCATGCTCATCACCACTACTGGCTTGCAACACTGTCCACAAGGAAGGTTCAACATGAAGGGATACTAAAAATTACTCACAGCCACCATTATGTACGGCCTTTTGCCTCTGCACATACTAAATTCTCCAACATCATTTACAAAAAACTACTTTAAATCCTCCTAACATAATCAGCACAACAAATAAAACAACGAGCACTGTAGACTTTCTCCTCAGGGACAGTAAAAGCAATCTAGTTCCCTCACAGACCATATCATGCTCTGTATAAACAATAATAAAACTGGAATGATTCTGTTGACTACACTGGAGTTATTCCAACAATACACTAATCAAAATGAGATCACAAGTTAACTCAATATATACAAATAGTGACAGCTGCTGGTTTCTATAGCAAAATAAAGTAAATAATTATCATCAGAAATAAAAGCAAAAGCAACACCTATGTATGATTCCATTACATGTTTCCATGGAAACTACCGGTTCATAATTCTCATTAATTGAACTCAACTGAATGAATTACATCCAAGCAGCAAAGCCAGCTAAAAAATACTGTCTCAAAATCAATCACAGAAGCAACAGAAATTGCTATCCAATTTTTTAAACTAAAGCACCCTTGATTTTTAAACAATTTTTTAAATCAGTTAAAAAAAGACCCAACCTGGTTTTAAATACCTTTGGTATAATATTAAGAAATATGACTTTCCTATCAGCAGTGTATATAACCATAAAATCAAACTCTTATTTCAGTCACCAACAACTCATTTCCCTTCCATTAAGGTGGTTTAAGTAGGATCTCAGTCTTTTCTTACACAAAATTCAAGCAAGACAATCTAATCCATCAGTAATGTCCTCAAGATGGCCTCATATATGCAATGAATTAAACACTCTCAAATATTTTATTTTTTCAAAGTGGCAAAGACTCACTACATCCCAATCATATTTCCCAGATGGTGTCATGAACCTCTTAACACTTCATTTCCATCATGTTCCATGTCTTGAGAAACCTGTTTTCAATCTTTCAAACACAAACAGGGCCTCCGCCCTCTGTTCCCTGATGTTAGATTCATCAGCCCCTAGCCAACATATTCTTCATATTCTTTTTAGGATGAATAAATTAATCTCCTTCCTCATCAATCAGAAAGAAACCTCCAATGACAGATTCATGTTCTTCAAACCTCTCCATAACCGTACTATTTACGTCTTCTGTGAATAAATGGAGCATATGCATTCATTAGAAATAAGTAGCTCCAAGCCAGCCTAAGAAAAGCATCTGCAAAGCTGACTTGACCCTAAGTCTTGCCCCCAGTGTACTGGAGCTGTGACCTGGAGTTACTGCTGCTTTTATATTTCATCTAGAGACTTGCTAATTCTCAGCTCTACTTGCTTAAAATAAAGAGCTCTCGAGGCATCTAAATTCAGTTCTGAGGATTTGGCTCCATGTCTGTACGTGGAAAAACACAGAATGCATTGATCCGAGTTGAAACTCTCTAAGATGAAATTCTATCTTTATACCTCCTTTGTCTTGCATTCAGTCCTTCCATTGTTGAAGAGTGTTTTTCTGTCCTTCAAATGTCTAATAACTGATGACTTTGGGTCTCCCTGTTATTGCTGCCTCTCAAGATCCACGTTGTACTTAATTTCAACAATTTTCTATTTTGCTTATAAATTTCAGACAATTTTATCTCTAGAGACAAAATAAGTAGTGCACTAATCAAAGCTCTGCTTCTCACTTTGCATAAGAAATCTAGGCCTAGACAGACCACCCAAGTCCCTGAACCAAGTGTTCTGCACACACAACTATTCATACATATTGACATCAGCAGAAGGCGGCTTCACAGCATATCTGTTCCCCATAGCCCTATCTACAAATCACAAAACACATTCAGCAGCCCATAGTAAGCTCCAGAAGTTGCCATAATTATGATGTGTGATATTTGAATGGGAGATTCAAAATTTTATCTTTCTTGTCTATTAATGCCAGAACTTAGAATTCCAATGTTTGTCCCAAAAACATTTCAGTATTTGTCCCACAGTACTTGTGTAACAAAATTCATGAAGAATCAGAAGAGCTGGCTGGACTGAAAACAGTGTTTTTGAAATCAACATTCTCCCAGCTGACCAGAAAACTGCTAAACCAGGTCTTTCTTCCTCATCCCCCTTTCTCACACTCCTAGCTGTAAAATGGCTGGTTTTTTGACCTGCTCTTTTTCAACACCTCTGTCTGGGATTCTAGTGATTCTGGAGACTGAGAGCTGTGTGCCTGAAGAGCCCCAGCAATAGTCAGGAAACAATGTTACTCACCACTTGCCATCTGGTAGATATTTGGGATGAGAACCTGCATTATTGTGGTGAACTCTGCCCAATGTTTTCAAAAAATACTCAGGAGTGCTCCAGTTCCAGGGAAGACGTTGAGTACTGGATTCCAACCTGGCAAACACACTTGCCCTACTGCCATTGACTCAAGTGCCTCAGCTCCAGAGAAAGTTGCTTTCCTTTTTATATTAAAACTCCCACTGACGTGCAACAAGAATTTCCCTCTTCTAGGGAACAAGGCAGGTTTCTGAACCATTCATCTGAGCTGCCTAAAGCACACTTCACAGGTGCTTCATTCTGGTCTGGGATTTCATTTTGTGCATTTAAAACTTAGCACCTGCATCTTAATTTGCAGAACTATGTGTCTTGCTGGATTCATCTCTTCCTGTTTTTTGTGGGAGCTGGAATATGAAGTGTAAGAAGCTCAGAAAACTAGGAGGTAGTTTTATCATCATCTGCCCAGAGCTGTAGGGTTCCATTCCTCCTTCTGTCACAGACTTGCTACCTCAGGTGATGCAAGTCACCCCCTCAAAGAACTGTGTTCCTAATCTGCATCCTGGGAATATCACTGAAAGAAATGCTGGGCATTCACAGCTATGCCTAAACTTGAGCATTTTACGTATTTGAAACATGTACATTGCCTAATGTGAACAGCTGCCCCTTCTGCCATCTCCAAAATAGCTACTGTTCAGTGTTTCAAGTCTGCAGCTTTGGAGCTTACTGACTTCTAACTACCATTGGTAGCTCCCCTGCCTACAAAGCCAGAATACAGTCAGGCCTCATCTCAGAGAGGCTTCAGTTCATTACAAATTCATTACTTGGGGTTTGAATTTTCAATGATAGGTTTTGCATGAACAACTAACACTCATCATATCTTGTGTGATGCAAGCAATGCACAGAGCCAAAATTCAGCTTTGAAGGAGAAAACAGAATACTGAAGCCCTGATTATGAAGTCAGCAGCACTCACCACACAGTTCAGAAAAGAAATGTTACTAACTTCATGATCAATTAATTAAAGACTGCACTTCATTGCACATGTACCAGGATAGGAAATTCAGTCTGCATGGTTAACTGTCCATCTGGTATTTGATGTTGCTTTCACAACCTCATAAATAAATGGTCACTTAAGTTAGTCTTTATGTACATTATACATATAAAAGAACTATCAGCAGTACTGAATGAAGCAGAAATGGCTGCTAACTTGCAAGAAAATGTATCAATTCTATACTATTATTATGTAAATATCACAGATGAAAGAAATCCAAACTCACATCTCTCATCATTTTCACTGCTTCCCTAGTTCTTCCCAGCTTCCTTGCACACATTGCCAGCCTTCTTTTAATATATACTAACACATTGGTGTCCCTTCCTGTATAAGAGGAAAAAGAAACAGAATTAAGATAAAAAATACAAAGATTCATTTAGTATTCCAACACAAAAGGAAACACAGCTTTCTTTCAATTTTTTTCTTACTTGCTACCATCAATGTTTTCACAAGAACTTTAATAAAAAGTTACCAAATTCTGAAGATTTATATGTGTCATAACAGCACTGAAATCAGTGGAATTAATCCAGATATACAGTGGTATAAATAAGTACTCTTGGGTTGGCCTTGCACTGGTGAAATAAAAGCAGATCTGAAGGTACAGTTATCATGTACATGCTTGTCAACAAGATATATTAAAGCAAATCTTCATCCTCTAACAATCTTTTTCTTAATGATTAAAAGAAAAACATACCCTGAACGTTCTGTTTACAGCCTTTACTCATTACCCAAATATCACCTTCAAATTCCTCACACCACTAATTACGGATGGCAAATTAACATATTTCAGATATGACAGTGCCGTGTGCTGGAAGATTCCCTAACAGCAAAGATGACAGAAACTAAACAGCGGTGATAATTATTCTCTTGGAGAATTCTTACTCCTTTCATTTCTCATTCGCTTCGAATGCGAACTCTTAAAATGCTTCTGGACCAACAGGAAATGAGTGGACAGATAATCATCTACAAAATTACTGAATCATGAAAATGTAAGACACCTGCTACAAATTATCTTTGTGTATAGCATGCAGTCTGTAAAGATTTTAGCCTATTCCTAACATTTTCAAGCCTTTCATAATAAGAACAACATGTGCGCTGAAAACATTCCAAGTACCTATGAATTGTTTTAAAGCTGTGATTAAAATTTCCAGATAGATTAAGCAGCAGGTTGAAAGGACTTACTTCAGAGGAAAAAAATAAATAAGGGAGGGAAGAATTTCTTTAGCTGCATTCTGTATTACCTAATTCCTTATCTCTTTATTGATTCCTACACATTTAATATACAATTTATTAGTTACATCTGTTTCAACATGTTCGTGTAGTGTGCTATGAGGTATACATTTCAGGTTAAGCTTCTTTTCAGGATTTTGAGCAGAAATGGTCAAAAGGCATTTATTTACCACAAAATAAAGATAATATTTCAGGCCAAAATTCTCTGAGGTCACTAATGACTTGGGATGCCTAACACGAGCAACCTTAAAAACAAGATTGCCCTTGCTTTCTATAAACTAGCACCTTTTGAAATGGGGCAAGTTGGATACTCAGAGTCATTATTTACTCTCAAAATTTATTGTCTAACAAAATATTATATGAAGGAGATGGAACACATGAATAAACAGAAACACAGAACAATATGTTGCTGTTCGAGAGACTACAGTGTATTTAATCTTTAAAAGATGAAATGCCCACTTTTCATCCCAGAATCAGCTTTGAAGATCAGAAATGGACTCCGAGACTTCTCAGAACCATGGAACTGAAACACATCTGTCCATTGTCCCTCCTCTCCACCTCTGTAAACCATGCAGAAATCCAGCATATAATCAAAAGAATTATATGTGAAGCCCCTGTGTCCAAGGCAACATCTGAGGCTGGAGGTTCTCTAATTTCTGTGGGTGCAGACTGACATTTCCAAGGGCAGACTGGGTGGTACAGAGAAGTGGGATGATCCATCCCCTCCTGAAGCCCCTCCTGAAGCCCCTCCTCGAGACACGGTCAGAGCTGGCAGTCACTTTTTAGCCTCCCTGCTCTGTGACAATGCACTCAGTTTCGTGATTCAATGGGTTACTTCCTCTGCTGCAGTACTGAAGGTTCAGGGTGTCAAATCTGATGATGACAGCAGCCATCTAGCACGCACAGGTTACAGAAATACCATACTTGTATCTGCCTGCACAAACTTTCCCAGGTTACCTTGGACAAAAACATGGTGACAGTGCTTACTAACTACTTACTGCGTACTTTTCATAGAATTGCTGCACTCAGGATGGATTGAGTGCACAAATCAAGGTTTCACAGACAACCATAATCCAGCTAGAGTCCAAAAATTGCTTCAAGGGCTCAGCTGCTCTATATTTTTACTTTCAGCAAAAATGAACAAATCATCCTAAATATAATTTTACATCCAACAAATGTTTAAAATATACCCCCAAGCTTTATGAAATCTCAGGTTTTCAGGTATAGACTTGCAGACAACTTTTGAAACCAGAGATCACAGACAATTTTACTATGTACAATTTCTATCAGTAATCTTCAAATTATGTAAGATAGCCAGAGGCTGTGAATTCAGGTCCTAAGAAACCTGAAGATGACCAAAAGTATGCCAGTGCTTGTATTTATGTAATTAATTGGTGTTATTTTGGCCTAAGGTAGCCATTGTAGTCTAGAAATAACCTTGACTGTTTGCTTTATTATCTTTTTGGTCATTTACCGTCAGTGAATGTATTTTCTTAGATTTAAGGAGTATTCAATAAATATCACAGCAGATAAACCTGCTTATTCAAAATTTTTTAAAAAGTAATAAAAATCTAGACTTTCAATTAAAGCACTTCATTATTCCAGTTGTTAATTTTTATGTTTCTGTGACCTTTCTTAATAAATGCAACTAACTTCATGGCCCAATGGGTAATGGGTCTCATTAACTTTTACACAGAACAAGGCAGTGTAAGCATTTACTCCCAGAGCTGATGGAAAAAAGCTGGCAAAGCATCACTTCACTCCTGTTTCCACCATTCTTTACTGCCTTTTCACAACACGAGCCCGAGTTTGCAAAACAGCTAAAGGCAACTTCCTTAAATGGTGTCCAGCTTTTTCTGAATATCAGATCTCTCTGGCTCTGATACCTTTCCTATCCTGTTAAGCACATGCTACAATACTTTCTGCCATGACAAAACAAAGGCACGTCTGTAATCTGAGCACTGATAGCTCAGCAACAGAATCAAGCAAAAACACTAGAACAGAATAGTCTGGTTCTAGGGCCATATTCCAGCCAATGTCAAACACTGAGTGCATAGTTCTTAGGGAGAAAACAAAAATACCAAACCCCCAAATCCAAAGAACTCCTTGGAACTTCTCTCTCCCCTAAGAAACTTACTGTGTTGGGCTTCATATTGGGCACCATGGTGCTGTAGCTGCTGACTGCGCCTGTAACAGCCCTCTCCAGCTTTCAGAGCCTGCTTGAACAGCTTCTCTGCTTCTACAATTGTTGTCGCTTCCTCTTCAGCTAAGAGAATATAAGCAGTAGCACACCTACAAAAATATCAGAGGAAGAACCATGAGAAAGGTACATGAATTAAAAACTGTATGAAGATATGCAGACTGGCAAGGATGTACTAAATACAGAGGCAAGGAAATTTTGTCCATGTACCTTTCTGATGAACTATTCTGATGAATAAATATTCTGACGACAACACCACAACTCTCATCTTTATGTACTATATCACTCAGCCCTTGAGTACACCTACTGACAACTGTCCCAGAAGGCCAAGCACTGTCTCACTAAGCCTACATCTCTACAACTCCTTCTGGAAATCGAGACTAGTTTTATGCACTACTGTTCTAATACAGACTGTCTCCCTTACTGTAATGGCATAAAAACAATCAACAGAACTATAACAATTGCCATATAAAAAGAATGGATTATAAATGTAGTTGTAGAGACAAAACAACAACAACAACAAAGAAAACCTGACCCAGACCAAGCAAAAACCAAAACAGCGATGTGCCCTTGCAGCAGAGCTGCACTAGAAGTGTTTCCAGCAGGTTGAGGGAGGTGGTCCTTCCCCTCTTCAGCCCTGATGAGGCCACATGTGGGTGTGCTGCGTCCAGTTCTGGGTTCTCCAGTACAAGAGGCACATGGACATACTGCAGAGAGTCCAGTGAAGGGCCACGAAGGTGATTAAGGACTGGGGCATCTCACATATGAGAAAAGGCTCAGAGAGCTGGAACTGTTCATTCTGGAGAAGAGAGGGTTTTGGGGGGAATTTGTCAAAATTTGTAAATACCTTTAGTGAGAGGGCAAAGAGGACAGTGCCAGGCTCTTTTTAGTGGTTCCCAGTGACAGGACCAGAGACAATGGGCACAAAACGAGACACAGGAGGTTCTCCCTGAACCTCAGAAACCCTTTTTTTACTGTAAAGGTGACTGAGCACTACCACAAGCTATCCAAGGAAGTTGTCAAGTCTCCTTCCTTGGAGATATTCAAAAGGCTGCTGGACATGGTCCTGTGCAATGCATCGTAGGTGGCCCTGTTTGAGGGGAGGGGTTGGATACTGACCTCCAGAGATCCCTCCTAACCTCAACCATTCTGTAATTCTGTGAAGTGTGAGCAGGACAGGCTAATAGCTCACCTCACCCTTTTATGCTGCATGGTCTCTCAGTTAAATCACTATATAACAAGAAACAATTCTTTCTCTTCTTCTGATGAAACACATGAAGGACAATCTGTAAAGCACCAGTTTATGGAATTCTAAAATGCAGCAATCTCAGTTCAACAACCTAAGGGATTCCCTTTATGCATGTTAGCAACATTTATATCGTCTGCCATGGCAGTAAATCATCACAGCACTGAATTTATTGTGGGAGCTCAAATACTACACTTCTCATTGAAAAAATAAGTAACAGAATCAAAGACCAAAAGTCACAGCAAATTACATCATATTCTCTCATACTATGAAATGAGTATTTCAGAACGTGTTTATGAGTCTCTTCTTTCTTGCTTCTGTTCTTGATGATGGAGAAATCCAAAAGGGAACTCTCCATCCCATAAATGCATATTTCATATGCTCATCAGGAGGTAACTTTACTAACATTTTTCTACGCTGTTCCGAAGCCTGCTGACATCAATGGGAAGACTCACATTGTCATCACTACCCTAAGGATCTTCTGGGTAGCTAGCACAACATGCAGCTGTGCTGTTCTCCTTCTGTTGTAGGCCTTCCTTTAACAGGCCTGTGATCATGGTTAAAAACTACTATAGCAAACTCCCTGCCTTAAAGTATCATCAAACGGATTTGTAAAAGACAGGAAATAGATGTTAATGTTGTTGTCACTCACTCATTTAATTCCAAAGCTTCATGTGCTGCAGAAATTCGGGCTTGAGGGTTTCTCTCTCTCCAGGCTTTTTGCATTACTATTCGATAAACAAAGGAGAAGACAGGAATATCAGTTATTACAGGATTAACAAGGAGAACCTACTGCACTTTAACGACAGAATTCATTGGTCTCAGCCTGACTCACTACAAAGCATTTCATACAGCTCAGTGATCATTCAAAAAGATACATAACAAACAGGAGCCTTTGTCCCAAATATTCGGTGTTTTTTCTTCTTTCATTTAATTAAACTTTTTTCCAGGACAAGGTCTGGCTGAGAGATCAGGCTGTGTGTGCTGCCAAGTATAGAGGTGACAAGCAGCTACTTCCTCTTGGTGTAGCAGATTCCACAGGGAACAAAACAATAAAGGGATAGTTGGGATTCTTATTCTAGCTCCTCATCGTGCTGTTGCTTTATATGAATGTTAAATGGAAAAAACTTCCAGGCTAATATTACCATGTCAAAATGACACCACTGAGTTCAGAAAATAGGATTCATGTTTATCATGTGTCAAAAAAGCGCAGTATGTCCTCTTTCATAATTAATTCCTTTAGAATGGAGCACCCAACTGTTATTATCTCTCCCTTCCTAAGAGACAAAAATTTATCTCTTCAGAGGCAAGTTCTAATGATTGAAATAATTGTTGTACCTTTTTAGTAAAATCAAATTCTCCATGTGGACTTCACAGTACAGGCTTAACACAACTAAAGCTGCTTTTACAAATTCAGTTGTAAATGTGCTGTTCCCGTTTTTTACAGAGCTTCTAACTATATCAGGGAACGAAACACAGGCCTCAAATTTTACATCAGCTCTCTCTTCTGTCAGCGTAGACTAACCGGAACCTGGATAATGTAACTCAACCTACTACACTGCAGCTGGAGGAAAATCAAACTATATATGTTCGAAGCCACTGCAAAAAAGAGGAGGAAAGGAACAAGCCTTTACACTTTAAAATGGTACCTTGAATGACTCCAGCAACATAGCAGAACAAAAGAGCAACATAAAATAGATAGTTTACATATAAAGACACATGTTCAGATCTAGAATTCTAAAAATTCAACAACAGTGGCTTTCTCAGCATGATCAAACTTTTGCCTTTTCTTATCTACGTGAAAGAACTGACGTCTCACTGCATTTTTCCTGCATCAGTTTAAATCAGCCATTAAGCTATTAGCAAAAGCAGCTGTTCACAAGGTCTCTTACTAGCGTCTGCAGGCCGTAAATGGTCTGTGTCACATGTGAAGAATGTCTGATGGTCCTGCGCCGAAAGATTCATATCGTAGTAAGTCAAAGGTTCTCTTCCTGTTACCCATGTATACCTGCAAACATGCCAACAAGGAGACATTCTGGTTAACGAGGTCACACTTGGCAAAATGAATCCAGAAAAGAATCCTAAACCTCTGAGATGGGCATAGCCAAATAAGTTCACCTGGCCAATCTTTTAACCAATATACGTTGCACTTCGCTGTACTGTGATGGAGCAATGGTTGCTGAACCTAAGCTAATGAGGATGCTGAAAAATACACACTGCAACTTGGCAACACATATATTCAAACCTTAGGACTTCATGAAACCTGTATGGAATTCATTAGGTTATTTGCTATAATGGATTTGAACAGAATTGCTGCATTAACACCAGGTACAACACACCTAGGTTTCTCCATCTTTTTCTATAAGGTTGCCAAAAATTAGAGAAATAACAAGTGCATCGGCATGAATTTAAATTCCTTTTCATTCAGAAGCATTTTATGAATTACAGAAAAACCTGACATGAGTGCATGTATACACAGTTGATTTTGTTTTTTCATCTCAAGTTAGATTAATGGAAAAGTACAGTTAAGCTTCTTAAACCAGTACTATGCCTGAAAACTGTAATTTTGTAGCACCTACCGATTATATTCAGCTCCTCTGAACAGATTTAAAGGATTTCGCCAGACTTTGCATTCTGTAAGAAGCAGACACACACATAATGAATCTCTCCCAAATTACAATGGTACTTGAGGTTTAGCAAAAACATCAGTTACCATACAATGAGCCTTATCAAATGACTTATTTTTTATAGGTGCAAGTGGAAAAACCCATCAATAGCACTGAGATGAAGGTAATCAGACTGTTCTTCCTTTCTTAAATAATAATTTAATTATAAATTAGTGTCAACAAATGCAATCATTCCAGACAAATAACCACTAACAAAGCCCCAAATGCCACATGAAAAGATAATACTGATTAGTGCCAGGACTCACATTTACCATAATGCAGAACTGAAAAGGGATCACACTGAGTTATTGCACTGAAAACCAGCAATTAACTCGGTCCCTACGGACTTGTTATTCCTCCAGAAAAACATCACTGTCCAGTTAATGCTGTAAATCACTGAGAATCTCAGCTACAGTTGCCAAATTTAATTCCTCCTTAGTTTGTGAAGTAAAAATCCATGGAAACATCTGCTGATCTTACTTAAAGTTACAAGCAGATGCTGAAATTGATTGGCAGAGAATAGTTGATTGCATTGCAAAGGTTTAGGAATATTAAAAGCATTTTATAAATTTCCCACAGGGGGCAAAATTGTGAATTTTTCACACTACAAGAAGTAAGAGATATGGGAAACAACGACAATATAATTTAAAGCAAAAAAAAAAAAATCAAATTGTATAGCCTTTGAAACAGTGAGGTTTCAATTCTGGCTTTTCCTTTAATTAAATACCAGATTTATTTTCTTAATTTCAACAAAGACAATTCACTCCAGTGAAGGTGAGACCAGAATAAACCCCACTATTTGCATAAAGACTCACTGAGAGGCAGCATGCCATTCCATCACAGATCTGCTACTGGATGACCCCTCACATGGTGCTCTGCAAAAACTCACCAGTAGCACTGGCCCTCCAGCATTCCATCAGCTGCTTTCCACTAAAAAAAGTTAATCAGTGATTTTCTCCCTCTGAAATTTCATGACATTTCTAAAGAGATCAAACCAACAGTGTTCTGGTAGAATACTGAGTCAGAAGGGTATCCTTATGGTAACAATATGCCTGTTCCCTTTAAGCCTCTTCCGTTAAAAAAAGAAGTACTGAACAGCAAGTCAAGTCCTCCTCTCTTCTCATGGACACAGCTCCCACATCTGAGTATGGGGCTACAGTGGCATGGACAGAAAGTATTTTACATTAAATTATTCGCAGTAACATAAGGACACCCTCAGCAACAGAGAAATTAGTCAAGTGGAATAGGGGGTGGGCCCTCAGCTTACTGCCTACCCAGCAAGTGCATGGAACAGACACAGGAACAGACAGCCTTTAGGGAAGAGTGTATCTTTCAACTATCCATTTCAGCAGGCAGCTAATATTAGAAAGTTCCACTGGTTTACTCAGCAGAAGTGCTTGATCGACATTCAGCTGCTCTGCTGTGCAGCCAGAGGGTATGGCCGCCTGACAAGCTTCAATCCGACAGTTTTTACACAATATGACTTTCAAACCATTGCAAATATTAAATCAACATCAGACTTCTCAGTTCCAGAGGTGTAATTCAATGTCTTGACTTACTCTGTTTGCAACCAATGAGGTTAGGTAACAACTATGTGATTGCAGTGACACTTTTTGTTAATCTTATTTGAATTTAAGTTGTTATGCTTTATCCAAAGTATGCAGTATTTTGGCACAGTAGCAGAGAATGGTTGAATGGGGGAACAAAAAGGGGAGGTAAAGAAGGCCTTTTACTACCACCTTCATGTCCTGGAGATATTTTGGCTTCTGTCTGCCTAGTTAAACATGGTGTTCTCTTGTTCCTTTTGTCTTGGTATCTGCTAACACCATGGTCTCAGCACAACATCATTCTTCTTACCTTTCTAAAGACAAAAGTTTCTACTGCAACATTCTACCACAGCCAAACATCGGAACACATGGTGAGCCAAGAGAAAAAGCCATCTCCACCTTGTTGGATGGCAAAAGAAATATCTCGGCGTTAACCCATGGTAAACCAAAAAGGTTGCCTTTCCTGTTGTATTACAAACCAAGACTATAACTATGTCCTTATTTTAACCTTTCAGAGACATTTTTGACAGATCACTTTTTGAGCACTGATACCTTTCTGAAGGCACAGGTAACAGGCTATCCATACAGACTCACTGTCCAGTGACACTGAGAGTCGCAGCTCAGTGTCAATGCACTGAAAGCAAACGCACTCTTTGACTATTTCTTTATATCAGAAAAGCCAAGAGGCTTGTGTGAACCTCGTCAGTCAAAATACCATGCCTTCTGCTTTAAAATTACAGGAGCTATTTCAGAGCTGCTGAAGTGTGACTGAGCACACTGATGAGTGCACATAGATGCTTCCAAGCCAACCCATGCTTTCTGCCAGTTCACCCAAATCTAATATCCTGGACCATGCAGTGCTGCTATTCACAGCCTCTCTTCCGACGAGAAGGACAACAGCTGAATTTGCTGTGCTATATGGATCCTTCCCTAATTACTGAGTAAAGAACAAGGTTTTGTGAGGCTACCTATTTTATTTAACACGTGAGTTCAAAGCTAATTTTTGTTTGCTTGTTCTCATGCACACTGAAGAGCAGAATAAAATTTGCTAGGTACAGACATAGGCAGCTCAGCTGCTGAACAATGTTTTCTCCATAAGTGAATTTTTTCTTTTCATTCACTTTTCTTCACTTGTAAATTCTGATATATTCTAAAAGCCTGCAGAGGAAATCATTTTAATAAAATTGTAATTGATTCTAGGGGCACATCCCTAATAAATTTCCAATATTAAGATTATGGCCTGTAACCCAAGTTAGGGCAGAGACAGATAAGCTTCATTTTACAGATGAGGAACTCAAACCCAGATGCTCCTGCCCTGACTTTAACAGTGAGTATTTCCCACTCAAGCCAGAAGCAATAGCATATCAGCATTTTCATCACTCATGGGCTAATTTTTCAATTCTGTCTCCCCAGGCAGCTAAGTCACCCTAGTAGGGAGTCAAGTTCCCCTGGGACTCCTTCAGTCCACAGATTTCAGTGCTTAGGGGGCTGATTCATTTTACGCAGGCTGGCCTGTCTCTCAGAGGAACCATCGCCCAGGCAACAAGGCACCTGACTCAGAGTGCCTCAGGCTTGAATGGCTTAGGGTCACACACCTTCACTCCTTGCACTGAAACTTGCAGGGGCTGTGAATGCCTGGAAGCTTGTAAAAATCAGGCCATAAATGTCTGAAATCATGCCTCCTAAACTGGAGGTCTTTTAAAAAAGCCTGACTATGTTAGGACTTGCCCAAAGTCACAAATCAAATCTGTAGCAGAGTCAGGAACATAACAAGCCCTTAAGCTGTTAAAAGTCACCATGCTTCCACTTACTAAAGCGAAATCCAAATGTTGTTTACATACTACTCACATTATCTAAAATACAAAGTGATGCAAAACCAGATGGACATTTCTGAGTTCTTTGTCTGATTTTTAACAACTCCGTTATTACTAAAAGTCACTGCAGTAAAAATACTACCTGCCTTTAGAATCACAGAATCAGACAATTCGTTGAGTTGGAAGGGACCACAGTGGGTCACCTCATCCAACCTTCCTGCTCAAGTGGGGTCATCTCAGAACACATGGCACAGGACTGCATCCAGATGTTTCTAGGGTATCTCAGTGAGGGAGACTCCACAACCTCTCTGAGCAATCTGTTCCAGTGCTCAGTCACCTGCACAGTAGAGAAGCTCTTCCTCATATTCAGGTGGAACTCCCGTGCATGAGTTTCTGCTTGCTGCCTTTTGTCCTATTGCCTGGCATCACCGAGCTCCATCCCTTTGACACCCTCTCTTCAGATAGGCATGGATGAGGTCCCCTCTCAGCTGTCTCTTCTCGAGGCTGAACAGGCCCCACTCCCTCAGCCTTTCCTCGTAGGGCCTCCAGCCCCTTAATCATCCTTGCAGCCCCTCCGCTGGGCGAAGGATACCGCAGAGAGGGCACGTGCAATTTCGCAGGGTTTTCAGCACAAGGAGAAAATAAATGCAGCCCGAGCAAAACACACCGTACGAATTTGGAAGGATGCAATTAGCAATTAATGAAGCAGCTCTGCCTTTCACTTGACCGGAGCAGGAGCCCCAAGGCAGCGGCCGCCGCTCACCTGAGACGCTCTGGCGGTTCGAGTCCGCGTCCCCGCCGGCGGCGCTGGCGGCGCTGGGCGCGCTGTTGTCCACGCCGCCCAGCAGGGGGCGCAGGTGGCTCACCGAGACCTGCTCGATGAAGGAGGTGCCGTACTTGCGGAAGTACCACCACTCGAAGATCTGCAACGCAGACACGCCGTCAGACCCGCCGTCAGACCCGCCGGCCTCCGCCCGCTCCTCCGCCCGCGCCTCGCCCCGATTCCAGCCCGCTCCTCCGCCCGCTCCTCCGCCCGCTCCCGCCTCTCAGCGCTGCGCCGCAGCCCGAAAAGCGAGCAGGCAGCTCCGCCGGGCCCGCGGCCCTCTCCCCGCGCACCCCGGGGGAGGCACCTGCCCGCGTCGTCCCTGCCCGAGCACACGGAGAAGTTAAATGTGACCCAGGTTTAGGTGGAAAATCTCAAATCTTGTCAGTGAAATTATTTTTTAAAAACCCAAATAACCTTACGTCAAATTATTTCAGCTGTTAGGCCTCCTTCTTTAAACTGACTTTTAGAAACCCCCCACTCTATTCTGCCCGACATCAGCCACGCTGATAGGATGCTGCAGTCAGGAGTGAATGGGCCTGGCCTTGCCTCAGCTCCCTCTGCAGTCCAGGGAGTGTGAGGAAAAGCAGGTTTGCTTGCTTCCCCAGTAAATGCTTCCAAAGATATGCACCGAGTTTAATTAAAAAAAAAAAAAAAAGTTAAAAATGCCAAACTCCATGAAGCTGAATCCTGTTCCTTTTAGGATTCCGCCCCTCCCAGCTGAACTGTGTTTCATTTTGTTTGGCTGACTTGGGCTGACTCCGAATTAATTTTATTTTCAGGCATTTGGTTGAGCTAGCAAATCAGAAAAAAAAAAATATTTACAGAGCATTACTTGGAAAGTAATTTCACAGCCTAAGAGAGCACCCTGTAATTGAAATTATACACTTAAATATATATTTGTGGTATTTTCACCAAACAGTCTATTAGTAAGAATACACATATTTCAGGAAACCACATAAACCTGGAAATGAAGACTATTTCATATAAATATGAAAAAGGTTTAGACTGTAAAAATTGTGAAGAAACACATGCTTATAATGAATAGATAAGTTGCACTTGAATTGTCGCCCAAACACCTACATACCACGTGAAACGAAAGCAAATCTAAGGAGTTTTGACAACTTTGGCAGGACTAAATTGCACTAAAANTTTTTTTTGTCTGCCTTGTTGGGCCTATGCTTAAATTATTTTTTTTTCCAGCATTTTGTTGAAGCAACAAATAAAAAAAAAAATATTTACAGAGCATTACTTGGAAAGTAATTTCACAGCCTAAGAGAGCACCCTGTAATTTAAATTATACACTTAAATATATATCTGTGGTATTTTCACCAAACAATATATTAGTAAGAATACACATATTTCAGGAAACCACATAAACCTGGAAATGAAGACTATTTCATATAAATATGAAAAAGGTTTAGACTGTAAAAATTGTGAAGAAACACATGCTTATAATGAATAGATAAGTTGCACTTGAATTGTCGCCCAAACACCTACATACCACGTGAAACGAAAGCAAATCTAAGGAGTTTTGACAACTTTGGCAGGACTAAATTGCACTAAAAACCATGAATGAACAGTCTCTGCCCTTTCCATTTTCCTCGGTATCTCCATGTGTTACACCAGTATTGAAAGCTTTGACAAAATCTCTTCCTACTAGGCACAATCAGTAATAAGGGAAATGATTGTGTTCACGTCTTTGACACCATCACTGTGCTGTTGGGCAGGTTTTCCTGGGTCAGCCAATAGACAGCAGGCTCTGGAAGGCCTCTTAGGGGTCTACCTGCTCCAGAGAGGTTCAGGCCAGGCTTCACACACTCTCTCCTTCAATATTTTTTGATTTTTAAGTTCTCTTGACCTCTTTTTATAGTTGAAATGACTTCTGTCTCCATGGGATTGGATTGACTGTAGACAAGACATACTTTTTACCCCACCCCCTTTAAAGGAAGGGAAAAGAAATTTTCTGGCATAGAAGGAAAATGTTTCTCTCCAAAAGACGCTCCCAATGCATTCTGCACTGGGGCTTCCCCTAAATTCAAATGTGTTTTTAAAGCATCTAGAGGATTCATATGGAAGAAGGGGACCCCAGCTGCACAGGAGTAAAAGGAAATGAAACTGGTGGCTACTTGAGACGAGTTCACACAAGATTGTGTGGCAGCGCTGGAGATCACTCCCCAAAACATTCTAAAGGCGTTTCTGGGAGACATCAACAAGAAAGAATGGAGCAGTCTGATGAGGAGACAGAAGGACTATGCCGCAAAGCATTTGGGAAGATAAACATGGTCACAGAGAAAGCAGAGCATTAACATATTCAGATCTTTGTGAACTCTTTCCCACCCAAGTCACCAGAAACCCACATAACCTGGACAGTTCCTCCTTACTCTGAGGTGCATTTGTCACTGTTCTTGTTCCACTGGCCTGTGCCTGCAGCAGCACCCAGGTGGGAATGCCAAGTGCCAAGGACAGAATGCTGATGCAGTATCACTGAACACTTGTATCACTGCTGATATGCCTCCCCTGGCATGCATCACTGCCTCTGAATGCTGGAGATGGTGGACAGGGAGCTGGCACAGGTGTCAGCTTTGGTTTTAGCTGTTCTCATGCTCTTAGGCACATCACACTTTTTAAGCGGGTTAAAGTTTAAATCTTATGATCTAAGAGAGCATCGTAAGCAGGTGGCTGACCATAAGAAAGGCTGTGCCATGAGATACAGTCATAGATCTGCTGTAAAAACATCTGTTTCTGTTGTGTCTTTGAAAACTTTGAAACAAATCAAGGCACAAAAGCCACAGTTCTACCTGTCTGAAGTCTCAGAGGGAGTGGGTGTTAGGAATTAAAGATTATAGTCTTGCACTGAGGCAAGGGACACTCAGGAAGACTTTTACTAAAACCTAAGTCAGGGACTCAATTACAGCTGCCAGACTGGCCGTGCAAAATTCAGACCATATCTAACAAGCTTCATACTTTCTCTAAGAGAGGGGAAAAAAAGGTTTTCAAAAATGTGCTAATATATTCCTGCTCATTATTTCAATCATTATCAGCTTTTAGATGAGGTCAGTAAAACCCAGAGAGGGAATGAGCAGCACAAAAGCACACTTGAGCCCACTTGTCCTGCACAAATGTATACCAGCTGGAAAGCTGTCACACTGAATTTCAATGAAACTCAGGGGACAATCACAAAGAATCTACATATATATAAATGTGGTCTCTGCTACAGTTCAGCTGAGTGACAGAAACTTGGTAAAACATGTGACACAGCTGTAAGTCTGTCTCCTTAGACTTACAAATACATTAATTACTTTTAAAAATGGCATTAAAGCTCATGAATTGTTTAAGGCAGCTTTGAAAAATATTTGCTATGTTGAGTGAATCCAATGCCAGGAAATATCAACCAAATCTGAATGCATACAGTCTCTTAGAAATTAAAGACATAAATCATCATCATCATCATAAACCTTTGTTTGGAGTGATTTGTTCAGCGTGTATGAGGAGGTAATCTGTAATTTGGTATTTAAGTCAAAACAATAAATTCTCTTTAGAGTATTTTTGCACCTTTCTCAGACAGAGTCATTTGGTTTGAAACCTGATTTCTGTAAGCAAATCTGACTTCTAACTGCATCATCCAGTTTGAAAGACATGTGAAGTCAACAATCTTTTGACAGTTCAGCAGATGAGAGATCATCTGACAGAATAAAATTACTATAAGGATTAATTACCCATTGACAGAGATCTGAATTAGAGAGGAAATTAATCAGAAAGGTAATTTCTGCACCACTTCTGAAAGAAAAAGCCACCTCGTTTCTGTCGTATACACAGAGTGGGAGGGGAGCTCATCTTCAGAGATCTCCCCTTCACAGAAGTGGCAAACCTTTTGGGGCTCTTTTTAGCTGGTGCTGGTGCTTTCAAGCTGAAACAGGGTGAAACATCTCCAAACCCTCAAGAGATTTTTGGGACCACAGTTTTCACAAAGGCCAAGTTAAATCCCTGTTCTGAACATCTCCAGCTTTGTGTGTTCAGAAATGCAAATTAGAGTTTTTATTTTTTAATCTGGTATAGGTATTGCTTAATGTAAGAGTATTTGATTTTGGAAATGATGTCTTCTTAATGCATTTCTCTTCCCCTGTGCAATGAAAATGTTACAGTCATTTTCTTTCTTATCTCTGCTCTCACATAAAAACAATCCCAGATAATTATATTTTTCTTTGTAGCAAAGAATCTATTCTGCTTCACTTGGCTATCAGATCTGATCTTCCTGCATGGTTTTTCAGAACAGATATTCCATTATATATGCATCAGTTCACAAGGAATGGTTTTGGTGGTGGTTCTTACTGAACCAAGGAGTGATGTCTGTCAATGATTTGAACTGTGCTTTGCTGTTTATCATATCTGAGACAGGCATTCTCTCTTAGAGCAAGCACCCTGTCATTCTCTCCTAGTGTATGGAGTCTTCAACAGAAACAGTAAAGGATTTAATTTGCCAGCAACTTCCACAGCTCACATTTCTCTTTCAGCTTTGCAATGAGACTTTCAGGTCTCAGAGGTGTAGGTCTGGAGTACTCTTCTAATAGCAGTGGTGGTAACAACCAACCTAATGGATTTAAAGGAAAGTTACTCTCTGAAGGAACAACATAGTGATAGCAAGACTTGATTCCATGGTTAAGCCTATTTTATAAATAAAAGGGACCACAGCACAGGCTTGGCTCAAGACATCCATGCTGTTTGTTTGCTAGCACGCTGCCTGACCTGTGTCAACTCTCCCAGGCAACGACTGCACATGTTCTAGGTGTATTACAGCCCAGGGGCTGTTTCCAGTAGACAGTATGGAAAAGATCATCCATGTTTCGGGAGGCAAGAGTGTTTATCCATATGAGTGTGCCTGTATAATGCTACTTGCCTTCCAACAAAGAAAGCTCCTGGTCTGTTTTATTTAGCTGTTAGGGGTAGCCAGTGACTTCAGCAGATCCTCCAGTCCTGCCCATCTTGGATCTAGGAAACAGCACGCCTCTGACCATGTGCTCAGTGTCCTTAATGACAGCCTTGAAGGATAAGCACTCCCATTCCTTCTGGATTAAATACACCCATTCAGCATCCTCTTAGACTCTGCTTCTGGTTACTAAGCCCCCATTTGTACCTCAAAGAGTCAGCAGGAGAAGATACATGCAGTGCTAGTGGGCAGCATATTCAAAGTAAATAGCTATTTACTTCATCCATCTCTGGAAATACAGAAACATGAAAGAAAATAATATATTGCCTGGATTAGGTGTATTACTTCTCTCAACACTGTGTAGACCCCAGGTAGTTACGACACCGTTTTCTTGTCTGTGGACTGGGTTATAGCCTGCTTTCCAATAGATCCTTCCTCTCTCATCTCCTCCTTGGCAAGGGTTTCCACTTTCTTAGGAACTCCCTACAATGATTCTTCCCTTCCTGACCTGTGAGTCTTCTCTGAGCAGAGCACAGACTTTGAATGGTTACCATGTATTGCTTTCCAGCCCTCCAAGTCTGTCCCTGCACAACTGTCAGACTTTCACAGAGTCTTTGGCAATGCCCAGAACTCAGTCACCCTCCTGCCCCTCTGCAGCAGACTACACAAAGGTAGTGAAACAAGCAGAAGATCAATTAGAATCTACAGAAAATAAGTCCTGTGTTACTTAGGTCCTGTCTCAGACTTCCTGTACTGGTACCATTGCTGACAAAAGGCTGTGACTCTTGACAGACTATACACACACTTGGGTAGTAACAAATAACCTAGCTGCTCAATGCTAGGCAGTGTGTAGACTCATGCTCTACCTCTGCAGGCTGGCTTTCTAATTCTTGCATCTGAAAGAGCTGGTGTTTGTTCATTGCAGAATGTTTTTCATTGTGTAGCAGAGGACACTTACTACTGCCCCAAGATCAGAAGTAGGATAACGATGCATCCTTGGTGGAGATTTAAGTCACTTCTACCTGGGCTTTGTTAGAACTGACTCTGTCAGTTTGCAGTGCAAGTGCCTCACATGACTGCTGACCAACTTTGACTGTGGTGACAACTGTATGTTAAATATGTGGCTTCATTTAGAAATCTCAGTGGCATTTACATAGTTCCAGTTCACAGCATTTACTGGGCGTCAGGTGTGTTTCATGACAATTTTATTACCCTACCTGTGGAAAACCTCAGCCTCCCAGACATCGAATACAATGCAGCTCATTGTATTCTGTGAGACAGCACACGGTATTATACTGGATTAAAAGTAACTGTAGTGGAACCCAGTTTCCAATACAGTATTTCTAATGTAACTGTGGACTAAATCTTGTTCTTATTTTTGTTGCCTACAACAGTGCAGGGATGAAGTGAATATATGCTAAATTGTTAATTTTAAACTATGTGCTGTAGTCAAGTAATTGTTAAGGAAAATGCTTGACTTAGAAAGGTATTTTCTGTACAGTTCTGACCTATAAGAAAAAAAGGTCTGAAATCTGTGCTTCAATTAAGACACACTACCTACAGCAAGGCCAGAATTGTACCTAAAGAATTGAAGTAAGAGACAAAATAAGACAGGAGTGTAGTGTTCTGCAAAGGAGTAATGTAGTATTAAATTGCCCAAAGCTGAACTTTGCAGTCATTGTTTATGACCCAAACATGAGTTAGGAAAAGCAATCACTTTCCCATCATTTACCACACTTATGAAATGATGGAATTTTCCATCATTTCCATAACCTGCAGTGCTGTGATTTCTCCTTATGATTAGGAACTGCAGCCAACTGATAATGGAAAGAAATCTGCCAGCCCATATGGTGGAAAATTCCAAGCAATAATAGTATATCTAGTCTAAAAAGTACCCCAGTGATGGAGATTTGACAAGACAATGTTTATTTTATAAAAGAATTTCACTTTATACTATTAACAGGACTAAGAATCCTTTAGAACTGATGATGCTGTGTAGTCTGATGTAAGTGTGTGACAATGCAGGCAATTCATCATGTTACAGGGCCACTTGTAAACAGCAAGATTAAGAAATAATTAATCTGAAGCACAATTGGGCTAATGACAGGCTAGTACTACCTCATTAGAACTTAATCAGTTGTATTTTCTGATGTGTGGTCTGTTCAACTTGCAGTTTTTTCTTTCCATGACCATGTCTGCTTAGTTCTTCTTCCATTATCAAATGTACAGAAACCATGTTCCTCTCAGCACAGACACTGGTCCCTACAATCTAGGGTTCCTGGCTGTTACCTGTCTGGCCTATATGTCTTTTTCACATTTAGGATGGGGCCAAATGAACAGCAAACAACAACTGATAGCAGTAGTGAAGATAAAAAAAAAAGGCTTTCAGCCTTATTTCTGTGTCTACACCTCCATCACCTCACTGTTTCTTCAGCTTGTTCGTAATGGACTTTCTCATGCAACACTAAGGGATTTCTTTCCATTACGGCGCAATCTGATTTCTTCATGAAAAGGCTTCTATTGGTGTCCTTTTGGCCCTTCTCCGTATCATAGTCCTGAGTACTTCTTGCCACTTCCATCTTGTACTTCCCATCAAAGTACAGCACTTAGAAATTTCTTGCTCATTAGTTGCCTGCTGAGCTTATTCCTCAGAAATTGCCTTCATGAATACAGTATAAAATGTAGCTACATTTGCAATGATGAATTTTGTTCCACATAAATTAGTCACTCTTCAAAGTTTTTATTCCTGTTTGATTCTGTAATGTAATTCAATAGGGCACAAAATAAACTGTCTTTGTCTTGCCACCTCCTCCTGCTGTCAGCCCTCTAGCAACAAATATGGAATTGTGTCTGTGAAACCCATGTTATTTCTCTCATTCCTTCTCATCCTGGTGGTGGGGCCCAGCATTTTCTTCTTTCTGAGTGACAGTGCTGAATGTAACATTATTTCCCTCCTGTGCATTTGAGTGAGTTGTGCTTAACTGAATTCAACTCTTACAGGTCTGGCTCCTGCTCATATTCTGAAAGTTCTGTTGATGTCTCTGGAGCTCCGTTGTGTGCTTTGGGGCTCAATCCATACAAGACTGATGAATGCCCAGGTGCAGACATTAGGTAATTGCCTTCTGCTATGAGGAAACTCAGAGCAAGGCACAGCAGCAGTGCACCTGCTGCTTTATACCTGAAATCATCTAAGTGATGAGAGTCCCACAGGCATTAAGCAGTCAAGGATGCCATTTGATACATCAGCTACAGGCAGTGTGGAAGTGAGAGGCATGGATTTCCCAAACCAAACTGATAGTGTTTAGTTGGGATCCTAGCTGCTTTCAGGTTTCTCTGAGATTAGTACATCTGAGGTGATGTGAACCAGCCTCTAGCAATGTTTCTCTCTCTTTCCTCTTTCCACTTATCACTACAATAGCTTACACTTGGTCACATTAGTCCCAGAGTTACACACCTAGTTTGGTGTGGTGAGGGAGGGTCTACAGCTTGTACCCAGCAGATTTTAAAAGTGTACAACTTGAATGAACAAGACTAAAACAAAGGCAACCATTCCCTGAGGAGGGAAGGTGGAGAAGGAGGGGCTGATCTCCTGGGTATCCAGAGACAGGGTCACACAGGAATGGTTCAGAGCTGTGACAGGGGAGGATCAGACTGGACATCAGGAAGAATGTCTTTACTGAGAAAGTGGTCAAACACTGGGACAGGATTCCTTGAGAGGTGGTAAACGCCTGTCAGTGCTTAAGAGGCATTTTCAGAATGCCCTCGATAACATGTTTTAACTTTTGGTCAGCCCTGAAGTCATCAGGCAGCTGGACTAGAAGATCATTCTGTTCTATTCTCTTCTGTGTTATGTTATGCTATGCTATACTTTTCATTTGTGTAAGCAGTAAGCCAACTCTCAACAGTAAGGAAACAAGAACAGACCACATTTAATAATATATATGTACACCCTGTTAATTCTTATATTTTTATCTCCGTTTGTTTCTATGAAGATATTTAATAAAACACAGCGCAAATGCTCTGCGTTGGATTCCTGCATTGTGATAGTATTATGATTCAATCCACTGCATCAATTTGCATAAAGAAGCCATCAGGAATTACATATGGGAGGAGGGTTTTTTAAATGGTTTTAAAATACAGACATTTAAACAAATAGGCAGGTATGTACTGGGTAAGATTCTAGAAGTGAAGATCCGAAATAATTATCCCTTGGAATCTTGGCACCAGAACTGGTGTTTCTCTATTAAGTCCTGCTGTAACATTCTGAAAGGACCACACTAAGCTAATTTGGTACCTCTCCTCATCTTCCTTTTACTGGCCTTTTTCATTGTCAAGGAAAGCACTTAATGTGCAAACACTTGCTATAAATTACTGAAGGGTTGTTAGAGAGTCACATTGTTCTTCAAGACTTTTTTCCTTCAAAGATGTGGCACTGAAACATCTTTTTTTTCATTCCCACAGAAAGAGACACACAAATAAAGACAAATTTTATGTGCTGCAGAACTATAATTTTACAGAAGAAAAAAAGACACCTGTTAATCTGCATGAAGCCTGAAAAACAATTCTGGATATCAAAATCAAATTGTAAAGTGATACTAATAGATGCAGTACTTACCAAAATAAGTCCCGAGATTAATGAGGATGTGCCTGTCAGGGCAACATAGAACTTGGGGGTTAATGTGTTCAAAAACATACTCACTGAAAAAGAAAAGAGAGGAAACCATGAGTACAAGAGCAGGACATGTTCTCCATGTGTCCCTTCCTCCTCCCAACTGCAGATAAGTTATTACCTTAACTTTGATAAAAAAGACAGTTAAAATAACATCCTGTCCCATCTGCCTAACATGCCATAAAGTAGAGCATTAGACTGCCACATGCAGAATTTTGTTTTCACAACACAGTCAATCACAAGGCATTGGAATACAGTTGCACACAAGTCTGAGACTTTCCTGTTTCCATCAGTGCTCCACTGACATGGAACTTAGGATTCCCCATGATATATGGAAGACATTTTACTATATGCCTTTGCTACTCCATTGCAGTTAGAAATCTTAGAAGTCTATCTCAATGTCCTGCATTCAAAATTGTCTCAACATCCTGTAGATCCTGATGAAGTTTTTTTAAGCTTTTTACTTCTCTCTACCTTCATTCCTCACTTACAAAGCAGAAGATAGTGGCATTTTCCTAACTGATTCTACTGTCTCCAAGTTGGTGAGTCCCTCAGTATGACAACAGTGAATAAATTATTAGAAAAAGACCTAACTAGCTTTCTGTTTATAAGGGGTGAAAACCATGATAGCTGTCCAGATTATCTGAAATCTAGGGCAGAAGCAAAGTCAGATGAGCAATTCCATCTGTATGAGCTTCTGGAAATCCAAAGGGCCTTTCTAGTCATATCCCATCTTGAAAGCTGTTGGGAAGATCACCAGGTAGTCATGTTCATCCCCCATAGAAAATCCCTATGGCTGGCCTTAAGAGAATAAAATATTCTAGGTTTTTGATGACTCTACAGAAGCTACTAGAGACAACTGGAGTTCCACTAAATTCTAGACGTTTAAAGAAAACTCAACTTTCGATCACTTCCATCTTTCAAAAATGAAAACATTCCCTATTAAACTACATGAAGGGTTAGAATAACCCTAAACAACCCTACTGGTCTCATCCTTAACCAGTGCCAAAGAACTTCTCATACATATATACATTTATGTATATACACATGTATCCAGGACTGGGAGGGAACTGATAATAGTTGGCAGGTAAGTTTAAAAGGCCTGTAGCAGACTACTAGTCATTAAAAAACATTGATGAAAGACCTAGATATATAGGTGTGAGGCCCTCAGTTAATTCTGTTCTCTTTAGAAATAACACCTAACAGAAATTAAATAATATGAAGCCAAAAAATGAAGAGGAGACAACAATAGCAGAATACAAATCATCAAACATATGATTCACTTTCCATGACCAGTAAGAAAAAAATGTTTTCCGGAAATGCGTCACTAAAAGAGATTAAAGTCCTGCAATTCAGCTGCTTTGTTTGGGTTTTGGCAGCTTATTTTCTGTGTTGCTTTTTTTTTTTCTTGAAGAAGCCATAAAGTGTTAAAATGGAACTGTCCTTTCCTAGTCCACTGGAGCGGCATTAAGCACCAAGCTGATATAGTAAAGAACAAGTCTGGTGGTTTTTAATGCCATTGTACATTTTCCTTCCCAAATGAGTTGGATGCCGGATTCTCAGCTAGTGTAAATCAGCATCACATCCTCAACACTGCTGTGTGCAGCACAGCTACACGCTCCCTTCCCTTCCCTTCCCTTCCCTTCCCATAAAAGCAGACTTTGCACTA